>CM075978.1:123076615-123259357 GCA_038087875.1 Malacoraja senta | reverse complement strand
CCCCTTTTAATTGGATCATTCGCACCCCTAATATTCCAACTACAGAATGTGAATCCTCCATTCTTTTTTTCCTTATTATCCTGCATTGTAAATAGGTTTTGGTAATTTTGCTTCATGTGGTGTAGTTAAGTACCTCAGACTTTTGGGTATGTGGGATCAGACTTTTAGTAATATAGATTACTATCTTTCTTTTATGTGATTGAAAACCTGCGGGTTATAAAATCTAAATAAATCATTTTGGATTGAAACCATTTATTCCAGAAATAGTGGAGGCATAGTGGCGCAGCATGTAGAGCTGCTGCCTCACAGCGCCAGAGACCCAGGTTTGATCCTGACCTCTCAGGCTAGCCAGCAGAGCACTGGATTAGAACCTGCATTTGATACTGAGGTTTCAGCAGTAGTACATAGAGCATAGAACAAAACAGCACAAGAAAGGCCACTTTGGACCACAATGTCTGCGCCGAACATGATGCCTGGCTAAACCGATGTAATCTGCCTGTACATAATAAATATCCCTCTATTCCCTACACTTCCATGTGTCTATCTTATTAAATATCACCATCGGAACTGCTTTCACCACCACGCCTGCATTCCAAGCCCCCACCACCATCTGTGTGAAATAACTTTCCCCGCACATCTCCATTAAACTTCCCCCCTCTCACCTTGTAATTATGCCCTCTAGTGTTGGACATTTCCACCCTGGGAAAAAAGGTTCTGGCTGTCTTCCCTATCTATGCTTCTCATAATGTTATATACTTTTATTAAGTCTCATCTCAACATCTAATGTTCCAGATAAAACAATCCAGGTTTATCCAACCTGTCCCTGTAGATGAAGCCTCCAATACATGCAGCATTCTGGTAAACCTCCTCCGCACCCTCTCCAACACCTCCAAATCTTTCCATAATGGGGCGACCAGAATACAATACTCCAAATACAGCCTAAACAAAGTGCTATCGACCTGCATCATGACTTCCTGACTCTTTGCCTTCATTGCCAGGGGCATTGAATATATCATACCATATACCTTCTTTACCATCTTATCTTGTGCTGCCACCTTCAGTGAGCTGCGAAAGGAATATTTGAGTGAGAGAAGAATAAACAGAGACAATATATAGATAGATATACAGATAATACAAGGTTGTATGGTCATTTTGGGGTTAAATAAAATACAATTGTTTTTGGCGCAACTTGGCTCAGCCTAAGACAATTATCGAGTATTGCGAAAAAAAATCCTAATGTTTAATGGCAGAAAGTGTAGTTCATCTATGACTGCCAAAGGAGGTTTGAATTAGATTCAAAAGAAGTTGACCATGTCTTAAGGTATTTTCAACAGATGTACTGCATGTTTAAGGAAAGAAATGGGGGTAGAAATTTTGGTAATGGGGCTACAGTTTGTTCTTGGCATTCTTTAGCAATGAACCAAAATGTGGCTTAACTTTGAGATAGTAAACATAGAAACATAGAAAATAGGTGCAGGTGTAGGCCATTCGGCCCTTCGAGCCTGCACCGCCATTCAATATGATCATGGCTGATCATCCAACTCAGTATCCTGTACCTGCGTTCTCTCCATACCCCCTGATCCCTTTAGCCACAAGGGCCACATCTAACTCCCTCTTAAATATAGCCAATGAACTGGCCTCAACTACATTCTGTGGCAGAGAATTCCAGAGAGTCACCACTCTCTGTGTAAAAAATGTTTTTCTCATCTCAGTCCTAAAAGATTTCCCCTTTATCCTTAAACTGTGACCCCTTGTCCTGGACTTCCCCAACATCGGGAACAATCTTCCTGCATCTAGCCTGTCCCACCCCTTAAGAATTTTGTAAGTTTCTATAAGATCCCCCCTCAATCTTCTAAATTCTAGCGAGTACAAGCCAAGTCTATCCAGTCTTTCTTCATATGAAAGTCCTGACATCCCAGGAATCAGTCTGGTGAACCTTCTCTGTACTCCCTCAATGGCAAGAATGTCCTTCTTCAGATTAGGAGACCAAAACTGTACGCAATACTCCAGGTGTGGTCTCACCAAGACCCTGTACAACTGCAGTAGAACCTCCCCTGCTCCTATACTCAAATCCTTTTGCTATGAATGCTAACATACCATTCGCTTTCTTCACTGCCTGCTGCACCTGCATGCCTACTTTCAATGACTGGTGTACCATGACACCCAGGTCTCGTTGCATCTCCCCTTTTCCTAATCGGCCACCATTCAGGTAATAGTCTACTTTCCTGTTTTTGCCACCAAAGTGGATAACCTCACATTTATCCACATTATACTGCATCTGCCATGCATTTGCCCACTCACCCAGCCTATCCAAGTCATCTTGCAGCCTCCTAGCACCCACCTCACAGCTAACACTGCCCCCCAGCTTCATGTCATCCGCAAACTTGGAGATGTTGCATTCAATTCCCTCGTCCAAATCATTAATATATATTGTAAATAGTTGGGGTCCAAGCACTGAGCCTTGCGGTACCCCACTAGTCACTGCCTGCCATTCTGAAAAGGACCCGTTTACCCCTACTCTTTGCTTCCTGTTTGCCAGCCAGTTCTTTATCCACATCAATACTGAACCCCCAATACCATGTGCTTTAAGTTTGTATATTAATCTCTTATGTGGGACCTTGTCGAAAGCCTTCTGAAAGTAACATTGACTAGGGACCATAATTTTAAGGTTAGAGGGGAAAAGTTTAAATACGATAAGCATTTTTCTTATGTAGAGAGTGGTGGGTGCCTGGAACATGCTGCCAGGGGTGCTATGGAAGCATGTAAGATAGTGCTGTTGAAGAGGCTTTTAGATATTCTCATGGATATGCACATGAATTTTATTTTAGCTGTTAAACATAGAACAGTAGAGCACAGGAACGGGCCTTTGGCCCACAATGCTAATCTCCTTTGCCTGTATGTGTTCCATATCCCTTCATTCCCTGCATAGCCATGTGTTCTTTAAACTTTCCCTCCCTAAAGTTGTGCCCTCTAGTCAATGTCAATTATGTCTCAATGTTAAAGCACATTACTTTCTGATACATCTTGGATGATTGCTAAAGAATACCAAGAACAAACAGAAGCCCCCATCATAATAGATAATATTCAAAACCTGACATAACTGTGCAAATGGTTGATAAATTATGTAAATTGTTGCAAAGATAATTGCATAATTTGAGGTGTAATTTCATATCTTCAGTTACAATGTTGCATATTACATTGTGAATGTGAGTGCACCTTTCAACATGATGCGTTACTATTTCTTTGTCAAATCTGTAAAAGAGGAAATAAACATTTTAAATAATATCATTTTCACATCCTTATGATATCATAAAACCCTTCACAAAGGATTTTTGCTAAGCATTATCATGGTAATTATTTCAACAATGTTTCATCAAATTTTCCACAGTAAATCCATTCAAACCTTTCTTTGGCTGAAATATTATTGATCGTATTCTTCCTCTGGTGGCAATGGATCAGCACAATGACGGCTGATCATTCATCTCTAAGCCATATTCATACTCTCTCCTCATGCATTTTGACACAGGGTGAGGCCCTTTGGCCCACAATGTTCCTTCCGAGCACGTTAAACTGATCTCATCTGCCTGTATATGATCCATATCCCTCTATTCCCTGCATTTTTCTACGTGCTTATCTAAAATCCTCTTAAATACCACAATCGGATCTGCTTCCACCAACACGCTTGGCAATGGATCCAGGCCCCCACCACTCTCTCTATAAAATCTCCACTGCACATCTCCATCAAACGCTCCCCCTCTCAACTTATATCAATGCCCTCTAATGTTGGACATTTCCATCCTGGTAAAAAAAGTTCTGACTGTCTACCCTATCTCTGAATCTCAGAATTTTATACACTTTCTATCAAGCCTCTCCTCAACCTCCGACGTTCCAGAGAACAGAATCCAATTCTATCCAATCTCTCCCTCTAGTTGAAACCCTCTAATCCGGGCTGTATTCTGATGATAATGAGTTCCACAGGTTGTCCACTCTCTTCAGAGAAGAAATTTCTCCAGCTCTTAATATTACATTTCTTACCTTGCTCTACACATATTTCATTGTTTGCTCTGGAGCATCGGAGTCTGTGGGGAGACCTGATAACAAAGTACAGTATTTATGTGAGGTATAGATAGGGTAAAAAGTCAGAACCTGTCTCCCAGGGTGGAAATGTCAAAGACCAGAGGGCATAGCTTTAAGGTGAGAGGAGCAAAATTTAAAGATGTGTTTGGTAACTTTTTACATAAGGTGGTGGGTGCATGGAACACGCTTCCAGGGTCACGGTGGAGGCAGATACAATAATGGTGTTTAAGAGGTTCAGATAGGGACAATTTTCTATGGGGAATGCAGATTTATGGGACACGTGCAGGCAGAGGAGATTACTTTATCGTGGCATCATATTCAGCATGGACATTGTGGACCAACGGGCCTGTTCCTGTGCTGTGCTGTTCTATGTTCTATGTAGATATTGCAACTAAGAAAGACATCCTCTCCATATCCAGTTGTATCAGAATTCTGTAATGTTCAACTAGTTCCTCTCTCATTGTTCTCAGCTCTAATGATGCAAACCTAGTCAATCTTATCTTATGCCCATCGTCCTAATAATCAATCTGATTCATTGCCTCTATAGCAAGTATGTTTTTTCTCTGCTAAGGAGATCAAAACTGTTTGTAATGCTCCAAATGTTTTTTCATCAAAATCTCATGTAAAATTATAGCAAGACCTACTTGATTCTGTACTCAAACCCACTTGCTATGAAAGCCAACATAACATTGTTTTCTTAGATGCTTGCTGCATAATTGCCAATAATAACGCAGTACATAATTGACAGATTGAAAGACACAGCATGAAAACTGGACCTTCGGCCCACCGAGTCCATGGGAACCATTGATCACCCATTCACACTAGGTCAGGCACGTGCCGTGAGTAATTACTCAGGGTAAGCAGTCAGTTGGCTTTTAAGAAAAAAATTAAACCGCGCATGCGCAGATTGTTCTCTCCGTAAAAATAAATAATAAAAATAAAATCAGTAACAATTCAATTTGCCCAAGGCTTCCTAGTCTCCTTTATTCTGAATTACTGAATGGGTGGGGGGTGAAGGGTGATGTCTTGCAGCCTACCATGATGTGTTTGAGGGTCGCTGGAGTTGGGCAGATGGCACAGGTTGGATCCTCGCCGTACCACTGATGGAGGTTCTTTGGTGATGGAAGCACGTCATATGTCGCTCTGATGATGAAGCTGGTCTTGCTTGCTTCCATTTCCCATAGTTCTTTCCAGCTGATCTTCCTCCGCTCCACACCTTCCCACTGCATCCATTGCCCCTGTTTGGCAAGAGAGACCGCCTTTGCACTTCTTGCGGCCTCCTCCTGTCGCCACACCTCCTCGACCACCAACATCCTCCGCTCTGATGTTGTGGCCTTTCGCCAAGTTGGTTTACTTGTCGTAAGGCCAAAGCCTCCTCTTCCCTGATGGACTTGCCCCACTATGTCTTTGTACCTCAGGGCTGATGAAACTTGCTGTACTGCATCAGATGGTGTCCACTTCCGGCCAGTTGCTAGGGGCGGCGCAACAGCACTGATGGTCTTGTCTCTAGAGTCCCTCAGTGTCATCTGGAGTCTTACTTTAGAACACTTATATTCCTCTGTTAGACTAGTGAGCGGTAGTTCCAGGACCCCTTTGCCATAGAGACCGATGTTAGTTAGACATTGTGGGACACCGAGCCATTTCTTCGCGTATGAAGTTATGGTTCGCTCCATCTTCTCCACAGTTGTTATTGGGGCTTCATAAACGGTCAGTGGCCACATTGTCCGAGGAAGGAGTCCAAACTATAGGCACCAGAGCTTCAGTTTAGCAGGCAGTAGGGTCTGATTGATGTTCTCCATGCCGTTGACAATTTCTTGCCTTAGTTGTTGCACCTGCTCTTTGTCCTTGAGACATGCGTTGTGCCATCTGCCCAGGCTTTTAACTGGCTGCTCAGACACTGTTGGTATTGGGTCGTCACCGATAGAGAACCTTGTGTCTCTAAGCACCCCCTTGACTATGGAGATGCTTCGAGATTTACTTGGTTTGATTTTCATTCGGGCCCACTTGATGTTCTCCTGCAGCTTTCCAAGTAGCCGCTTGGTACATGCTGCAGTAGTGGTTAGTGTTGTCATGTCGTCCATGTATGCCCTGATGGGTGGCAGACGGAGCCCAGCCCTGGTTCGTTCACCGCCCACCACCCATTTTGAGGCCCTGATGATGACTTCCATGGCCATTGTAAAGGCCAAGGGTGAGACTGTGCAGCCTGCCATGATGCCTACTTCCAAGCGCTGCCATGTTGTACTGAAGTCAGCTGTTGTGAAGCACAGCTGCAGGTCTTGGTAATATTTCTTGACCAGTGTGGTGATGAGCTCTGGTACATGGAAAAAGGCAAAAGATTCCCAAAGGAGTTCATGGGGAACTGAACCAAATGCATTGGCCAGATCGAGGAAGATCACATGTAGGTCTCTCTTGTCCTTCTTAGCTGCTTGGATCTGGTGCCAGATCATGCTTGTATGCTCCAAGCAGCCCGAAAATCCTGGAATTCCTGCTTTCTGTACAGATGTATCAATGTACTTGTTTGTTACCAAATAGGTGGACAGCCTTTGTGATGCAATGCTGAAAAAAAATTTCCCTCGACGTTGAGGAGACATATTGGCCGGAATTGGCTGATGTCTGACGCATCCTTTTCTTTAGGTATTAGCACGCCGCCGGCCCTTCGCCACGCCTTAGGTATTGTTTGCTTCTTCCACACCACCCTCATGAGCTTCCATAGAAAGCGTAACACATCCGGTGCGTTCTTGTAGAGCTTGTATGGTACTCCGTTTGGCCCCGGAGCTGATGCTGCTCTTGCTCGCCGGACCGTGTTCTCCACCTCTTTCCATCTCGGAGGGCTGGTGTCCAGGTTGAATTCAGGTGGTTGAATAGGCGGGATGTCATGTGGGATGACTAACTGCTCATGCCTTTTCGTGTCTTTGTGGGCCTTTTCCAGGTGTTCCTCCAATTCCTGTTTTGATGTTTTCAAAGTTCCACTTTTTTCCTTTGCGAAGAGGTCTTTGATGAACTTGAAAGGGTTTTTGTAGAACCGTGTTCTTGTGTGTTCTTTCTTCTTGCGAAGTTTCCTCAAGTTCTCTGCTTTTCGCAAGGTTGCCAATCGGTTCTTGATGTCCTCTTGGAGTAGCATGAGACCTTCTCTCTCTGCGTCAGTTGCTTTTTTCCATTGCTTTTTCAACTGTCTCCTCTCTCTGATTAGCCTCTCGATCTCCTGCTACCTCCTGGACTTGATTGGTGTTGGTAATTTCTTTCCACCTCTCCCTTTACTCACCCCAAACCGTTCTTCTCCATAGCTGTAGATTGTGTTGCCCATCCTTTCAAGCTTTTCCACTGCTGTGCCCGCTTGTTGCTCCAAGATATGTATAAGGTCACTGTTGACCGTCTCCCACTCTTTCTTTTCAACAGCCTTGGGCCATTTCACTCCAGGTTTGTGCCCTTTGATCTTTCCCTCCAATGGAGGTCTTTGTAGTTGTTGCGTGGGCTCCTCCACCGGCATTTCTGTGCTTGTATCACCCTCTTCAGTGACATGGGTGCTGATGCTCTGCGAACTTTGGTTTGTGTCCCGTCGCTGTGCTTCACACGACTGATTTGACTGGTTGCTTCGTAAGAAGTACTGGTCAATGCGAGGCCCATGTTTCTGCTCTCTCAAGCACTTTTTCTTCCCTTGGTGGATCTTCAAGCCCTTCACTGATGTTATTTTCTCCCAACCACAGATGCACACCTGAAGTTTGTGTCCCGCAGCTGTTGTGGATGTCTCATTTGCCATGCTCTCCTTGTCAGTAGTCGTTTCCGTTCCTGGGTCTGTAACCGTGTTATCAATCGGTGAGCCATCTTGCGCCCCCACTCTCGCAGGCTCTAGGGGTATTCTCTTTAGTTTACTTTTAGTAGCATTTAGCGGGTGTCTCCAACTAGCTGAAACAGCGTTGGGGACTGCCGTCATGGGTAGTTAGCCCATGACGGCCCCAGTGGGGTCTGTTCCCTCCTGTCAGCTGTCTCTCCAAGCTGTCACATGGACTTTCCCATGTTGTCAGCTGTCCTTTCACAGCAGTCACTGGACGAGTCCAGATTATCAGAATCAAGTACACAGGACAAGATGTTAAGAAGTCCCTTGTGCCAATAGGTGGGGAGCATTTCACGACATTCGTTGATTGTTGAGAGTGGTAGACGCTCAACATCGGGGGGGGGGGTAACCTTCAGGACAGTTGGGCACAGGACACATCATCAGTAGTGTACCCTTGCATCACTGGGTGTTTCGGCCTTTTAACACTATACACCCTCCACAAGGGCGGCCCGCTGCAGGATGATCAACCCTCAGCGCGTGTCCCGTGTCAAACCGTCCCAAAGATTCACCCCGACATACTTGGGGCCCAGCATGGGTCTTTCCGCTTGAGCCAAACCCGCTTGAGTATAGATACGTTTTTAGTCTTGACTTAAAGGAGTCGATGGAGGGGGATATTCAGCAACCCCAAGTCGGACGATCTGAGGGACCTGGAGGTGGAGTGATGGGTGAGAAGACTTTTAATGTAGGTGGGGGCAAGCCCATTGAGGGCTTTGTAGACATAGTGGAGGATCTTGAAATGTATACGGAACTGCACAGGGAGCCAGTGGAGAGAGGCCAGGATCGGGGTGATGTGGTCCCTTTTTCGGGTGCCCGTCAGGAGTCTCGCTGCGGCGTTTTGGACCAGTTGCAGGCGGGACAGGGACGATTGGCTGATGCCAGTGTAAAGGGAGTTGCAGTAATCTAGGCGGGAGGAGATGAATGTGTGGATGATCTTTTCGAGGTCATCAAAGTGTAGGAATTGTTTTATTTTAGCTATCGTCCGAAGCTGAAAGAAGCTAGCTTTTACCACGGCATTGACTTGTTTGTCAAATTTCAGTGCTGAGTCAAATATCACGCCAAGGTTTTTGACATGAGGTTTGAGTTGTGGGGTAAGGCTTCCAAGGCTGCCTGCTATCATTTTGATTGAAATGATAGCAGAGAAAGCCGAAGCACCTGGTGAAAACCCACGCGGTCACGGGGAGAATGTGCAAACCCCGTACAGCCATTTATGCACCCACAGCCAGGATTGAACCCGGGTCTCTGGCACTGTAAGGCAGCAACTACCGCTGCGCCATTGTGCCGACCTCTCAGCCTCCTCCCTTGCATCCTTCTGGCCAATGTACTGTATATTTGCTGGAGAACAAGACAGAAGATTAAATATCAAGACTGTTGCATAAGAGGGGCTTCTGTGTACTCTGTTTCACAGAGATATTGCTCATCCCCAAATCTCCAGACACAGCAGTGCAGCCTGAGGCTTTCCCATCCACCACATGGATTGGATGGTGACATCAGGTAAAGGAAGAAAGAGGTGAGCACATCTGGATAAACTAATCATGGTGCTGGAGATAGCGGCCTTCTTCCCCGACCCGGAACATCTAGCGATCAAGTGCCCATCG
Organism: Malacoraja senta; assembly: GCA_038087875.1. Classification (NCBI taxonomy): domain Eukaryota; kingdom Metazoa; phylum Chordata; class Chondrichthyes; order Rajiformes; family Rajidae; genus Malacoraja; species Malacoraja senta. The sequence continues at coordinate 123,249,853 of CM075978.1, read as the reverse complement.
TTCTATCTATTAGGTTAGTTATGTGTTGAGGTACAGCATGAAACAGGCCCTCAGTCCACCGGGTCCACACCAATCATCAATCTCCCATTCACACTAGTTCTATGTTTCGCATCCACTCCCTAAAAACCTAAGGCAATTTACAGAGGCCAATTAACCTACAAACCCGCACGTCTTTAGGATGTGGGAGGAAACTAGAGCACGAGGAGGAAACCGACGCGGTCACGGGGAGAATGTGCAAACTGCACACAGTCAGCACTCGGGATCAGGATGGAACCCAGGTCTCTGATGCTGTGAGGCAGCAGCACCACCGTCTATGCCACAGTGCCACCATGTTCAAGGATTCATCAGCGAACCGGAATAAATATGTCACTGTTGTGACCGACTTCACAAACACATGTGTGGATGTGTTTGTGCGCCTACAAAAATATTCTGAATATTCCCCAACCTGAAGCCCTGGGTGAACCAGGAGATTAGTCATCTGCTGAAGTCTAGATTTATGGCATTTGGGACTGGCAATCTAGAGTCATACAGGTCAAGGGTCAACTTCCTGAAGATAATATGAATGTGAAGAGCCAATTGCAGATTAGAGGTAAAGTTGCTGCTTTACAGCGCCAGAGACCCGGGTTCAATCCTGATCTTGGGTGCAGCCTACACGGAGTTAGCACGTTCTCCCTGTGACCACTTGGGTTTTCTCCAGGTGCTTCGGTTTCCTCCAAATCCCAAAGACATGCAGGTTTGTAGGTTATTTGGCCTCTGTAGCATGTGGGATAGAACTAGTGTGAACGGGTGATTGCTGGTTGGCATGGACTCCGTGGGCCTGTTTTCATGCTGTATCTCAAAACTAAACTGTAAAGTTAAATGCCAGTTAAAGGCACTAGCTTAAAAGTTAACACCGCATCATTTTATATTTTTTTCTGTGACATTGAACACAATAGCTTTGCAACCAACCTAGTGACAATTTAAGGGGATATCATGATCTCTGCTGTCCTCTGGCTGCATTTATGCTTTTTGAAATAAAGTTGGTTTTTCCACTTTGTTGAAGTAAAAACAGAAGCTTCCATCCATGAGTATATGGATTACTTATTTCTAAAATATTTCATGAGAGATATAGCTGTTGAATAAATCTTTTGGTGGCAGCACGGTGGTGCTGCTGGTAAAGCTTCTGCCTTACAGCGCCAGAGACCCGGGTTCAATCCTGACTACAGTTGCTCTGTATGGAGTTTGTATATTATTTGTGACCCTGTGGGTTTTCCCTGGCTGTTACGGTTTCAAAGATGTGTGGGTTTGTAGGTTTATTGGCTTCAGTAAAAATTGTAAATTGTCCCTAGTGTGTAGGATAGTGCTAGTGTATGGGGATCGCTGATCGGCATGGACTCGGTGGGCCAAAGGACCTGTTTAAACTAAGCCAGACTATTTAATAATGGAGGCCGCTGTTGCAGGATTCAAGCCCACATCCTCGTTTTCGCAGCAATATTGTTGGTGTAAAATAATTATATTTAGGTTTATTATTATCACATGAACAGAGGTACAGTGAAAAGCTTTGTTTTGCTTGCTATCCAACCAAATCATTTAATACTACACATAAATACAATAAAGCCAAACTCGTACAAGTGGTAAAGCAAAGGGGAAGATATAGAGTGCATAATATACTTCTCATCATTGTAGCGCAACAGTTCCACAGACAAAGTCCAATGTACGCAATGGGGTAGTGTTGAATTGGACAGTACCCTAGCTTGTGGAAGGACCATTCAGAAGCCTGATAACAGGGGGAAAGAAACTGTTCCTGAGTCTGGTGGATGCGCTTTCAAACCTCTGTGTCCACTGCCCGACCGGAGCGGAGAGAAGAAGGAATGGCAAGGGTGGGGTGACTTTGATTATGTTGGCTGCTTTTCTGAGGAAGCGTGAATGTAGATGGAGTTAGTAGACGGTTGGCTGGTCTGTGTGATGGACTAGGCTACATAATAATGCAGCGAATGGCATAAATAATACACCAAATGTTACAATACTGATAGGAATCATCATCTTCTTTAGTCTATTACCCTGGTGGAGACTGGCAATGAAGGTTGCTAGAGCCTTTCTAAATAAAGTCTTACTTGGGATTAGTGGTTAGTATTTTTATCAATCTCTTCCCTGTTTCAGCTGCTTCAGAATCCACCACATCCGCCATTGCATGCTATCTCTCCTTTCCTGGGCTCTCAGTCAATATCTGAGGCACTGCAGTGTTCCTGCACACACAATCAAGCCATATTGTCATAGAAGTTAGCAGTTAGTCACAGAAAGCCAGTTAAAGTATATTGATCATAACATTTGAAGAAATGTGAAGGGTCTGTGCATTGCAGTGAATAACCCTAACTAACCCTAATGGGCAGCACAGTGGCGCAGCTGGTAGAACTACTGCCTCACCGCACCAGAGACCCTGCTTCAATTCTGAGCTTGGTGTGGAATTATGAGCTTGGGCGAACGGGTTGCGTTGGGGGAACGGGTGATGGGGGTGATTGTCTCCGAGGGGCGCCTGTCTGCGGGATGAGCGCCAACATCACATTCTGGGACCAGCCCTCCCTTGTGACGCCGCGCCCCCCACCTCCCCCCCCCCCGTGTTGGGGGACGGGGCCCAACGGGTCCCACTTGGTCAAGTAATAAACAAAACTGAAACTTAAACCTAAACAGGCCTCAGTTGCATGTTGACCAAATGCAACGAAATATGCACTGATTAACAAATTTGGCACCAGTAGTAGACTGGGAAGTTAAAGTTTAATTCAACAGAACTAAGGAAGAAGGACCTTGGGCATGAAGGCAGGGGGGGGGAAGAGGGGGGGGGGGCAAAGAGGAGAGGGGTAGGGAGGTGTGTGTGTGTGACGCCGCCGGCTGCCCCCCCACTCCAACCGCACTCCAACCAACAGGTCCTCCTTGGTCTAGTATATATATATAAATACTATATATATATATATACACATATATACACACTGAACTTTGTTCTCTTGTTATTATATTGTTTATGACAATAAAACACTCTTGACGACTCAATTCAAACTCAAGAACAATAGATAGAGCAATGAGGAAGGTACAGAGTACAGAATATATATATATACTAGACTAAGTGGGACCCGTTGGGTCCCAGCATCACACGGGAGGGCTGGTCCCCCAATGCAATATTCCACCTCTCCACCAATTCCAATATTGGTGGCCAGTGGGGGGGGAGGGCTTTCTGGAGCGCTAGTATGGGTGTTGTGCGCTGAAGGGACTGGTTTCCAGAGGGCTAGTATGGACATTGTGGGCCGAATGGATTCTTGGGCTGGCGGCTCAGTCACTCAAGCCTCTTGTGTTGGCAGCTCACTCACTCACGGCTGGTGGGCTGGCAGTTGACTCAAGTGCAGTTTCATACCACTTCAAGCAGGGTGCAAGGCCACCAAATTCTTTTTTTTTTTTTTTTTAATTTTTAATTTTTTTTTAATTTATTTTATTTTTATTTTTTTATTAGATGTAATTTACATTACAGTAATCTGCAATAACGTAAATTTATACAGTTCTTGTACCACTTCTGTTTTTCAACTTTAATAGAAAGAAAGGATAGAAAAAGCTAGCAAAGACAGTCAGTGAGTGAATGAAAAAGTGGTCCAGGAACACACATGTGAACCTAAACCACAAGAAGTAGTTAAAGAAGAAAAGAAAATAAGAGAAAAAAGAAAATAAGATAGGACAATGTGAAAGGGATGCACCTACTCACCCCTCGCCATGTCCTAAAACCATTTATTATCAACATTTTGTTGCACCCTATGTTTGTAATAAGTCGATATATGGAGACCAAATCTTTTGGAATTGGTCTTGTTTACCTGCTAGGAGGAATCTCATATCTTCTAGATGTAACAATTCCGACATATTAGAAGTCCACATTTTTATTGTTGGCGTAGGAGCATTTCTCCAAAATTTCAGTATCAGTTTTTTTGCCGTTATTAAGCCATAACTAAGAAAACTCCTTTGAAACACAGTCAGCTCCAAACTTGCTTCTATTGTTCCAAAAATAATCAATTCTGCATTCAGTTTCAGTTTTATTTTAAATAATTTAGTGAAAATTTCAAAAATTTCATTCCAAAATTTTTGAATTTTTATACAGAAAACAAAAGAATGTGCTATAGTTGATTCTTGGACTAGGCATTTATCACAGTTAACAGAGGTATTGGGGTAAAATTTACTTAATTTAGCTTTTGAATAATATAATCTATGTAAAATTTTAAATTGAATCAGAGTATGTCTTACGTTAATCGAACATTTATGCACATATAATAGATGTTTATCCCAACTCTCTTTCGAGATTTTTATAGCTAGTTCCTGCTCCCATTCTCTTCTAATCCCGTCCGATGATGGAATTTCTATATTTAAAATGGAATTATATAGGTATGATATTAAATTAGCTGATTCCGCTTTTATATTCATTATCCCGTCTAATAGGTCAGGAGACATATTTTGATATTCTCGTGTATACTTTTTCAAATAGTCACGTAGTTGAAAATATTTGAAATATTGATTACTATTCAAGTTCAAGTGCAGTTTCATACCATTTCAAGCAGGGTGCAAGGCCACTAAAGACAGCGAGTCGTGACCTCTCCCTCCCCCATCTTGCAGAGACTGAGCCACGCCCACACTTCCGGGTTTTATAGTCCCTCCTTCATGGCATGATTGACAGGAGAGAGAATCTCAACATTTTCTAAACACTAATAACTCTTTTATTTTTCATCGATGGGAAAAAATCTTCTTGTCCTGCGCAGCGGAGGGGGACTCTGAGTAAGATGGCAAAAAATCACAGCCGTAAGTGGCAACGTTTTTTCTAAAATTAATATACAGAACAACAGGAAGTGGTCAAGATGAGACTTTTAGTAATATAGATATATATTCTCACTATATCTCTATACTTATACAACTCTGATCTTGGATGTGTATTTTATTGTGTGTGCGTTTGTGTGTAATCACCTCTTCGCGAATATACGATGCGGTAATGATAAAATATTTACATATTCTGGTGACATTTTTTCCCCTGGAGTTCAAAATCACCTTATCTGAAAATGTCATGCTTTATTTCTCGAGTTATTAATGAAAATGTTCAAAAATGTGACAAAACTTTGAATTTAAAAACGACTGCCTTTCGCTGATGACGCACAATGGGTCTGCGTGCCTTCTTCCTGTGTGCAAGTGACGTCACCCCCACACCCCTCCATCCTCCCCCCCCCCATTATTCAAAAGACGCAGAAAGAACGAGCAAGTCGGGCCCTGTACTGGAGCTCCCGAGCTCCCCGGCTCGCATTTCCAGAACATTCCCAACGGTCATTCTCACTTTGATGAACGATGCTGCATGCCGACTTCCACATCTTTAAAGATAAGAGTCCGATTGAACTTCATTCTTAAAGATAACATTTATTTTCAAAGACAGCGGTTTTTTACAATTCACCATTTTCGCGTTTTTAAAATACTTCACTATTTTCTAACGTTATTGTTGTTGCACCGTTTTGTACTTCAAGATTACATTTATTGAAAGACTTACCGGTTTTTAATTTCTTTACAATTTTAAGTTTAACCATGGTTTTTTACTAATTGTACTGATTCTTAAAGATAACATTTATTATCAAAGAATTAGGGGTGATAAGAGTACGATTGAACTTCATTTTTTTAATACATTGTCGTTGCATTTATTGTCTTAATTGTACTGTCTCTGCCCTCTCTCTTTCTGCCCTTTCTCTCTCTACCCTCTCTCTCTCTGCCATCTCTCTCTCTCTGCCCTCTCTCTCTCTCTGCCCTCTCTCTCTCCCCCCCTCCCTCTCCCTCTCTAGCCACACCTGCGAGTTGGGGGCTATGCGTGAGTGGATAGGATGGGGAATGGGGTAAAAGGAGCGAATGAATATAATATCAAGGGGGGTGGTTAGTGTGTGCGTGCGGGGGGTGGTTAGTGTGTGTGTGGGGGGTGGTTAGTGTGTGTGTGATGCCGCAGACTGTCCCCCCTCTCCCCCCCCCCCCCGCTTTGAGGGGACGGGACCCAACGGGTCCCACTTGGTCTAGTATATATATATATATATATATTCTGTTCTCTGTGTCTTCCCCATTGCTTTATCTATTGTTCTTGTGTTTGAATATCATATATGTATACACACACACACACATATATATAGATCATATACATATATACACACACATATATATAGATCATATATAGATCATATACACACACTGAACTTTTTTTTCCTCTTGTTATTATATTGTTTACAGTGTACTATTTTTACATATTCTGTTGTGCTGCTGCAAGTAAGAAGTTCTATCTGCGATATATGACATTAAAACACTCTTGACTCTTGACTCAATTCAAACTCAAGAACAATAGATAGAGCAATGGGAAAGATACAGAGTACAGAATATAGTTATCAGCAATGTAGTGCATTGTAGCACTTATTAAAATTGCACTTGCCCATTTGGGATTTCACTCAGCAATTTGTTGTCACTGGAACAGGGATATAGTGAACAGGGCAAGCAATCGTCAGTTTAGTTTAATTTAGTGTATTGTCACGTGTACCGAGGTACAGTGAAAAGCTAGTGTTGTGTGCTAACCAGTCAGTGGAAAGACGATACATGATTATGATCGAGCCATCCACAGTGTAGAGATTCATGATGAATGGGAATAGCATTTAGTGCAATATAAAGTCCTGTAAAATCCGATTAAAGATAGTCTGAGGGTCTCCAGTGAGGTAGATGGTAGCTCAGTACTACTCTCTACCTTTTAATAGATGGTTTCTGTAACCATTCAGAGATTTATATCAATATTGACTTAGAAAACTATCATATCCAAGTGCATAGTTCTTTGGAAAGCTGGGAAAATATGTATGTTGCCCTGAATAATCTTGGTGGATGGAGCGGGACTTGTGGATTTGAGCCCACCTTTCCTTCTTTCCTCAGGCTCTCCCAATATATCAGAACTGCCTTAGTTCACAATTCAGAAGGATATCCATCATTGATGCACACATGTCAAGGGATTAATATGGAAGAATCTTAATGTACCTCACCCAAGGTCACCTTGCACTAGTCTCCTGCGTGTCAGCCGGCTTCCAGAGTGCTGAAGCAGTTATTAACTAACTTAGTAGAGTCAGAGAATCGTATAGTTTTTCAGCATGGAATTAGGCCCTTTGGCCCAACTTGTCCATGGCGACCAAGTTGTCAAATTGAGGTAGTCCTACTTTCCCACACCTGGCCCATATTCCTCCAACGCATCCTATCTATGGACTTGTTGTAATTGCTCCGGCCTCTATCACTGGCAGCTCATTCCAGATACGCACCATTCTCTGTGTGAAACAATTGCCCTTCAGATCTATTAAATCTTTCCCTTCCCACCTTAAACTCAAGTCCTCCGGTTTTAGACTCCCTTACCCTGTGGCGATTCTTGTTCTTTAACCTCAGTATCCCTTCTACACTCCAGGGATAAAAAAGACTCAGCATATTCAACTTCTCCTTTTAACTCAAACACTCTAGACCTGGTAACAATTTCATAAAACCTTTTTGTACCCTTTCCAGTTTAATGACATCTTGGTTATAGTTGGATGACCAAAACTGAACACGGGACTCTGAATGCAACGAACTCCAATGACACTTACCAATTCCGACAGATGCACCACAGAAAATATCTATCCGGGTACATCACAACTTGTTTTGGCAACTCCTCTGCCCAAGACCGCAATAAATTGCAGAGAGTCATGAACACAGCCCAATCCATCACACAAAGCACCTTCCACAAAACTCCCCCCCACCCTCCACCCTCTCCCTACCCATCTACACTTCATTCTGCTTCAAGAAAGCAGCCAACATAAGCAAGGACCATTCGCACCCCAGTACTCTCTTCTCTCCCCTCCACAGTTGGGCAGAAGATACAAAAGCTTGAAAGCACATACCAACAGATTCAGGAACAACTTCTTCACTGCTATCATCAGATTCTTGAATGAACCTCTGATTAGGATGAACTCACGATCTTTCACCCTAGCTCATTGCAGCCTTGCACTTTTTTAAAATCCGCACTTTGCCTGCAGCTATAACAATATATTTTGCACTCTTTATTTATTTTGCACTACCTGATGTATTCATGTAAAGTATGATTTGCCTTAATAGCACACGTGTTTTTCACTGTATCTCATTACACTTGACAATATTAAAGCAATACCAATACATGATTGCTGCATTCAGTACCCTGACTGATGAATGCAAGCAACCTAAACACCTCCTTCACTACGCTGACTACCTGTGTCACCACGTTCACGGAAGTATGTACTTGCACTGCTAGGCTTCTCTGTTCTACAACACTCCCCAAGGTCCTATGATGAACTGTGTAATTCCTGTCCTAGTTTATCTTAACAAAATGCAACACCTTACATTTGTTTTAATTAAACTCCACCAGCCATTCCTTGGCCCATTGGCCCAGTTGATTAAGGTCTCATTGTAATCTAAAATAATCCTCTTCGCTCGCCAACGTACTAACCATGCCTCCTGCATTCTCATCCAATTCGTTAATAACAAACAATTGTGGGCCCTGCACCAATCCTTATGACATATTGCTTGTAACAGGCCTCCAGTCTGAAAATCAACCCTCAACCACCACCTTCTATCTCCTACCCTCAAGCCAATTTTGTATGCAATTGGCTAGTTTACCGGGGTCCGTTGTGATTTAACTTCCACCCAAATCACTCACTTATCACTTTGTAAATTCCAATATACGAGTTGCTCCTCAGGTTCATGTTAAATTTTGCCCTTCTCTCCTTAAACATATGTCCTCTTGCTTTTCATTCCCCGACCCTGTTGGTCAGGTTAAAAAGCACTGAAATGTAAATAAAAGTGACTGCAGATGTTGGTTTGCAAAAAAAGCCGCAGTGCTGGAGTAACTCTGTGGGTCATGCAGCATCTCGGGAGAACATGAATAAATGACAATAGACAATAGACAATAGATGCAGGAGTAGGCCATTCGGCCCTTTGAGCCAGCACCGCCATTCAATGTGATCATGGCTGATCATCCCCAATCAGTACCCTGTTCCTGCCTTCTCCCCATATCCACTGACTCCGCTATTTTTAAGAGCCCTATCTAGCTTTCTCTTGAAAGCATCCAGAGAACCTGCCTCCACCGCCCTCTGAGGCAGAGAATTCCACAGACTCACCACTCTCTGTGAGAAAAAGTGTTTCCTCATCTCTGTTCTAAATGACATTTCGGGTCGGGGCCCTTCTTCAGATCTGAGATGATCTGAAAAACCAACGAGCTGACCTGCCGTACCATGGTGCGATCTACAGTAACACTGAAAGGTTTGACATAACATATACATGACCAGAATCAAACCCAACAGGATTTGTGGGGCTCCGATGACCAGTGGGGTTCACTGGCTGTATTGAGTGCTCCCAAGTTAGGAGGAATGTAGACAGAGACAGAGTTCAGTTACACAAGTATTAGTCATAGGATCATAGACAATGTGGAAACAGGCCCTTCGGCCCAACTTGCCCACACCAACCAACATGTTCCATCTATACGAGTCCCACTCTACGTATTCCCTTACTCTGGAACAAAGATTCTGTGCATTCACCCGATCTATTTCTCTCATGATTTTGTACACCTCTATAAGATCACCCTTCATCTTCCTGTGCCCAAAGGAAGAGTCCCAGCTTGCTCAACCTCTCCCTAAGGCTCAGGATCTCGAGTCCTGGCAACATCCTTGTAAATCTTCTCTGCAACCTTTCCAGCTTGATAACATCTTTCCTGTAACATGGTTCCCAAAACTGAATCCAATACTATAAATGTGACCTCATCAATGTCTTACATAAATACAACATGGCCTCCCAACTTCTATACTCAATATGTGTAGGAAGGAACTGCAGATGCTGATTTATACCGAAGATAAACATAATATGCAAGAGTAACTCAGCGGGACAGGAAGCATCTCTGGATAGAAGGAATGGGTGACGTTTCGGGTTGAAACGGGTCAACCGCAGGAGATGCAATACCTCCTCCCTCAACTCCGTCCAAGGACCCCAACAGTCCTTTCAGGTGAGGCAGAGGTTCACTTGCACCTCCTCCAACATAATCTACTCTTTCTGCTGTTCCAAGTGTGGACTCCTTTATGTCAGCGAGACCAAATGCAGGCTTAGCGATCGTTTCGCTGAACACCTCTGCTCAGTCCACCTAAACTTACATGATCTCCCAGTTATTAAACACTTTAACTCCCCCTCCCACTTCCATACTGACCTTTCTGACCTGGCCTCCTCCACTGAGTGAGGCACAATGCAAATTGGAGGAATAGCACCTCATATTTTGCCTGGACAGCTTGCAACCCAGCAATGTGAATATTGACTTCTCTAACTTCAAGTAACCATTGCTTTCCCTCTCTATCCATCCCTCCCCCATCCTAGTTCTATGACTAGTCTGACTGTCTTCCTGATTAAATTTTATCTTTGTATGATTCTTTGTCACTTTTCCCCAGCTCACAATGATCTATTCTACATTTTCCTTGACCTTCGTCCCTTTTGATGTCTCGTTTTCACACCTTACTCTTCCATATCTCTGTCTCCCTTTCCCCTGACTCTCAGTCTGAAGAAGGGTCTCGACCCGAAACGTCACTCATTCCTTCTATGCAGATATGCAGCCTGTCCTGCTGAGTTACTCCTGCATTTTGTTTCTAACTTCGATTTAAACCAGCATCTGCAGTTCCTTCCTACACATCTAAAATATTAATACTGGCAGCACCTGAGAAGTGATGATACCTATAGTAGAGGATAATAGCTACAGGGAGCAGTTGGACAGACTTAGATTGTTTTCTCTGGAACACATGAGGTTGTGGAGAGATCTATACTCAATATTCTGGCTGAGGAAGGGCTATGTGCCCAAAGCCTTTTTGACCACTCTATCTACCTGTGACGTCACTTTCAATTCTAGATAGACATGTGACAAAAAACAAGCAGAAAAAAATGACCAATATGAAATGTAATTTTTGCAACAATCAAGCCTTTATTTGGAAAGCAAGCATATCACAAATAGATAAAAATACAGAATGCTTTTGTAAACTTACTGAAGTATGATAATGTACATGCACTAATTTGGCAGATAACAAAGGTACATTCTATTGCATGGAAAGAGAAAAAACAATATTTGCTGTGATATTGCTGTGTAAGAATCGAATCGTTCCGTTGTTAGTACATATGACAATTAAACATTCTTGCCTCATGTTTTTTTCCTAAAACATTTTAATGAAGGCCTGACCTTGATTCTTGTAATTCCTTTGATGAAGGGCATAAAGAAATATTAAAGAAAGTGATCTTGCACTATTGATACCACAGAGCACAATTCCAAGCCAAAACCTCTCTGCGATTGACTAATTTGAACCAATATTGGTGACAAATGCAGAAATAGGCTGTTTCCTTTACGTTCATTTCTAATTCTTCTCTTATCTTGATAACCATGTATTTAATACCCCCCCCCCCCCCTCCCCCATTAGTTCCTCAAAGTTAGATTTCTCAATTTTCCTTCCTAAAAGCCCTTTATGTGTAGTTACGGAGCAAGAAAATGGAAATATGAAATGCTAAAATAAAATAAAAAGATAAAACAAAGGTTGAGAAAGAAGGAACTGCTTTACAAAGACAAAACATAAAGTTTTGGAGTAACTCAGTGGGTCAGGCAGCATCTCTGGAGGACAGGGAGAGGTGACATTTCGGGTCGGACCTTTCTTCAGACTGAGGAAGGGTCCCAATCCAAATCGTTGCCTAACCTGCTAAGTTATTCTAATATAAAATAAAGGTTAATTGTTTCACTATCAGTTCCCTTAAGTATAAGTAATTATTCAATAAACAGACAGTTGGAATTATTTTCTTTACTGTCACATTATATGGATCAGTAAAGAAAATAATTCCAAATGTCTGTTTATTTAAGGAGATTTGTTTAACTTGATACATCTTTGTGAACAGCAAATATAAGGAACAGTTAGATCCTATATACATCCTTACAATGATCCTTATAATACATTCAGGGACAGTTGGGCTGAAGGAGTGGTCTTTCTGTTGAAAATGCTGTTGTCAAAGGTGAGAGGGAAAGCGCAAATAATTGATAAAGCATGATGCAGAGCTGGATACTCTCAAAACAAATTAAACAGCAAAAAAATGATCAGTTAGATCCTGACTATGTTCTTAAAGTGATAAAAATCTAGCCACATTAACCCTGGAACATTGTATATACTGTGTGAAATGTTTAGAGATGAAATTAAGACAAGCTCTGGAGGTGACCCCAGTCACACCGGGAACATGGTGTTCAATTCTGGTTACTGTATAATAGAAAGGATATCTAAACTTTTGAGAAATGTAAAAAACAGTCATTGTAAATAATTAGTGTCAAAGAGCGTTACAGCACAGAAACAGTCCTCTCTGCCGAACTCGCCCATGCCAACCAAGATGCCCCATCTATGCTCGTCCCATTTTATCAAGTCTGACTTTGTGTCAACATTCAGGCATTATATTCTACATTTTCCTCCAGATTGGGTCATAGTCATGGAGTCATAGAGCATGGAAACAGGTCCTTCGGCCCATGCCGACCAAGATACCCCATGTATATACTTCCCATAGTTTCATACAGCAAAGATCCCAGAGATGATGGGTCTGTATACGAGAAGAGAATGAGTAGACTTGGCCTGTAATCTGTAGAGTATAAAATAATGTGAGGAGATCTTTTTAAAACCAACATTTTTTTTAATGGATCAGCTGGCTAGATGTGGGATGATGTTTAATCTGACCCCAGCCATTCAAGGCTGAGAGAATGAGACTTTTTGTAATGCAGGGAATGGTGAATTTTCCATCCAAATGGCATTGGAGATTTATTTAGCTCATTTAAGGCAGAAATTAGTAGAATCAGGACATTAAAGGAATAATGAGGCAAATGGCTTTAAGATAGAAGATCAGCCATTCTCTTCAGAAATGGTGAAGACGGCTATTCCTAATTATGTTCTTAGGAAAGGAACAATCTCAGATAGAGACTAGTTTTTTCACAAAAGAAGAATGTGTAGTCAGGAGGGGAAAAGGAAAGGAAAATTCGATATTAGGTGAATAAGAAGTCGTGGGAGTGAGGCATTTGAAGATATTAGCATTTTGAAACAATAAAGTAGATGGCACTGATTATTTTCCAGTATTCTTCTTTACTACTACATTCCACTAAAAATCTTGTGGAGGCCAGCTCTCTAAGCATACTTTCCTGCTACCTCATGTGACTGCTCAGTCTTCTGCAGTATTGCATTTATTAAGTACCTTCATTACAAATGTTTAAAGGTAGATAAAGTTGTATGCAAGAAACTTGTTTCATCAACTATCACATTTAAAGTAGGTTAACAATGACAAGCGGTATCCTTCTGCTCTAGTTCAGAGTTGAGATTGTACATTACAAAGCAACCTATTCAAACCTATTCAAACATCAAGTTGTGAATAACTCATTCAGTAAAAAGCACATTTTTATTCGAGTCAAGTGTTTAATTGAGATTTGTATCGGAACTTGCAAGCAGCATGTACGAATTTCAATTGTTTAAATATTGAATATTAGATAAAGATTACAAACGATCAAAAAATAAAATTAATTAATTAATAATTAATTTATCCATTGAAATATACAAGTTTATGCAGGTTAAACATTGGGCAAAACATTATTTTAGCCCAATGCTTTCTTAATAGACAATAGGTGCCAGTACGCATATTGTTCCTTGCTGTTGGTGATTCTGGCAGATCATAATTATATCAACTGCTTAAGCTGTGTAATGGCCTGATAGCTTCATTTAATTAATACATTTTATTTTTAAAACTTATGTAATCTTTTTGTAATAGTAACATTTAAAAAAATCTGAAATCTAGTTTTTAAATGTTTTAGCAGTACCATCACTAAAAAAGCACTGATTTTAGCCATGAGCAATATCCACCTACAAAATACAAAGCACTAAATCATCACAATCTCGTTGCCAGCACTTTAGGACCTACAAACCGTACTACCTTGAAGGACAAGAGCAGCACAGCATTTAGGAACACCATCACCTTCCCATTTCCCCACATGTAAACATATTGCTTTCTTATCCCTGGGTTTAGATACTGCATTTCCATTCTCAAAGACACTGCGGGAGTGCTCTCACCACACAACTGCAGCAGTCGAGCTGATGGCTCATCATCCACTCCTCAAGGGCATATACTGATGGGTAATAAATGTTGGCTTTATCCATGGCTTTAACATAACATCAATGAATTTAACAACAAACAATTTACCAATAAGGATGCAGCACCATAGATGCTGCTGCCCCGCTAGTTTCTCCAGCTTTTTTGTGTACCTTACAATAAGGATGTTTGGCTCACAGCCTAATTTATTTAATGCAAAAAATTGAAACAAAATGTGTTTCCACCATGGAACCATAAATATAGATACATTTAAAACAAACCCCTTCCGTGATTTAAAAAAAACCTCACACAAGATCCAGTGTGTATATCTACTGCTAACTGTGCATTATATCCCTCTTCTTAAATTCAGTTCAGAATCTGGTACTATATTAACGTTTGGCATAAGCAACCAAGCATTAAATTCTACACCACGTACAGTGTAAAGTAACGCTACATCCTTTTTGATGCGATTAGATTGTTAAAGAAGAGTATGAGCAGCAGCAAATAGTTTTACCCCTGTAGGTGACCTGTCAAGGAAGGAGAGCTCTCCACTTAAATTGATATTGTTAGAAAAGTGCTGACTATGCTACTTTATCGTATGAAACTCAGTACATATTTTTAATTATTTATCTTCAGCTTGCAAAGGTAGAATCCTTCTATAGTTTTGGGTAGAATGTTCATCTTTTATTACGGACTAAATGGATGCCAAAGTGTTAACTGGTGGTGATACTCAACTCTGCACATTTGGTTCTGTTGAATATAACCAAATGTTTTGAAACAGAAACCAAAGGCAAAATTATTCCCCACAAAGTATTTTAAAATTGATTTCACACCATATACTATAACACTTCATTACCAGTCCTTTGTTCCAGATACATAACACAAAATAGATGATTCTCTTATATTGAGAGACACCTTTTACCCACATAAAATGTGTATAACAACTCTATGGCCAAATGCTACCCACATACAAAATTCACCAAAAAAGGTTTCAAATGTTTACTGAAACAAAGATACTTAAAAAACTAATACCAATATGCATTGTCTACCAAAAATGCACAGCATAAAATATTAATTGATTAGTAACAATTAATATTAATTCATTGAACATATCAAGTACAAACACATTAATTTGTTGAGTAATGTTGCATTATCGTTATAATGGCTTCTGGATTACTTTAAGGCAACAGGAATGGCTACTGTTTGAATTGGTTGAAATCTGTTTCATTTGAAGTACTTAACTCTGTCATGACCATTATTACTCTATGTGAAACCGAGAACTAACTTACAATCTCAGATACTCCAAACAAAACAGTTGCAGTATTTTATTGAGGTTTTCAATTGTTGTTGGGTCGAGGTTAATCTCATTATCCTCCATGCTGTGCCAAACTTGAGGAAAAGGTGTCGGTATGACATGCAGAATAGGAACTCCTGTAAAAAACAAAAAAAGCAGCATTATTTTTTTAATGTTTAATTTCTATCAATATCACATTCCTAGAGTTGGCTAGAATTTGGTAACAACGTAATGATGGTCAAAGAGTCGTACAGCAATTGAAACAGGACCCTTCAGCCCAACTTGCCCATGACAACCAAGATGCCCCATCTACGCTAGTCCTACCTGTCTGCGTTTGGCCCATATCCCGCTAAACCTTCCCTATCCATGAATCTGTCCAAATGTCTTTTAAATGTTGTTTTAGTACCTGTCTCACTACCTTCTCTGGCAGTTCGTTCCTTATACCCATCACCCACTGTGTGAAAAGTTGCCCTTCAGGTTCCTGGTAATGATGTGCAACACAGGAACAGGTCCTTAAGCCATAATGTCTGTGCAAACCACGTTCCAGTCACTCACCTCCCTGTGTAAAAAACTTGCCTCAGACATCTCCTTTAAACGCAGCCCCTCTCACCTTAAATTACACCCTCTCATATTTAATATTTCCATCCTGGGAAAGAGGTTCTGACTGTCCTATCCAGGCCTTGAATAATCTTATATATTTCTGCCAGGTCTCCCCTCAACATCTGGCGATCAAGAGAAAACAATCAATCCGTCCAACCTCTCTCCATAGTTTGAACCTCCTTAATCCAGGCATCAGTTTGGTTATAGGCTCTTTAAAAAAGCTTTTAAATGAGATACATTGTATAGCTCTACATTGAGGAGCAAATAAAATAAGTTTAGTTTATTGTCACGTGTACAAAGATACAGTGAAAAGCTTTTTGTTGCCTGCTAACCAGACAGCGGAAAGACTATACGTGATTACAATCAAGCGTTCGACTGTGTACAGATACATGATAAACGGTATAACGTTTAGCATTGGATAATGTCCAGCAAAGTGTGATTAAAGATAGTTTGAGGGCTCCAATGAGGTAGATATTAGGTCAGGACTACTCTCTAATTGTTGATAAGATGTTTCAGTTGCCTGATAACAGCTGGGTAGAAACTGTCCCTGAATCTGGAGGCATGTATTTTCACACTTCTGCACCTCTTGCCTGAGAGGAGAGAAGAGGGAGTGACCGGGGTGAGACTAGTCCTTGATTACGCTAGTAGCCTCATGGAGGCAGT
Organism: Malacoraja senta; assembly: GCA_038087875.1. Lineage (NCBI taxonomy): Eukaryota > Metazoa > Chordata > Chondrichthyes > Rajiformes > Rajidae > Malacoraja > Malacoraja senta. Next base: position 123,233,127 of record CM075978.1, on the reverse strand, counting down.
GTAGATGGAGTCAATGGAAGGGAGGTTACTTTGTGTGATGAACATAAGCAGGTAAACCACACAAATTATAAACACGTTAATTGTGTTGTTGCATTCATGGTTGTTGCCCAACTGTCTCAAAAGTACCATCATCGTTCCCGTCCCGAAGAAGCCCAACCCAGCCTGTCTCAATGACTTTCGTCCAGTGGCTCTCACACCCATATTAATGAAGTGTTTTGAGCGGCTGGCCATGCAGCACATCAAAAACTGTCTCCCTGCCAACCTGGACCTACTGCAGTTCGCTTACAGAGGATGCAGTCTCTACAACACTCAACCTCGCACTATCACATCTCGACCGGAAGAAAACCTATGCCAGGATCCTCTTTATAGACTTCAGCTCAGCTTTTAATACAATCGTCCCACAGCAGCTGGTGGAGAAGCTGAAGCTGTTGATGGTGGACACTGGCACTTGCAACTGGGTCCTTAATTTTCTGACGCAGCGGCAGCAGGCAGTCAGGGTGGGCAGTCGGGCATCAAGAACCATCACAGTGAGCACTGGCTCACCCCAAGGCTGTGTCCTAAGCCCCCTGCTGTTCTGTCTGCTTACTCATGACTGTACTGCCAGACTCAGCAATAATTATATCAACAAGTTCGCTGATGACACAACAGTGGTGGGTCTCATCAGCGACAACAATGAGTCGGCATACAGGATGGAGGTGGAGATGCTTACAGAGTGGTGCAGATCTCACAATCTCACCCTCAACGTGGAAAAGACAAAGGAAATGGTGATCGATTTCAGGAGGGCTGGCAAACACCATCACACACTGCTGCATATTGATGGTGCTGATGTGGAGAGGGTCAGCTGTGTGAAGTTCTTGGGACTTCACCTGGTGGACGACCTGACCTCAACGACCAACACCACAGCAGTCATCAAAAGAGCTCAGCAGCGGCTCCACCCTCTCCGGAGACTAAGAAAAGCGGGTCTCCCTACTGTTCATCTAAGGACCTTCTACAGGGGCACCATCGAGAGTATATTGACCTACGGCATCACTTCCTGGTTTGGGAGCTGCAAGGCCTTTGAGCAAAACCAACTTAACAGGATAGTGAAGACAGCCAGTAGGATCATTGGTGCCCCACTCCCTTTCCTGTTGGAGATCTATCAGAAGCGGAGCATCAGCAGAGCCATCTGCATTATTAAGGACCCCTATGATCCATCACACCACATCTTCTCCATTCTGCCATCTGGGAAGAGGTACAGGATATCAGCTGCAAAACCAGCAGGATGCTACACAGCTTCTTCCCACAGGCAATAAGACTGGTTAACGGACTGTGTCCCCTCCCCATATATCATACACCAACACATCTAACCTCGCCCATACTTTGACAGCTAGGCAGCTGTCAAAGCAAAGCCACTGTTCGGTCTGAATGTCTGTTTTTATTTCAATTATTAGGCCTATTTTAAATATGGTAATTTTAATTTTTAAAGCTATATGTATTTATTCTGTTTTTATTAACTGCACTGACGGGAACTGGTTGAGAAACAATTTTTCGTTTCATCTGTGTATGTAAGTACTCAGTTAAAATGACATTAAAGTAAATACTGAATACTGTTTGCTCCAACATACCTCTTTGCAGAAATGGTATATGATCGTCGTCGATGTGCCCAGCACGCATTTTGGTCCAGAAATATTTCACTTCAGTCGGATGGTCGCTCAGTACACCCAGACGATGCAGGCGCCGTTCTATCGGACAACATCAAACATGTTAGTTGTTTTTAATTTTTATAGATAATTCAGTAACTCGGTATGCTTCATCAAACATTAATGTATTACAATATTGGCCTATCATAACCTAGATAGTGTGGATGTGGAGCGGTTGTTTCCACTAGTGGGAGAGTCTAGGACTAGGGGGCGCAGTCACAGAATAAAAAGACATATCTTTAAAAAGGAGACAAGGGGGAATTACTTTGGCCAGAGGACGGTGAATCTGAGGAATTCCTTGCCACAGACAGCTGTGGAGGTTCGGTCATTTGGTATTTTTAAAGCTGAGATTGATGGGTCTTAATTAATAAGGGTGTCAACGGTTACGTGGAGAAGCCAGGAAAATGGGGTTGAAAGGGAAAAATAGATCACCCATGATCGAATGGTGGAGCAGCCTTAATGGGCCAAATGGCCTAATTCTGCTCCCATGTCTTATAACATTGAAATATTAACACTATTATGGTTTTCTAGAGGCAGGAATAATCTCCATAAATGACAGCAAAATCACATTTATGGACAAATTTAGGTCTGCTTGATGATTTGTTGGTTATTCTTAGAGAACCAGAAAATCCTGAATAAGGAAATATTATTTTAAACTATGCCTTGATGTCTGTATTGCATAAATTAAGTTTTCAATTTATTCAGTGTTGTCTATTTATTTACCTTCTTTCGACAAGCATCATAGGAAATCTCCCTCCCTGATTTATCTTCAAAGACAAAAGGGCTTAGCTTTAAAGCGAAAGGGCAAAGTTTTAAGGAGATGTGCAGGGCAGGTTTTTTAAACTGAGAATGGTGGGTGTCTGGAACGCGCTGCCAGGGGTGGTGGTGGAGGCAGATACGATAGTGATATTTAAGAGGCTTTTTGATAGGCACATGGATATGCAGGGAATGGAGGGATGTAGATCACGTGCAGGAAAGGAGATTAGTTTATCTGGGCATCATGTATAGAATACGCATTGTGGGCTGAAGGGCCTGTTCCTATGGTGTACTTTTATATGTTCTAAATTATGATGAAAGCTTCCCCTGTGGTATTACTGCCAAGTTTATTGACTTATTACAAGTATTGAACTTTATATTTCTAAATGTGGAAATCCCCATTGGCCTTAAATTGCTTTAGGACATTTAGTAAGGTGCCAGAAAGTAGAATCATAGACCAACACTTAACTAAGGGAAGGAAATTTCACTCAAAATAAAACTATGCAGCTTGCAAAGTTTTCCACCATAAGTCTTCACCAGATACAGATACTGAAACTAACCTGACTGTAGTTACAGGAGATTCCTGTAGTTATTCCTCACATGCAGAATAAAAAACCCTTACATCTTATCCTCTAATCTTTCTATAGTTTGTATGGGGTTTATATAATTTAATCTTGTGAGAAAGAGCTCTGAATAATAATTCCTAAAAGTGTAAGATTCTGAAGATCTACATTTTAAAAGGTTCTATATGAAAACTTAGCACAGCAAGATGACAGCAACAGTTAAATATCATGTCATGACCTTTAGCCATCTTCCTAGTTTCAATATTTTGAACAGATTTTGTTTGTTTCTGACAGAGCTCATTGCATATCATGGACTGCGGTAGATTTATAAATTCAATATAGTCTTGTTTAGTTTAGAGATACAGCATGGAAACATAGAAACATAGAAACATAGAAAATAGGTGCAGGAGTAGGCCATTCGGCCCTTCGAGCCTGCACCGCCATTCAATATGATCATGGCTGATAATCCAACTCAGTATCCTGTACCTGCTTTCTCTCCATACCCCCTGATCCCTTTAGCCACAAGGGCCACATCTAACTCCCTCTTAAATATAGCCAATGAACTGGCCTCAACTACCTTCTGTGGCAGAGAATTCCAGAGATTCACCACTCTCTGTGTGAAAAATGTTTTCCTCATCTACGTCCTAAAAGATTTCCCCCTTATCTTTAAACTGTGACCCCTTGTTCTGGACTTCCCCAACATCGGGAACAATCTTCCTGCATCTAGCCTGTCCAACCCCTTAAGAATTTTGTACGTTTCTATAAGATCCCCCCTCAATCTTCTAAATTCTAGCGAGTACAAACTGAGTCTATCCAGTCTTTCTTCATATGAAAGTCCTGACATCCCAGGAATCAGTCTGGTGAACCTTCTCTGTACTCCCTCTATGGCAAGAATGTCTTTCCTCAGATTAGGAGACCAAAACTGTACGCAATACTCCAAGTGTGGTCTCACCAAGACCCTGTACAACTGCAGTAGAACCTCCCTGCTCCTATACTCAAATCCTTTTGCTATGAATGCTAACATACCATTCGCCTTCTTCACTGCCTGCTGCACCTGCATGCCTACTTTTAATGACTGGTGTACCATGATACCCAGGTCTCGTTGCATCTCCCCTTTTCCTAATCGGCCACCATTCAGATAATAGTCTACTGTCCTGTTTTTGCCACCAAAGTGGATAACCTCACATTTATCCACATTATACTGCATCTGCCATGGATTTTCCCACTCACCCAGCCTATCCAAGTCACCTTGCAGCCTCCGAGCATCCTCCTCACAGCTAACACTGCCCCCCAGCTTTGTGTCATTCGCAAACTTTGTGTCATCCGAAACAGGCTCTTTAACCCACCAAGTCCACACTGACCATCGATCTCCTGTTCACAGTAGTTCTATGTTATTCCACTTTCTCATCCACACGCTACACACTCGGGGCAATTTACAGAGGCTAATTAACCTCCAAACCCACACGTCTTTGGGATGTGGGAGGACATCGGAGCACCTGGAGGAAACCCACGTGGTCACAGGGATATCATACAAACTTCAGAGTCTGAAGAGGTGTCCCAACCCAAAATGTCACCTATCCATGTGTTCCAGAGATGATTCCTGACCTGCTAAATTACTCCAGTACTTTGCGTCTTTTTTTAAAACCAGCATCTGCAGTTCCTTGTTTCTCCTTCTTACTGATAGTCTAGTTTTTTTAACTCTTTAAAAGCTGACATTTATTATGGCCATTAAAAATTCTTCCTTAATTCTGAGTTTTCCAGTTTCACGAAGGAGAAAATACAAGACAATGGCTCCTGGGCATCAGCAAATAGAGGGTAAATACAATTCAGAAAAGCAGAGATGGGAAAATTACAACAAAACATCTAAAATTGTTCTGGCACCAACGACATCATTATCTACAGGATCAATACTTGGTAGTTCGAGTTACCTATTAGCTGTAGTCTTTTATGCCAGCGAGCTGTATTTGGAAAATAACTTGGAAATCTCGGATTTGGTGCACCAAGGAGATCCAATAACACGAATAAATCCTAAAAGGAATGTAAGCAATTCGTCAAATGAGAAAATTAGTTCATCTCAATTCCCAGTGACTACCCGATAGACTTTGTAAAATCAATAATGGAGTCCCACCTGGGTATAATTTTCATGACTGAAATGTTCATTGCTTTGTGTCAGTTACACCTGAAGCGTACGAAGCCTATTTCATGGATTCCTGCAGAGAAGTTTGGGCTGGAATTCCAGTGGAACAAGTTGGGGTATGCTGTCTTTAAGAAGAGATATTCAAGTGGGGTGCTACCTACTTTCTCAGGTAGAGGTAGTTTGTAGAAAACCAAGGAAGTAGTCATAGAACATGGAACCGTACAGCACAGGAGTGGGCCTTTCGTCCCACAATGTTTGCGCCGCACAAGATACCAAGTTAAATTGATCTCATCTGCCGGTACATATTACATTTCCCTTTAATCTCTGCACTTCCATATGCCTATCTAAAAGCCTCTTAAAAGCCACAAAACAAAATCTAATATTACCTGGCATTAACTGGAGACTTGGGGAAAATCTCGCCTTGCTAAGCTATATCTCACAATGCAATTGGCCAGGAATATAGATCTCAATTTTGCATGAACATAACACTGTTAACCAGGTACTCCACAATATCATTAGTAAATACAATCCAGCTCATTTCTACTTCCTCATAGGATGTGGATGCCACTGGCAATGTCAACATTTTTTGTTTAGCTCCATTTGTCCCTGAACTGAGTCTGGGTCAAATAGAGGCTTGACCAGCTAAGTTTGATTGATTTTCATCCCCAAATAGCACAACACAAGAAAATAGGAGCACGAGTAGGGAAGATCAGGGTGTTTGAGCCTGCCCCGTCATTCAATATGAACTTGATTGATCTATGCTGGGCTCAACCCCTAATCTGTGCCATTTCTCCAGATCTCTCCTTCCGTTCTACTAAATATTTCTCCACCTCTTTTTCAAACACCTATTGATTCAGCATACATCGCTTGCCGAGACAGAGAATTCATTCCCTTCTGCAAGAAGAAATTACTACCTACCTCAATATTAAATGACTAGCCCATCATTGAATGCAAGATACGGTATAGATACAGGCTCTTTAGCCCACCGAGTCCACGCCGATCATCGATCACCCGTCCACACTAGTTCTATGTTATCCCACTTTCTCATCAACTCCCTACACACCAGGGGCAATTTACAGAGGCCAATTAACCTACAAACCTGCACATTTTTGGAATGTGGAGTCACCATAGCACCCGGAGGAAACCCGTGCGGGTCACAGGGAGAACATGCAAATTCAACACACAGTATCCGAGGTCAGGATGGAGCACTGGTCTCTGCTCGCTGTGAGGCAGCAGCGCTACCAGCTGCACCACTCTGCCGCCTCATCTTACTGGGAACTCTCTCATTAGTGAAAACATTGCAAATTATCCCCTGTAGGTCATCAATGACGCAATTGGTTTTTAACAACAATTCGGCAGTTTTATAGTTTGTGTAATTACGAAGAATCATAGTCATTGAGTCATAGTCATACAGCAAGGAAGCAGGCCCTTCAGCCCAACTTGCCATGCCAACCAATGTGCCTCATCTGCACTAGTCCCATCTGCCCAAGTTTGGCCCATATCCCTCTAAACCTTTCCTAACCATGTACTTATCCAAGTGAATTTTAAATGCTGATATAGTACCAGACTCAACTACCTTCTCTGGCAGCTCGTTCCATATACACACCACCCTGTGAGTGACAAAATTGCCTCTCAGTTTCCTATCTTTCCCTTCTCACCCATGTCCTCTGTTCTTGATTCCCCTACCCTGGGTAAAAGACTCTGTGTGCATTTACCTGATCAATTGTCTTCATGATTTTATACACTTGGACAAGTACATGGATAGAAAAGCTTTAGGGGGATATGGGCCCAAAGCGGGCTAGTGGGACTAGCTTAGATGGGGCATCTTGGGTGAGGTGGGCCAAAGGGCTTGTTTCCATGCTGTATGGCTCCATGACTACCTGCAGCTCAGGCGGTACCTACAATTGCATGGAGCTGGTTGGTGTCAGTTGCGCCCGGTGGATGGGCAATCCTCTCCATCTGCTGTGCCAAATGTCGAGAACCGTACAGGGAATCATTCTCTGACCAATACTGGAATGCTTCTTCCCCATCAAAGAAAATCAGTTGCAGCGTAAGATCTGGCCTGTCGACCATACTCTACATGGAAGAAAAATAATTTAAATGTAAGTACATCTGTACTGAAAATGAAACATCTAGTAAGCGACAGAATGGTATGATATTTCTGCGGAGACATTTTCAAGCATTAAAACTCAATTAAATTTTGGAACACAGAAACCACAAACAACTTAGAACTTAGGCAAACTAACACCAATCCAGACTTTTTGACCTGAAACATCAAATGCCCATTTCCCTACACAGATGCTGCCTGGCCTGTTGAGTTGCTTCCTTCAGCAGATTGTTTTTTTTCCCACTATTCTCAACCTCTGCACTCCAAGTAGTGAAGGCATTTATTCATTGCTGTTGGAATCAGAGTTCTTGATTATACCCCACTGACAACAAAGAGACTTTGTGAGATTTATAAACGTAATTGAAAAGTCTTCCTTATTCTGGGTTTTCTAGTATCATAGTTGAAGCAGAAATTGCATAATGTTGAAGCAGAGAATAGCTCCTGAGAGACAGCAAATGGATGAAAAGACGATATGCCCCAAATCAGGTTGATACTTGACTTGGAGATGTCCTTGGAGATAATGGTCCTGACATGTTTGGCTAGCTACAACATTACTCCCCATGTTTGTCTAGATACCAAAGATATTAGGTTTTAGATATGGTCCAGAAGCAGTCTTGGTGACGTGGTAGAGCATCTTTTGCACACAATGCAGCCACACTTTCCAACAGGGAGTGCTGCCTGACGTTTGACATCAATTATTGTTATGGCGGAACTAAAAAGACACAAAGTGCTGGAGTAACACAGCAGGACAGGCAGCAGGGTAGATGCACAGAGTAGAGGAATCAAGCACCGAAGGACGTAGGTTGAAGGTGAGAGGGTGAAAATTTAATAGGAACCTGAGGGGCAACTTTTTCACACAGAGGGTGGTGGGTATATGGTATGAGCTGCCAGAGGAGGTAGTTGAGGCAAGTACTTTAATAACATTTTAAAAACATTTGAACAGGTAAAAGAATACAAAAGGTTCAGACTAATTGCGGGAGGGGGTGGTGGGGGGAGAGAAATCTGGAAGAGAGGAGTTGCTGGATAAGCCTGGAGAGTGATAGGTGGATATAGGTGCGAGTGGGGGGGGGAGACATTTTGATTGGTTGAATAAGGTAAGATAAGGATAGAAGAGCTGTGAATTGTGAAGCCAGAAGAAGGAATGTACGTGGAATGGGAGGGAGAAGGGAGAGAAATGGGTATGAGTCATTGGGTATTTTTCAAGCAGAGATTGACAAATGCTTGATTAGTAATGGTGTCAAAAGTTATGGGGAGAAGGCAGGAGAATGGGGTTGAGAGGGAAAGATAGATCAGCCATGATTGAATGGCAGAGTAGACTCGATGGGCCAAATGGCCTAATTCTGTTCCCAGGACATAAACAAGTCCAGGTAGGGCACAAGGAAGGAGGAGGAGGGGAGGAGGGGGGGAGGGGGGAAGGAAAGAAGGGTTGTTTGTTGGTTAGTTACGTAAAATTGGACATTTTAATGTCATGGCTGAATCATCAAGCCAGTTCCATCCTACTCTTAACTTGCACCTTGTAGGTAATGATTACACAACGTTGAGTCAGGAGGTAAAACATCACTTGTGGAATACCCAACTTCTAATCTACCAATTATTACCCTGAATTACTTTAGAAGCTGTTACAATTGAGTTTCTGAACAACGATGTTGATCGTGCAAAACCATTGAAAGTCAAGAGGAAGGAGTTGATCTTCCTCTGTTGGAGACTTTCATTGCTTAATGTGGCAGGAATGACATGTGCTGGATATCGTCCAAAGCCTAGAGATATTCAGGTATTGCTACATGCATGTTGTAATGCAAATGGTAATGTCTTGCACAAGGCCCCAGAATTTCAGCAGGATTAGTAATCAATTAGTGGTGATGGTTGGTGAATTATTGTTGTTCATGATAACCCAAGAATCTTCCCACATGTTACCTTGTAGATTCGTTCTGGTAATCTTGAGCAGGCAGTCAGAGCCAGTGTTTGTCATCTGAACCGTCCCCTACCATTGCACCTCCAAAATGGCAGTGTACATTATTTGCCTAAGAATGGGGGAGCTAACAAACTCGAGTCAGAGTCAAATTTGTTAGCACAGCGCTAGGCTGATCTTGCAACGTCCTTAATACTTCATTTTGTCCAAATATTGTTATCAAGTGAGTATGTTGTGTCGTGAACCCAATTACGACACAACAGCAGAGGGAGAAGAGGAGGGAAGAGACTGCAGACCTAAGACTTTTGCCTCCATCACAGTGAGGAGATGTTGGGTGGACTCACTGTGGTGGATGTTAATATGTGTTTATTGTTGTTTTATGTATGACTGTTGCAATTTCGTTCAGACTTCGGTCTGAATGACAATAAAGGGCTATCTAATCTATCTAATCTAATTTTGAGTCATTAATTGTACAGCATGGAAACAGGCCCTTTGGCCCAACTTGCCTGTGCAGACCAAGTTGCCTACCTGTGAGCTAATATAATAGATAGTATCAGAAATTGTGTTGAATATAGGTACACTTTTTGTTTCTTGAGAGATCATAACATTAACAGGTTGAATAGTTACTGTAGGTATGTCCAAAGGCCACCAGAACAAGAGAGACCATATTTGAAAACATCTTAAGGTGATGTCTTGCACGTTCTCCCTATCACCACGTGGGTTTCCTCCCACATCTCAAAGATGTGTGGATTTGTAGGTTAATTGACCCTCTGTAAATTGTCCCTAATGTGTGGGGAGTGATGAGAAAGTGGACAGCATGGACAGGTGATTGATGGTCAGTGTGGTCTCGGTGGGCCAAAGTGCCTATTTCCATGCTGTATCTAAGCTAAACTAAATCTTCCTCTTGCATATCTGTATTAGCTTGAATAGTGGTAACAAGAAACTCTGCAGATGTTTGCTAAATGTGACAAGTACCAGAATGAAGCCTGAAATATCACTATTACCTGATGGAAGAATATAAAGTTATGAGAGGTGTAGATATGGTAAACAGTCAGAAACTTTTTCCCAGGGTGAAAATGTTAAATAGTAGAGGGGATATCTCTAAGATAAGTGAGGCAAAGTTTATAGGAGATGGGTGAGGCATGCCAAGGGTTGTGGTAGAGTTAGATATGATAGTGGTGTTTAACATGCTTAGAGATAGGCACATGAGTAGGCAGAGACTGGAGCGATATGGATCACATTCTGGCAGAGGAGATTAGTTTAACTTGGCAGCATGTTCAGCATAGACATTATGGGCCAATGGGCCTTTTCCTGTGCTCTACTGTTCAATGTTCTAGGTTCGATTAAACGTACCTATTTTGGCCAAAAAGGACTAGTTAATTATTTACACTGGTAGTCTGTGAAATATTACAGATCATAACTTTCAATTGTTTTTTTATTTTATCTTTACCTTGAATATCCCTGACTTAAAAGTCCGTTAAAATGGTATTTTTTATTTTTTTTAATAAAAGATAAAATTGAATGATCTTAAAATGTTAACTTACAACTTACATCTTAACCATATAGAGACATAGAGTCTTACAGCTTGGAAACAGGCCCTTTGGCCCAACTTGCCCACACCGGCCAACAAGTGCCAACTACGCTAGTCCCACCTGCCTGTGTTTGACCCATATCCCTCTAAACCTGTCGTATCCATGTGCCTGTCTAAATGTTTCTTAATCATTGCGATCGTACCTGCCTCAACTATCTCCTCCGGCAGCTCGTTCCATACTCCCACCACCCTTTGTATGAAAAGTTACCACTCGGGTTTCCATTAAATCTTTCTCCCCCTCACCTTAAACCTATGTCCCCTGGTTTCTGATTCCCCTACTCTGGGAAACAGACTCTGTCTGTCTACCCGATCTATTCCTATCGTATTTTCTACAAGCTTTAATGGAAGCATGAGATACTAAATTTTGGAATGTTATGCTATAATGTACAAAGTTAATTATTTACACCGGTGGTCTGTGATGTACTAAGGTGTACCTTCATCTGAAGTAGCAGATAGTCCAGAGCACGAGCCAGTTCCAAAATCATAGCGCACGGCACAGCGGAATCAGTGGCACCCACGTAGACTCTGCTGTACCACCATTCGTTGTAGTATTTTGAATCGTGATGGCAAGCCAGCACCAGCCTCCGTTTGGCTAAGGGATTCAGTGTCGCGATGATGTTGGAAAACGTGACGGTTCCATAGGGTATTGACTCCTGGAAAGTATCCTCTTCAATGACCCAGCCGGCCTGCAGATCACTTAACTGACTTATGATGTGCTGTCGAGAAAGAAAAAAAATTTGAGGAAGTTAACCTGATACCAGCATCTGCAGTTCCTTGTGTCTCCAATTGACAGTTCTGGTGTTGGGATAGAAACTGGTTTCTGCAACTTCACTGAAGTCTCTGTGTTTGTAATGTTAACTGGACGATTATCAATGCAAATGATGCAGCACTGTAAGACTTTGGTTATGCTGCATTTGGAGTTTGCGTGCAGTTCTGGTCACCCTATCACAGGAAGGATGTGGAGGCTTTGGAGAGGGTGTAGAGAAGGTTTACCAGAATGCTGCATGGATTAGAGGGTTTCAGCTATTGGGAGAGGTTGAATATACTTGGATTGTTTTCTCTGGAATGCCGGGGGTTGAGAGAAGACTTGATGGAAGTATATAAAATTATGAGGGCATAATAGTAGACAGTCAGAAGAAGATAAGGTAGACAGTCAGAATCTTTTTTCCCCAGGGTGGAAATGTCCAAGACTAGAGGGCATAGCTATAAGTTGAGAGGGGGAAAGTTTAATGGAGATGTGTGGGGCAAGTTGATTATGCAGAGTGGTGGGGGCCTGGAACGCATATCCGGGGTGGTGGTGGAGGCAGGCACGATAGTGGCGTTTAAGAGGAAGTGCAAGGAATAGAGGAATTTGGATCATGTACAGAAAGATGAGATCAGTTTAACTTGGCATCAAATATCTGAGCTGATAACCAATGGAATGCACTGTTTCAGGTGTTGCCTTGTGATGATAAACTAGAGGCTAAGTCACAGAAATTACTATGTTCACTTTTGAGAGGGCATATGTTGCCTCTATTTTATCTCAAACAGTAAGCCGCAGCTGGCAAACTGGGAACATTGCATCAGAAAACAGAGTTAAACTCGACAAAAAGTAATGTCCGTAGATTATTCATGGTCCTGAAATTGCTACAAGCAGTGTGAAGAAGGGTCCAGACCCAAAACGTCAACTATCCATATTCTCCAGAGGAGCTGCCTGATCCTTTGAGTTACTCCAGCACCCTGTGTCTTTCCTGGAATCAAAAAGCTACCCCAAAAAGTCACCAGGAAGGATCATTATTATTTGTGCCGTAGTACCATCATTTTACCGAACTATTTTGGTTAAAAATTTTAACAGCACTTTCGAGGACCAGAGGACATAGGTTCAAGGTGAGGGGGAAAAGATTTAAAGGAATCCAAGGGGTAACTTTTTCACACAAAGGGTGGTGGGTGTATGGAGCAAGCTGCCAAAGGAGGTAGTTGACGCTGGGACTATCCCATTGTTTAAGAAACAGTTAGATAAGCACATGGATAGGACAGGGTTGGAGGGATATGGACCAAGCGCAGGCAAGTGGGACTAGTGTAGCTGGGACATTGTTGGCCGGTGTGAGAAAGTTGGGCCGAAGGGCCTGTTTCCACACTGTATCACTCGATGACTCTATAAACACAAGGAACTGCAGACGTTGGTTTACCAAAAAAGTGCTGGAGTAACTCAGCAGGTCAGGCAGCATCTCTGGAAAACATGGACACATGACGTTTCAGGTCGGAAACTTCTTCAGATAGGTAGATGTTTTCTCATTTGTCAAATAACATTCAGAGAAATACTCACATTAACCTTCTGAAGTACATGAACCTTGATTGACCATTGTTTTATAGAATTTCTTTACCCACCTGGCGTACCGCAACATTCCCAATAGATCCTGGATACCTCTCACGGAGTATTGGTCTCAGATAATTATACCACATCTGGGAAATGTTGGTCAGTGCTGTCATATTACGGACGTCATTGGCGGTCAGGTATTTGGGTTTATGGAATAGCTGGAGATATAAAGCCATTGACAATTTGAGAAAACTTAAAATCTACACGCCATTTGTTTACAGCATTTGTACAGAAACTTGGCAGCACAAGAATAAGAATTATTAATCGTAATGCATTCAGTCAGATTTTAAAATCAGTTCTACGCGTTGCGAAAGAGCAAGTCCTAGTAACCCATAGGATAGAAAAGCAGAAAATTACATAATTAGTGCTTGGTAATTACTGCAGTGGTTATGAGGTGGGCAAAATAATTTGTTTTTCAACGGTTTTAAATTGCACTGAGGAACTGAACAATTGTATATAGCATTAAAACTGCACTATCTGGAATAGGCTAACTGTTTAATGTTGTGATATCAAATCAAGTACCCATTTTGCAATTATAAATGTGTTAGAAGGAACTGCAGATGCTGCTTCACACCGAAGATAGACACAAAATGCTGGAGTAACTCAGCGGGACAGGCAGCATCTCCGGATAGAAGGAATGGGTGATGTTTCAGGTTGAGACCCTTCTTCAGACTGAGCGATCTCTCGTTTTCCCATCTTACCCTTCTATATCTCTCGTTTCCCTCTCCCCTGACTCTCAGTCTGAAGAAGGGTCTCAACCTGAAATGTCGCCCATTCCTTCTATCCAGAGATGATGCCTGTCCCGCTGAGTTACTCCAGCATTTTGTGTCTTATCTTCAAACAATAGGACTTGCGTTGCTAAAAATGTTTTCACACTATTCCCAACAGCAATTGACATTCAAAATAACTTAAACTGTGATTCACACTGGATATTTAGAATTTTTATTTTAGTTTAAGATACAGCAATTAAACAGCCCCTTGAGCCCACCGAGTCCATGCTGACCATCAATCAGCCGATCACACTAGTTCTCTGTAATCCCACTTTCTCATCCGCTTACTACACACTAGGGGTAATTTACAGAGGCCAATTAACCTACAAACCCGTCTTTGAGGTTGACTTTAGACATAGAAATACAGCGGGGAAGCAAACCCTTTGGCCCACTAAGTCCGTGCCGACCAGCGATCACCCCATACACTAGCACTATCCTACACACTAGGGACAATCTATAATTTTCAAAGAACAATTAACCTATAAACCTGTACATCATTGGAGTGCAGGGGCTAAACTGGAGCAGCCAGAGAACACTCACACGGTCACAGGTAGAATGTACACACTCCGTAAGGACAGCGCCCGTCATCAGGATTGAACCAAGGTCTCTGGCGCTGCAAGGCAGCAACTCTATCACTGTGCCAGTGTGCCGTCCAGATGTGGGAGATGTTGGAGGAAACCAGAGCACTCGGAAGAAACCCACACAGTCATGGGAGAATATGCAAATTTCACACCGACAGCACCCGAGGTCAGGATTGAACCCATGTCTCCAGTGCTGCGAGGCAGCAACTCTACCAGCTCGCCACTGTGCCGCGGATGTAAGAAGGCTGTTTTATTTCTCAGTGAGGCAGTACTTGCCGCTTCCAGCGAGCTGCCCATATCCACCTCTGACCTACATGTTAAGCATGCACCCCCAGTTTTGCAGATCCATTGACAACATGCTGCCTGAACTGGTCTGGTCCAATTCCACAGCAAGATTTTGAGTCATAGAGTCATGCAGCATGGAAACAGGCCTTTCGGCCCAACTCATGCATGCTAACCAAGACACCCCATCTAAGCAAGTCCCAGGTTTGGCCCATATCTCTCTAAACCCTTCCTGTCCATGTACTTGTTAAATTGTGTTATTGCACCTGCCTCAACAACTTCCTCTGGCAACACATTCCATATAACCAACTCCCTTTGTGTGAAAAAATTGACCTGAAAGTTCCTCCTCGCCTTAAATCTATGCTCTCTACTTATTGATTCCCCTGCTCTGGGAAAAAAAGATTCTGTGCATTCACCTTGTCTATTCCCTTAATGATTTTATACGCCCGCATAAGATCACCCCCGCAGCCTCCTGAGCTCCAAGGAATAAAGTTCTAAACTGCCCAACCACTCCCTAGACCTCAAAACCTTGAATCCCTTCAATATCCCCATAAGTCCTCTCTGCATTCTTTGCAGTTTAATTACAGGTAACCTGAAGCAGGGTGACCAAAACTGGACACAATACACCAAATGAAATCTCACTAACATTTAATACAAAATGAACACGATGTTTCAACTTCTATACTCATTCTATACTCATTTCCTTGAGCAAC
Organism: Malacoraja senta; assembly: GCA_038087875.1. Classification (NCBI taxonomy): domain Eukaryota; kingdom Metazoa; phylum Chordata; class Chondrichthyes; order Rajiformes; family Rajidae; genus Malacoraja; species Malacoraja senta. The sequence continues at coordinate 123,217,683 of CM075978.1, read as the reverse complement.
CAACCATGTAGAACCTTCTCAAAGACCGTGCTGAAGTCCATATACGGCCCTGCCCTCATCATGGTTGCACTGGAGATTTCGGGATTTGTTTTGTTTTGCACTATATTGGCGTTTTAAATTTATTTAACTTATGTTTTGTTTGTTTGTCTATTATGCTATCTATTGAGTACTGTGTTCACAAACCTAAAAAGACACAAAGTGCTAGAGTAACTCAGCGGGTCAGGCAACATCTCTGGAGAAAATGGACAGGTGATATATCGGGTCGAGACCCTTCTTCAGACCCAACCCGAAATGCCATGTTCTCCAGGGATGCTTCCTAACCCTCCGAATTACTCCAGCTCTGAGTGTCATTTTGTGTATTAAGCAGCATCTGCAATTTTTTTTTGTTTACAAACCTGTTGGGCACTGCAAGTAAGAATTTCATTGTTCTGTTTGACAATTAAACACTCTTGACTGACTATCCCTAATTAATCCCAATCTTTCCAAATGCATGTATATCATATCCCTCAGAATCCTCTCCGGTAACTTTCCTATCACAGACATTGGGCTTCCTGGTCTGTAGCCCTTCTGCTCCATTCACATGAATGGACCTACTGTTCCTGCACAAGGTCTAACCAGGTGAAGGTTCATCTGGCAGATTTCCCAGTGTAATTGCCTGGCTATTGCCATACGGGCACAGGCTGTGGCAGTGCACCTTCTGCAGTTGTACAAAGCCCTAGTGAGACCACACCTGGAGTATTGTGTGCAGTTTTGGTCCCCTAATTTGAGGAAGGACATTCTTGCTATTGAGGGAGTGCAGCGTAGGTTTACAAGGTTAATTCCCGGGATGGCAGGACTGTCATATGCTGAGAGAATGGAGCAGCTGGGCTTGTACACTCTGGAGTTCAGAAGGATGAGAGGGAATCTCATTGAAACACATAAGATTGTTAAGGGCTTGGACACGCGAGAGGCAGGAAACATGTTCCTAATGTTGGGGGAGTCCAGAACCAGGGGCCACCGTTTAAGAATAAGGAGTAAGCCATTTAAAACGGAGACGAGGAAACACTTTTTCTCACAGAGAGTGGTAAGTCTGTGGAATTCTCTGCCTCAGAGGGCAGTGGAGGCAGGTTCTCTGGATGCTTTCAAGAGAGAGCTAGAGAGGGCTCTTAAAAATAGCGGATTCAGGGGATATGGGGAGAAGGCAGGAACGGGGTATTGATTGGGGATGATCAGCCATGATCACATTGAATGGCGATGCTGGCTCGAAGGGCCAAATGGCCTATTCCTGCACCTATTGTCTATTGTCTATTGAAATCAGCAGCAAGTGGCCAACATGTTGCGGACGTTTGCAAAGTGATCCTAAGCATGGAGGCTGTTTCAGCTCTCTGTACACCTTTAGTAACCATGTTAATTCAGGTATATAGTAGATACATTCATAGAATCATAGAGTCATACTGCATGAAAACAGGCCCTTCGGCCCAACTTGTCCCTGCTGACCGACTAAGCAGCCCCATCTAAGCTTGTTCCATTAGCCCTTTTTCGGCCTATATCTCTCCAAATCTTGGGTATCCATGTACCTGTCCTAATGTCTTTTAAATGTTGCAAAAGGGAATTGCAGATGTTGCTTTACAAAAAATGGACACAAGGTGCTGAAGTAACTTAGCGGGGCAGGCAGCATCTCTGGAGAAAATGGATGTCACGTTTCGGATCGTCACCTATCCCTGTTCTTCAGAGTTTTTCATCACCAACCCGAAATGTCACCTATCCATGTTCTTCAAATATGCTGCCTGACCCATTGAGTTACTCCAGCATTTTGGGTCCATATTCAGTATAAACCAGCATCTGCAGTTCCTTCCTACACAATACTTCATGTGTGGCCTCACCATCATATAATAGTAAAGTTTGGATTTTTTTTAACGCTATCTGCATAGCTTTAAAGAGAGATTAAAATGAAGAAATTATTTAAAAATCTTGAAGCCCGGATTCATGTCCAAGGGTAAAATTATCTTTGAAAGATGTCACATAATTGCAGCACTGATTTTGTTACTTGACTTCCTCTGTTTGTTGTGAATTTCACAAAAACATTGGAAACATTGGATAAAGTACTGCTGTTTCTCTGGAATAGAGTAGGTTGAAGAGATGCAATGGTTGGCTATTTTGGACGAATGAACTCGGGCAACAATTAAATTCTTACTTGCAGCAGCAGCACCACAGGTTTGTAAACACAGTACTCAATAAATAATATAATAAAACAAAAACAAAGATGTTCAACAAATAAAAAAATCCACTGTAGTGCAAAAGCAAAACAAAGCCCAAAGTCAAGAAAACAAAGTGTGTACTTTGTACTGCGATTTTCAGGCTACAGTCTTGGATAGTTTGGATTGATTGGTTTGTTCCTTTGCCATGATTTGTAATTATAAACAAATGATTGTAAACATCCCTAATTAGTTGAACCACCAGGATCCTGGCAGCTATGACAGCTATTTATTGAACAATTTTGAAAACTTTTTCAACTTGCCCACACTGACCATCATGTCCCATCTACACTTGTCCCAGCTGCCTGCGTTTGGCCCATATCCCTCTAACCCTATCCTATCCATGTTTCTGTCTAAATGTTTCATAAATGTTGCCATAGCACCTACCTCGGGCAGCTCGTTCCATACACCCACCACCCATTGTGTAAAAAAGTTATCCCTCAGGTTCCTATTAAATCTTTCCTCCCTCACCTTAAACCAATGTCATCCGGTTTTCGATTCCCCTACTCTAGGCAAGAGACACTATGCGTTTACCTGATCTATTCCTCTCACGATCTTGTACACTTCTTTCAGATCACCCCACATTCTCAACCGCTCCCTATAGCTCAGGCCCTTGAGTCCTGGCAACATCTTCTCTGCACCATTTCCAGCTTGACAGTAAAATTATGTCATTTAGTTCTCCCCATTTTAACAGATTAAGACGAGTAAATCAGATTTGGAGCTGGGCCTGCTTATAAAACCTTGTGTAACCATGGTCAGAAGAGGCTGGGATAAGTTAGAATATTTGGGACTTCTTTGCAGCCCAGAAACATAGAAAGGGTGAATGCACACAGTCTATTTCCCAGGTTTGAGGAATCAAGAACTAGAAACATAGAGTCATACACCAAAAGAACAGGCCCTTCAGCCCAACCAAGATGCCCCACCTACACTAGTCCACATTTGACCCATATGTCTCTAAACCTTTCCTATCCATAATACTACACCATCGCGTTGACTAGAATTCATAGTTTTAAGGTGAAACCAGAAAAGATTTAATCGGAAACTGAGGGGCAGCTTTTTCGCACAGAGCATGGTACATACAGTATATGGAGCGAGGTGCTAGAGGAAGTGGTTGAGGCAGATACAATAACAACATTTAAATGACATTTGAGCAACTTCATGGATAGGAAAGGTTTGGAGGGATATGGGTCAAACACTGGCAAATGGAACTAACATAAATGTGGCAGGATTTAGAGGGATAAGTACCAGGCATAGACAAATGGAACTTGCTTAAATCGGGCATCTTGGTCAGCATGGACAGTTGGGCAGAAGGGCCTGTTTCCATGCTGGATGACTCCATTACTCTAATCGGAATGTAGCTCCAGGTGACCCAAGAAAGCTTGTTCCAGGACTCTATCCCTCCTACATAGTCTCTCACCACTTGCCATGTTGGAAGGGTAGAAACAAGGAACTGCAGATACTGGTTTACAAAGAAGGACACAAAGTGCTGGACTACCTCAGTGGGTCAGACAGCCTCTCTGGAGAACATGGACAGCTGATGTTTTGGGTTGTGACCCTTCTTCAGACTGATTATTTTAGATGGGAGAAAGCTGGAAGGGAGGTGGGACAAAGCCTGGCAAGTGATAGGTGGACACAGATTCCACACATTCTCTAAAGTGTGGCAATGAGACCAAGGAGTTAAAATTTCCAGACCTTCATAGCAACCCTAGGCATGAACATCCCAACTTAAAATAGTTCTGTATTTGTTTCAGCATTTTATTATTTCAGCATTTTATTATAGATATATGGCAGAAAAACAATGGATGCAAACTGACTGTATTCTAAATCATTTTAACACTCCTCCCAAAATACAGTGGGTTATTTTGTTTTAGTGATACTATATCTGGTAACCTTTTAATAACAACACTCTGGGGTAGGAGCAGCTGAAAACCTCTCTGCTTTTCTCCATTTTAAAACATAAAACATATGCCCTGTCACACATTTAATTCACAGTGAAATAGTCAGTAAAATACCTACCTTTTCTTCTGTCCACGGTGCTCTGTATTCTGCTTGTTCAGGGGTTTGGCAAAAGACTGCTGGCAAAAAACCTAAAACCGTAAATAGAAGAAAAATCTTGCTCTTTTCGTTAGCCATGTCTCGCTGTTGTAACAAGCACATTTACGACTTTTGCTTGCTTGTTTTCTCTCTGTCTCTCTCTCTCTCTCTCTGTCTCTCTCTCTCTCTCGCTCCCTCCCTCTCTTTCCTCACAGATTAGTGAGCAATCTTATGAGTCTAATGAGAACCTACAGGGCACTTAAAAAGGTTTGATTTTTCACTTACGTCATTCCAGACTCTGTTTGATTGGCAAATAAGGAATGAGACTATCTTTACCAAGATCTGCTGTGATCATTGGCTCAGCTTCCGTGCAGGCTTTTTAAAAAATGTATCCAATCCTAACTAAGCAAATAAGAGCTCTTGGACATTTTTAAACTGCTTCAGTCTCCCCTCAGTTAACTCTCGTACAATCAATATGTTTCCCCCAAACTTAAATGGCATTAAAGGAAGGCTTTATAATGGGCAATAATAAATACTACAGGTTCGGTATCTCGAAGATCACTGAAGATTTATGAATGGGCTGTTGGTTTCAGAGCCAAAACAAATAGGGCCGTTGTAAGAACATACAGCATCTAGTCCAGATGCAGATGAGACCGCAACACATATATCAAATATATTGCTAACTGTGGGTAATAAGTGATCTTTGTGCCTTTTTGAGGAGTACCCTTGTCCTCTTATATTTAATAAAACCCCTAATCAAGCTGTTTACAACCGCATGGCGAGAGTCATAGTCATACAGCATGGAAACAAGCCCAACCAGTCCACGCTGACCAAGATGTCCATCTTTAGGCTTTAAACTTTACTTTAGAGATACAGTGTGGAAACAAACCCTTCGGCCCACTGAGTCCGCTCCGAGCAGCGATCACCCCGTACACTAGCACTATCCTGCACACCAGTGACAATTTACAGAAGCCAATTTACTTCCAAATCGGTACGTATTTGGAATGTGAGAGGAAACCGGAGCACCTGGAGAAAACCCATGCAGTCACAGGGAGAGCGTACAAACTCCATACAGACAGCATCCACAGTCAGGATTGAACCTGGGTTTCTGGCGCTGGAAGGCAGCAACTCTACTGCAGCACCACCGTGCCACCCCTACATTAGTCCCATTTCTCCGTGTTTGGCCCATACCCTTTGAAACCTTTCCTATACATGTACTTGTCCAAATATCTTTTAAATATTGTTATTGTATCTGTCTCAGCCATGTCCTCTGACCATTCATTCCATATACCCACCACCATCTGTGTGGAAAAAGTTGCTCCTCGGGTTTCTACTATATCTTTCCCCTCACCTTAAACGTATGTTCTTGAGTACCTAATTTCCCCAATCCCGTGCATTCGCCCTGTCTATGCCCCTCCTGATTTTATGCACCTCCATAACAGGGTAACTGTCCCATCAAGTATGACTCAGTAGATCACGGAATGATTGACCGCTGAGCCTGATCCTGTAGTCTCCTGGTATGTATAATATTATCTGTTTGGATAGCATGCAAAATAAAGCTTTTTACTGTACCTCAACACATGACAATAATAAACCTAAACCTCCTGAACATGTAGCAGAATACTTTAAATAAATCCCCCATTTGTTTGACAATTAGTGGATAGATGTTGAAATAGTTTTAATTTTAATAAAGTATTTTTATGAAGGACTTATTCTTAATGTACTTTGTACTTATTTGCTAGCACACAACGTAACATGAAGTGCATCATCAATTGAATTGTGTGCAATGTTTTCACGGACAAAATTATTCTTTGTATTCATTCTGCACAAGGCTGACATTTGTTGTTTAATCCCAGCTGCATTCAGAAGGGAAAGGTGGGTCTTCGTAACTTGAAGTGCCTTCCTGAGCTGCTTCAGAGCTTACCGCATTAGGTAGAACTGAAGTTACAAAGTAGATCAAGTCATGAGGGTAAGTTTTCTTCTCGAAAAGGCATCATTGGATAATTTGGACTCATAAAGTTATGGTCACACAGCACATAAACAGGCACTTTGGCCTAACGTCCCATTTGCCTGCATTTGTCTCCTAAACCTTTCCTATCAATGCACCTGTCCATGTGTCTTTTAAATGCAGCTGTATACAGTGCACTCCATAATGTTTGGGACAGAGAACCATCATTTATTTATTTGCCTCCGTACTCCACAATTTGAGATATGTAATAGAAAAAATCACATGTGGTTTAAGTGCACATTGTCAGATTTTATTAAAGGCTATTTTTATACATTTTGGTTTCACCATGTAGAAATTACAGCAGTGTTTATACATAGTCCCCCCCCCCCCCCCCCCCCCCATTTCAGGGCACCATAATGTTTGGGACACAGCAATGTCATGTAAATGAAAGTAGTCATGTTTAGTATTTTGTTGCATATCCTTTGCATGCAATGACTGCTTGAAGTCTGTGATTCATGGAAATTACCAGTTGTTGGGCGTCTTCTCTGGTGATGCTCTGCCAGACCTGTATTGCAGCCCTTTAGCTTATGCTTGTTTTGGGGGCTATTCCCCTTCAGTTTTCTCGTCAGCATATAAAAGGCATGCTCCATTGGGTTCAGATCGGGTGATTAACTTGGCCACTCGAGAATTTATCATTTTTTAGCTTTGAAAAACTCCTTTGTTGCTTTGGCAGTATGTTTGGGATAATGTCTTGCTGCAGAATGAACTGCCGGCCAATGAGTTTTGAGGCATTTGTTTGAATTTGAGCAGATAGGATGTGTCTATACACTTCAGAATTCATTATGCGACCACCATCAACAGTTGTATCATCAATGAAGATAAGTGAGCCAGTACCTTCAGCAGCCATACATACCCAGGCCATAACACCGCCACCACTGTGTTTCACAGATGAGGCGGTTGCTTTGGATCTTGGGCGGTTCCTTATCTCCTCCATACCTTTTTCCAGAACTGTGGTTGCTCTTTTAAGTACTTCTTGGGAAACTGTAACCTGGCCATCCTATTTTTGCGGCTAACCAGTGGCTTGCATCTTGCAGTGTGGCCTCTGTATTTCTGTTCATGTAGTATTCTGCGGACGGTGGTCATTGACAAATCCACACCTGACTCCTGAAGAGTGTTTCTGATCTGTCAGACAGGTGTTTGGGGATTTTTCTTTATTATAGAGAGAATCCTTCTGTCATCAGCTGTGGAGGTCTTCCTTGGCCTGCCAGTCCATTTGTGATTAGTAAGCTCACCAGTGCTCTCTTTCTTCTTAATGATGTTCCAAACAGTTGATTTTGGTAAGCCTAAGGTTTGGCTGATGTCTCTAACAGATTTATTCTTGTTTCTCAGTTTCATAATGGCTTCTTTGACTTTCATTGGCACAACTTTGGTCATGTTGACAAACAGAGATAAAAGTTTCCAAAGGTACAGAGGCAAATAAATCAGTTTCCAAAGGTACAGAGGCAAATCAATAAATCATGGGTCTGTACCTGCCTCAAATATCACCTTGGTCAGCTTGTTCCATATACTCAACATCCTCTCAATGGAAAGGTTGCCCCCTCATCTCCCTATTAATTATTTCGCCTCTCACCTCAAACCTATGTCCTCTGGTTCTCGATTCCCCTACTCTAATGAAAAGACTCTGCATTCACCCTAGCTATTTCCCATCAATTCATACACCTGAAGATGGCCTCGCAGCCTCCTGTGCCCCAAGGAATAATGTTTCAGCCTGCCCAACCTTTCCCTTTAGCTCAGGCCCTCGAGTCCTGGCAACATCCTCGTAAATTTTCTCTGCAGTCCTTCCAGTTTAATGACATCCTTTCTCTAGCAGGGTGACCAAAACTGAACACAATACTCCAAATGCAGCCTCACCACGTCTTGCACAACTGTAATATATAGGAATTTACAGCATTACAAGAGCTTCATGATCACAATGTAGATGACATCAGGTCTATTCTGGATATTTGAAAATACAATATAAAATTCTCAGGTTGAATTGTGAATTAGATTTTTATGTATTATTAATGCAGCCCTCCAGGTTACAATTCAGATTAGTAGGGTGCTGGACTATTACGGAACTATTACTATTCAGATTATTGGATTACTAGATGCACTACTAGATGGGATAGATATGCAGAACCTTTTTTCCAGGGTAGAAATGTCAAAGACTAGAAGGCATAGCTTTAAGGTGAGAGGGGAAAAGTTTAAGGGAGATGTGTGGGGCAGGTTTTTTACTCAGAGGGTGGTGAGTGCCTGGAACGTGCTGCTGGGGTTGGTGGATGAGGCATATACAATGGTAGCATTTAAGAGACTTTTGGATCGACACGTGGTTATGCAGGGAATGGAGGGATATTGATTATGTGCAGGTAGATAGGAATTGGTCTTGGTAATTAACGTACAAATCTGTATGTCTTTGGAGTGTGGGTGGAAACTGGAGTACCCGGAGAAAATCCACGTGGTCACGAGGAGAACGTACAAACTCCTTACAGACAGCACCCATAGTCAGGATTGAGTAAGGCTGCAACTTTACTGCTGCGCCACCATGCCAATAGATAATAGACAATAGACAATAGGTGCAGGAGTAGGCCATTCAGCCTTTCGAGCCAGCACCGCCATTCAATGTGATCATGGCTGATCATCCCCAATCAGTACCCCGTTCTTGCCTTCTTCCCATATCCCCTGACCGCTAACTTTAAGAGCCCTATCTAGCTCTCTCTTGAAAGTATCCAGAGAACCGGCCTCCACTGCCCTCTGAGGAAGAGAATTCCACAGACTCACAACTCTCTGTGTGAAAAAGTGTTTCCTCGTCTCCGTTCTAAATGGCTTACCCCTTATTCTTAAACTGTGGCCCCTGGTTCTGGACTCCCCCAACATCGGGAACATGTTTCCTTCCTCTAGCGTGTCCAAACCCTTAATAATCTTATATGTCTCAATAAGATTCCCTCTCATCCTTCTAAACTCCAGAGTATACAAGCCCAGTCGCTTCATTCTCTCAGCATATGACAATCCCGCCATCCCGGGAATTAACCTTGTAAACCTATGCTGCACTCCCTCAATAGCAAGAATGTCCTTCCTCAAATTAGGGGACCAAAACTGCACACAATACTCCAGGTGTGGTCTCACTAGGGCACTATACAACTGCAGAAGGACCTCTTTGCTCCTATACTCAACTCCTCTTGTTATGAAGCCAACATGCCATTCACTTTCTTCACTGCCTGCTGTACCTGCATGCTTACTTTCATTGACCGATGAACAAGGACCTCCAGATCCCGTTGTATTTCCCCTTTTCCCAACTTGACACCATGTAGATAATAATCTGCCTTCCTGTTTTTGCTACCAAAGTGGATAACCTCACATTTATCCTCATTAAACTGCATCTGCCATGCATCTGCCCACTCACCCAACCTGTCCAAGTCACCCTGCATTCTCATAGCATCCTCCTCACAATTCACACTGCCACCCAGCTTTGTGTCATCTGCAAATTTGCTAATGTTACTTTGAATCCCTTCATCTAAATCATTGATGTATATTGTAAATAGCTGCGGTCCCAGCACCGTGCCTTGTGGCACCCCACTAGTCACTGCCTGCCATTCTGAAAGGGACCCATTAATCCCTACTCTTTGTTTCCCGTCTGCCAACCAATTTTCTTTCCATTTCAGCACTCTACCCCCAATACCATGTGCCCTAATTTTGCCCACTAATCTCCTATGGGACCTTATCAAATGCTTTCTGAAAGTCCAGGTACACTACATCCACTGGCTCTCCCTTGTCCATTTTCCTAGTTACATTATCAAAAAATTCCAGAAGATTAGTCAAGCATGATTTCCCCTTCGTAAATTCATGCTGACTCGGACTGATCCTGTTACTGCTATCCAAATGTGCCGCTATTTCATCTTTTATAATTGACTCCTGCATCTTCCCCACCACCGATGTCAGGCTAACTGGTCTATAATTCCCTGTTTTCTCTCTGCCGCCTTTCTTAAAAAGTGGGATAACATTAGCTACCCTCCAATCTACAGGAACTGATCCTGAATCTATAGAACATTGGAAAATGATCACCAATGCGTCCACGATTTCTGGAGCCACTTCCTTAAGTACCCTGGGATGCAGACCATCAGGCCCTGGTGATTTATCAGCCTTTGGTCCCATCAGTCTACCCAACACCATTTCCTGCCTAATGTGGATTTCCTTCAGTTCCTCTGTCACCCCAGATCCTCTGGCCACTAATATATCGGGAAGATTGTTTGTGTCCTCCTCAGTGAAGACGGATCCAAAGTACCTGTTCAACTCATCTGTCATTTCCTGGTTCCCCATAATAAATTCACCTTTTTCAGTCTTCAAGGGTCCTACTTTGGTCTTAACTAATTTTACCCTCTTCACATACCTAAAGAAGCTTTTATTATCCTCCTTTATAATCTTGGCTAGCTTACTTTCGTACCTCATCTTTTCTCCCCGTATTGCCTTTTTAATTATCTTCTGTTGCTCTTTAAACATTACCCAATCCTCTTGCTTCCCGCTCATCTTTGCTACGTTGTACTTCTTCTCTTTTATTTTTATACTGTCCCTGACATCCCTTGTCAGCCACCTTTGCCCCTTTCTCTCCTTGGAATCTTTCTTCCTCTTTGGAATGAATTGATCCTGCAACTTCTGTATTATTCCCAGAAATATCTGCCATTGTTGTTCCACTGTCATCCCTGCTAGGTATCTTTCCAGTCAACTTTGGCCAGCTCCTCCCTCATGGCTCCATAGTCCCCTTTATTCAACTGTAACACTGACACCTCCGATTTACCCTTCTCCCTCTCCAATTGTAGATTAAACTTGACCATATTATGGTCACTGCCTCCTAATGGCTCCTTAACCTCAAGTTCCTTTCTCCTTCTCCCTGGTAGGCTCCAATACAAGCTGCTCTAAGAATCCATCACAGAGGCACTCCACAAACTCCCTTTCTTGGGGTCCAGTACCAACCTGATTTTCCCAGTCTACCTGCATGTTAAAATCTCCCATAACAACCGTAGAATTACCCTTACTACATGACAATTTTAACTCCTGATTCAACTTGCACCCTATATCCAGACTACCATTTGGGGGCCTGTAGATAAGTCCCATTAGGGTCTTTTTACCCTTACAATTCTTTAATTCTATCCATACTGACTCCACATCTCCTGTTTCAATGTCACCCCTTGCAAGGGACTGAATTTCATTCCTCACCAACAGAGCTACCCCACCCCCTCTTCCCACCTGTCTGTCTTTCCAATAGGAAGTATATCCTTGAATATTCAGTTCCCAGCCCTGGCCCTCTTGCAGCCATGTCTCAGTAATTCCCACAACATCATACTTGCCAATTTCTAACTGAGCCTCAAGCTCGTCCACTTTATTTATTATACTTCGCGCATTCATATACAACACTTTGACCTCGGTATTCACCTCCCCTCTTGCACCGTTCGCAATTGGCCCTGACCTTACTCTCTTATCCCTTCTCGAACTTTCCTTCCCATTAATTCGTGAGTCTTTTGTAACTTTTCCTGTACTCACTTCCCCTTCAACTCCATCTTTATACTCCCAATTTGTCAATCCCTCTCCCCCACTATTTAGTTTAAACCCACACGTGTAGCCCTAGCAAACCTACCTGCCAGAACGTCGGTCCCCCTCCAGTTAAGGTGTAACCCGTCCCATTTGTACAGGTCACCCCTACCCCAGAAGAGATCCCAGTGGTCTATAAATCTAAATCCTTGCTCCCTGCACCAGCCCCTCAGCCACACATTCAGGTCCCCTATCTCCCTGTTCCTGTCCTCACTAATACGAGGTACTGGAAGCAATCCAGAGATAACCACCCTAGAAGTCCTGCTTTTCAGTCTTCTTCCTAACTCTCTGAACTCATGTTGCAGAACCTCCTTCCTCTTCTTCCCAATGTTGTTTGTGCCCACATGCACAACTACTGCCGGCTGTTCATCTTCCCTCTCGAGTTATGCCGCGCTGTATCGCTGAGTTTCACCTTTCAAAGTCACTGTCCCTTTAAAAAATGCTGCTCTGCCCCACACATTACCGATCATTACAAGATTCTGCCTCAGTTGTTTACTTTTCTAGTTTTACAGATGTTGTGTGATTGAAACCATATGTGCATTCCAAAGACATTAATACTGGACAAACCATTTCATATTAGGGGCACATTAATCATCCAGTTCTGAAGCATCACAAAAGGCCGACGGATATGGTTTGTCGAGGGTGGGTTATATGAATTTGTGTTGTAATGGGTTGCTGTGGGCATATTGGGAGTTCATACAAGCAGCTGAGAGGACTTTGCAGATAGCCATCGTAATTTATGGCTTTGATGGAATTGCTGTTGCCCTGGGTTATAGAGTCCGTCATATAGCATGGAAATAGGCCTTTTGGCCCTACTTGTCCATGCCAACCAGGGGCCCCATCTGCACCAGTCACACCTGCCCACATTTGGCCCATATCCCTCTTAACCTCTCCCATCCATAGTTGAATCAGTTATTTCACCAAGCAGTAAACGACCTCACTTGGAATTCCAAAATTGTCTGCGATCCAAGTATTGATCTTCCTCGATACAAACAGGGAGCATGGCCAGCATAGTGATCCATTGCTCTTGGTGAAGACGATGGAGCTGAGCAACATCAGGATTCATATGGAATAAAACGCAGAACAGTACAGCACAGGAGCGGCTCCATCGGCCCACAATGTTTGTGCCGAATCTAAACCTTTCTCCCACGATGATATTATCAAGAGTCAGCAAGTAGAGAGAGGTGAGTGAGGAAGGTGTGGGGTTGAGAATCTCAGTAATTGCTGGACAAATTCAGGGTGACACATTGGCGCAGCTGGTAGAGCTGCTGCCTTAGAGCCCCAGAGACCTGGATTTGATCCTGATCTCAGGTGCTGACTATGTGGAATTTACACGTTTTCCCTGTGACCAAGTGGGTTTTCCCTGGGTGCTCCAGTTTCCTCCTACATCCCAAAGATGTGCAGGTTTGTAGGCTAATTGGCCTCTGTAAATTGACCCAAGTGTGGAGGAAGTGGATGAGAAAGTGGGATAAGGTAGAACTAGTGTGAACGGATGATCAATGGACTGCGTGAACCCGGTGGGCCAAAGTGTCTGTTTCCATTCTGTATCTCTAAACTAAGCTAAACTGATCAAGTTCTAGTTCATAATAAATCTGTGAACATTGTCAATTATGTCAGAGTTTTATGGATGGTTACTATTTGATAGTTTTAGGGACATTCTGTAATGACAGAAAAAATGAAAAATTCTGGTTAAAACAGATAATGTTCAGCACCTGTCGAAACTGGGAGAACGCTCGTCATATGTTCTGCACTGCTTACATTAGAAAGATAAATGCAAAAGTGGAACACTAACTGCATAGTTTCAAAGTACCCTTTGTGCCTGATGAGTCTGGAAACAAACCCGAGCTTCCTGTGCTGACCATGAAAAATCCAAATGTGGACAAATTAAAATCTATCAAACATTTGATTCTGTTACTGTTACATTTTTTATTAAGATAAATGTAAATGTATGTTCCGTGATGTGCTGCTGTTACCCTTTGAAACATGCAGGAAAGTACTTCTATTTAAAATGTTTTAGTGATGTCCAAGCCACAGCCAAAAGATTATTTCTGAGGTTTTTAAATAAATAATAAATTGTTATGCAGACAAATTAAACAGAGTGCACAGAGTTATATACATACACAAGAAACTGCAGCTGCTGGAATTTTGAGCAAAAAACCCCAAAATGCTACACAAACTCAGCCGGTCAGGGAGCATCTATGGAAGAAATGGGCAGATGATGCTATGGGTCGGGATTCCTCTTCAGACTGGAAGAAGGGCCCCGACCTGAAATGTTGCCAGTCGATTCCCTCCACAGATGTTGCCTAACCTGCCAAGTTCTTCCAGCACTCTTGTTTTTACCGCAGAGTTATACAGCATGGAAACAAGCATTTTGGCCCAACTTGCCCATGCTGACCATGAAGTCTATCTGAGCTTCCCTGCACAAACAACAAATCAGATCAATGTTTTTGATTGCAGGGGAAATATTGACCTGTAAGCCTCCTGTTGCTTTTACAATAATCCCATGCAATCATCAACATCACTTGAAAAGACAGACGGGACCAGATTAATGTTTCATTCAAAACCCAGTCTTTCTGTATTAAATAAACTTGTTTGAATCCAGAGAAAATGTGCAAATGTATAGCAGGATTGTCAGTGAACTGTATACAGAACAAAGAATTTCACTGTACTTAGGTACACGTGACAACAAAGAACCATGAAACCATTGAAACTGTGCAGATAGCTCCTGAGGTCAGGATCAAACCCAAGTCACAGTCTTCGTAGTCTCCCTTGAGAATGCATATCCATTCAATAGTACTTTATTGTCACATGTACCTAGGTACAGTAAAATTCTTATTTTTCATACAGTTCAGTAAAAAATTATACAAAGACATAATCATACTTAACTACAAGAGTGTAAGATGGCAGATTACACTGAGGCAGTACCCTTCAAGTTCAGAGTTGTTGAAAATGCTAAATCATTAACTTGGCCGAGGAGGAGGAGGAGCCATCTTGGGGAGCGGCTGCTAATCAGCAGCCGTCCGTTTAATTCACTTTTTTTTTGTAGTTCTAGTGAGTCCTGTGTTTTGTTTGTGGGAGAAATCGACTTTTTAATGTAGGGCGAAGGGGGTAACTATATTTCTAGGTCCCTACCTGGTCGGTGAGGCACCTTTTTCTCCGGGCTGACCCGTCGACCCGTTCTCGTGGCCTACCAGCGGGCATGGAGCGCCGTTTCCTGGCGGGGACCGCCCAGCACCTCGGCTTCGGTGGCGGCACAGCGCTAGAGCGCTATCACGGAGCGGGCGATGCCTTGCCTGGGTCGCCGCGCTGGATCGACGCGCTGGAGCTCCGGTGAGCTGTGACCGCCGAGTTCAACACCTCCGGGCTGCGGGGCTGCGGAGAGGAGCGGACGGCGCCGACTTTAACATCGGGAGCCTGGGAGCTCCAAACCGGCGTGGCCTTGTCGGCTTCGGAAGCCGCGGTCTCCGGTAAGGAATGCGGCCGTTCCAGGTGGCCCAGCCGCTGAGAGGACTCTCCCGACGCCGGGGCAACAGCACCCGGCGAGAACGGCCAGGAACATCGGGCCTCCGTAGAGGCAATAGCGGCGGCCTCAATAGGCCTGACTTTGGGAGAACTGGGGATGGGGACTGGACATTGTGCCTTCCCCCACAGTGGTAACCATTGTGGGGGGATGATTTTTGTGTGTAAGTGACTATTTGAGTCTGTGTCCAAGATGGCTGTCGGAAGGGAGAGTGTACGCTGGCGCGGTTTGGCTGCCGCTGCTCTCTCTTCACATTGTGTTTCTGATTTTTTTTGTCTTTGGATCGAATTCTGTCTTTAATTTGTGTATTGGTGATGTCTTTATAATTTATTATACTCCGATTATATGTTTTTTACTTGTTAAATTCTGTAAGGTGTCCTTGAGACTCTTGAAAGGCACCCATAAATAAAATGTATTATTATTATTATTATTAAAGGCCTGTTATCCTGTTGCCCTAACCCATATCCCAGGAAGCAGTAAATCTTAAAAGACCTCACAGAAAGAAACAAAAGGTTAAGGGTAAATAGGAGACACAGCCAAGGCATGAACGCATTCACGCAATCCTCCCCACACCTATTCTTATCGACCCAGCCTGTCTCCTCCCCACCACCTATATACAACTGGGCACATCTTTCATTCCACTCCCCCTTCCCCTATCTCCCAGTACCTTTCCCCTTTTCCATCTGCTCATCACCCACCTCTCCCTACTCGGGTCAAGGAAAGAGCGTTCACGTCGCAGCTCTGTTTTCACCAATCTTTCCACCACCACGCACAAGAAGTGCAAGATAGGCACCATTTTATGCAGATGCCGAGAATTGTGTTCAGCTCAGGCTGAACAACTTCTAATCTTGTGTGTGGACTCGATAAGAAGAAGACCTCTCCATACCCTGGATCCTCCAACTCCCCCCTTCCCATCTACCTACCATCCCTCCAACTAGTTCTACATTTCACTTTCTACCTTCCTTTCTCATCAGATTTCACCATTTGCGCCCTTTTGTCTTCTCCACTTCTCAACTCCAGCCTTGATTCTCCACCTTTTTCTCTCTCCCACATGACAAATCTGCCAATCAGCCCCTCCTTAACTGGATCCATCTATCACTTGTGTAGGAAGGAACTGCAGTTCTGTTTTAAAACGAAGATAGACACAAAATGCTGGAATAACTCAGAGTGAGGCCCAGTGCAAATTGGAGGAATAACAATTCATTTTTCGCTTGGGCAGCTTACACCCCAGCGGTATGAATATTGACTTCTCTAACTTCAAATAACCCTTGCTCTTCATCCCTACCCCCTTCTCAGTTCTCCGACCAGCCTGACTGTCCTCGATTACATTTTATCTCTGTTTGCTTTGTTGTGAGCTTCTCCTAGCTAACAATGATCTATTCTACATTTTCCTTGATTATCCCCTTTGTCTCATTTTCACACTTTACCCTTCCTTATCTGTGTTTTTCTCTCCCCTGACTCAGTCTGAAGAAGGGTCTCAACCTGAAACGTCACCCATTCCTGAAGAAGGGTTTCGGCCCGAAACGTTGCCTATTTCCTTCGCTCCATAGATGCTGCTGCACCCGCTGAGTTTCTCCAGCATTTTTGTGTACCACCCATTCCTTGTTCCCCCGAGTTACTCCAGCATTTTGTGTCAATCCATCTATCACTCGTCACCTCTTCGCCTCCATCTTATCCCCTCACTTTTTTTAAATATGTTTGGAGAAGGTAGACAAAGTCCTCTACCGAAACGTCATCTGTCCATTTACCTCCAAAAATGGCATTCTCATGCCAAAATGTCTAGCATCGCACTGCACTACTTTTTAACTCTTGGAGACTCTAGGACAAAAGAAGGGCCTCGACCCGAAACGTCACCTATTTCCTTCGCTCCATAGATGCTGCTTCACCCGCTGAGTTTCTCCAGCATTTTTGTCTACCTTCGATTTTCCAGCATCTGCAGTTCCTTCTTAGGAGACTAAAGAAGGTCCATCTGTCTCCTCGGATTCTGGTGAACTTCTACCGCTGCACCATCGAGAGCATCCTTACCAACTGCATCACAGTATGGTATGGCAACTGCTCTGTCTCCGACCGGAAAGCACTGCAGAGGGTGGTGAAAATTGCCCAACGCATCACCGGTTCCTCACTCCCCACCATTGAGTCTGTCCAAAGCAAGCGTTGTCTGCGAAGGGCGCTCAGCATCGCCAAGGACTGCTCTCACCCCAACCACAAGACTGTTTACCCTCCTACCATCCGGGAGGCGCTACAGGTCTCTCCGTTGCCGGACCAGCAGGTCCAGGAACAGCTTCTTCCCTGCGGCGGTTACACTACTCAACACTGTACCTCGGTGACTGCCAATCACCCCCCCCCCCCCCGGACACTCCTCCCACCAGGATTTATTAGATTAGATTTATTTATTTACTGCTCATATTTATGTCGCTCTTCTAGGGAGATGCTAACTGCATTTCGTTGTCTCTGTACTGTACACTGCACAATGACAATAAAGTTGAATCTGAATCTGAATCTGAAACATTATAAATGTAACTGATGTCCTCTTAGATGAGAAGTTTCTAAGAATTGCTTTCAATACGTTAAGATTGAGATTCAATTGCAGTGCTATAATGTTGAAAGTTAACGTGTAATGTTCGCAAAGATAAAATAAAATTCTGCTACGTGAGAAAATCGATAATATGGTTAGCTCCTTTGGAGCCCAACACCAGCTGAAAGCAGCCATACTAGAAAGGGAGTGAAGGCGCCGCGGCGGACATATTGGTGAAGGGCGGCCATTGCGGTAAAGGAATCGCAGGCTACGGAGCGGCCATCGTGGGAAATAAGCGAGAGAGCGGCGGCCCTCCATCTTTGTAAAGGAGTCCTACCGGCCATATTGGCAGATGGTGGGATAGAGCAGCGGGAGCGCGGTTGCTGTGTGCCGACTGCTGACGGTACCCGCCAAAGATATGATCTTTGGTACCCGCTGCCTGTCGCATTGCCCTGTTTCCGTGTATTTCTGGCCTTCAGCCGGAGTTGGCTGTGAGTCAAAGCAGCTGCTGATCGACGCAGAAGCCGCCTATCATGGAGGCGGAGATAGCGAGGCTGAGGGATGAATTGGCCAAGAAGGAGCAGGAGGTGGAGAGGCTGAAGGCAGCGGCCGCCCGTCTGCATCAGGTAGTCGGGAATGGAGCAGCCGTCTCCGCCCCCTCTCGCGGGCTTTCACTCACCCCATACCTTCCACTCTACTACACTTCATTCACCCAACCTCCTCTTTGCCCACCCCATCCCCCCTTTGCCCCCCCCCCCCTCCTTGCCTGCCCAACTATCCAGAGATGCTGCCTGTCCCGCTGACTTGCCCATGCTGACAAAGATGCCTCATCTATTCTAGTCCCACCTATCTGCGTTTGGCCCAAATCCCTCTAAACCTTTCCTATTCATGTACCACATGGACACAAAAAATATATGTTGAATTTATGTGTATGCGTGCACCTCATCAGCAATTACCATTTGGCAATGCTGCGGTTGTACCCTGTGGCCATAAATCTTCAGTGACCCCCATCTCCCACTCCTGATCAATTTTGAAATGCCTTGTAATTCCTGCATGGTCTTGTGTCACTTGCATAACTTAATTTTGCTGAGCACTCTATTCTAACTTTCGTTTGGTTCCCTCTTGGTCACTGTTAGGGAATGTTCAGTTTTAAAATATTTCTTTACATGTCCAATTATTGTTATAAATATTGAATCAATTATCATTGAATTAGAACATAGATCAGTACAGCACAGGAACAGGCCCTTTGGTCCACAATGCCTGTGCAAAAAGCATGATGCCAAGACCAACTCTTATTTGCCTGCACATAATCCATATCTCTCCATTCCCTACATATCCATGTGCCTATTCAAAAGCTTTTGAATGCCAGTATTATATCTCCCTCCACCACAGCCAATGACAGTGAATCCACCACCACCTGTGTAAAAATATACCTTGCCCTACACTACTTTAAACGCTGCCCCTCTCACCTTAAAGCCATGGTCTCTAGTATTTTATATTTCCATTCTGGGGAAAAAAGATTCTAACTGTCAGGGTGCACAGTGATATAGTTGCTGCCTTACAGTGCCAGACACCCAGGTTCGATTACAGGTACTGTCTATGAAGTTTGTACATTCTCCCTGTGACCGTGAGGGTTTTCTCCGGGTGCTCCAGTTTTTTCCCACATTCCAAAGACGGACAGGTTTGTAGGTTAATTGGCTTTGGTAAAATTGTAAATTGTCCCTAGTTTGTGATAGTGTTCATATGTGAGGTGATTGCTGGTTGGCACGGACTCAGTCAAAGGGCCTATTTCTGTGCTGTATCTCTATAGTCTAAAGTCTGTCTACCTCTCTATAACCTATACTCTATAAATCTCATAATTTATATACATCTATCAGGCCTCCCTTTAACCCCAGGCTTTCCAGAGTCTGTACAGTCAAAGATCTCACAGTGGCTCTTTTTGATAATTTCAATTTGGGTGCTATACACCCACTATGGAATTTTAAAGACTAATGTGCAAATGAAACGTTTCAGTTTGATAAATGTTCAATCTCAACAGTTTGATAAATGTTTTGTTTTTCAGAATTCTCATTCTGGAAGTGTGTTTACATTAGTTAAGCAAGTTACAGAGATCCCCATTCTGGAAGAAAAGTCTCTATCAAATGAAGAGATCATGAGGTACAGCAGACAGCTTATCATTCCAGAAATTGGAGTCAAAGGTATTGACAGAAAAATATGGAGTTAGTGTAAATTGTATTCACATAGTACATCAGGATTATAATAGTGTGACAGTCATAGAATTGGGCCAGTAACTGCAGAGACCAGAAGTTCACATTCCACAATGGCAGGTTGTGAAATTAAATTCAGTAAATCAAGGTTGGGAAGTGAGATTGGTATTAGGTTTTGAGAAGATTGGAGGCTGGATCAGGGCAGCACAGTGGTGCAGCGGTAGAGTTGCTGCTTTACAGCGCCAGAGACCCGGGTTCGATCCTGACCATGGGTGCTGTCTGTGTGGAGTTTGTACTTTCCCCTGTGATCATGTGGGTTTTCTCTTGGTGGTTCCGGTTTACTCCCACTCTCCTAAGATGCGCAGGTTTGTAGATTAATTGGCTTCGGTAAAAATTGTAAAATTGTTCCTAGTGTGTAGGATAGTGCTAAGGTACGGGGTGATTGCTAGCCGGCATGGACTCGGTGTGCCGAAGGGCTTGTTTCCATGCTGTATCTCTAAAGTCTAAAGGATCCTTATCCCACAACACTGGAACAGTACATTGCTATTCTTTTGTGCATTGTTGCCAATTGTCAACTATTTATGTTACGTCAAATTTGTTCCCTTATACTTGGAACAATTGTTTTGTTTTCTCAATTGACAGTGCTGTTGTTAATGGATAATTTTTCTTTTACTGAAAATATGTTTCACTTAATTTTAACAGTGTAGCAAGCCTCGGTGAGGATAGAACTCTGTCAAATCTGTCGGGTTCTGATTCTTTAGCATGCTTTCATGCATGTTTAAATAACTTTACAGAAAGTGCTTGTGAGGGAAGACTCCTTGTCTATGCCTTAGCCAGGAAATCTTCTACGGCAAAGAGGACAAATGTAACGTTGCTGCTTCTATTTGCTGTTTATCTTTATGGTGAATCCTAAAGGTTGAGGAATTTTCGAATGTGAATGCAATGACTGATATCTTTCTTCCGGACTGACTGTTTTGCCATATTTCTGGTGCTGTAGAGGTTAGACTATTGGCCAAATTATGCAGAAATCAGGAAATGCAGATGCTGGTTTACACAAAAGGAAACATAGTGTTGGAGTAACTCAGCAGGCCAGGCAGCATCTCTGGAGAACGTGGATAGGTGACATTTTGGGTCGGGACCTTTCGAGCATGGAGACTGATTATCTGTAGAAGGGTCCCGACCCAAAATGTCACCTATTCATGTTCTCCAGAGATGCTGCCTGACCCACTGAGTTGCTCCACCACTTTGTGTCCTATTGGCCAAATTATGTGTCTATTAAGTAACAATAGTTGAGGGCTGAGACCAGTGCTCTGGAGATTTGAGGGTAGGACATACACAATGAATGGAAGGGCCCAAGTGAGGATTGAGAGCCAGATAGACCTTGGTGTACAGCTCCTTAGAACCCTAAAGGTAACAGCACAGTTCCATAAGTTGGTGAAGAGACATTTTGGATCCTCGCCTTCATTAGCCAGGTTGTAGAGCATACGAGCATGGAGGTCTGAATGCAATTTCATTAAAAACCTTGTGTGCATTTCTGGCGCGAGGATATAAAGTGCTGGAGTAACTCAACGGGTCAGGCAGCACCTCTGGAGAACATGGATTGGTGATGTATCGAGTTGGGACCCTTCTTCAGACTGAGGCCCTCAATCCTCCCCTGGGCCTTTCCTTTCATAGATTCATAGACAATAGGTGCAGGAGTAGGCCATTCGGCCCTTTGAGCCAGCACCGCCATTAAATGTGATCATGGCTGATCATCCACAATCAGTACCCCATTCCTGCCTTCTCCCCATAACCCTTGATTCCGCTAGCCCTAAGAGCTCTGTCTAACTCTCTTTTGAATGCATCCATTGAATCTGCATCCAGTGAATCGGCCTCCACTGCCTTCTGTGGCAGAGAATTCCACAAATTCACAACTCTCTGTGTGAAAATGTTTTTCCTCATCTCAGTTCTAAATGGACTACCCCTTATTCTTAAACTGTGGCCCCTGGTTCTGGACTCCCCCAACATCAGGAACATATTTCCTGCATCTAGCGTGTCCAATCCCTTAATAATTTTATATGTTTCTATAAGATTCCCTCTCATCCTTCTAAATTCCAGTGAATACAAGGCTAGTCGCTCAATTCTTTCATCATAGCACATGTCCGACCCACAAATGTCAAGAGCACTAGTATAGGCCCTTAACTATTGTGCCACTCTAATGTATTTTGCTTAATAGACACACAACATGGCCAAAACAAGACAAAGTGCTGATTGTACTAGAGCCAACATGAAGGAGATTTGCAGAATGCTGCCTGGGACGGTTTAATGTACGAGAAGACATGAGAATGCATAGGCTGGGTTTGCTTTCTTAGGAATAGAAGAGCACGATAGTGGAATGAAAATTATGATGCCGCAGATTGAGTGGAGACAAAGAAGCTTTTCCCCATAAAGGAGACTAGACTGAATGGGACCCGTTGGGTCCCAGCTTCACACGGGAGGGCTGGTCCCCCAACGCAATATTCCACCTCTCCACCAATTCCAATACACACACAAACAAACAAACACACACACACACACACTCCCTCCACCTCACACACACACACACTCACTCATTCATACACACACACACACACTCACTCACACGCACACTCACACGCACACTCACACACAGACACACACAGACTCACACACACACACACTCTCACAAACTCTCACACACACATACACTCACACACACACACACTCACACACACATACACTCACACACACACACACGTACACTCACATACACACATGTACACATACACACACACACACACACATACATTCACACACACACACACACACACACACACACACACATTCACTCACACACACATACACGCACACATTCACTCACACACACATAAACACACACACACACACACACACACACACACAGACTCACACACACACATACACTCACACAAACACACACACAGACTCACACAGACTCACACACACATACACTCACACAAACACACACACAGACTCACACACACACAGAGACAAACACACACACACACAGACACACACAGACTCACACACAGACACACACACACTCACACACCATATATATGATTTTCTTGAATCTACTCACACGGCTGAGCCTCTCCACTGTGGGGCTTCCGCAGTCAGCGGCACTTCCGCAATCAGCGCGACCTCTGCACTCACCGGAAATTACGCAATCAGCGCGACCTGTCCACTAAGCGGAAGTCACGAAATGAGCAGGACTTTTGGACTAAACACAGTCGGACCTAATAAAGCATTTATTCCTTCCAGACACTGTCGGACCTAATAAAGCATTTATTTCTTCCAAACACAGTCGGACCTAATGAAGCATTGCAGTTTCAAACACACACAGGGCAGCAGGCCAAACAACTCATGGCATTATCATTTCATTTCATTTCCAATTAGGCATTGCACTTTCAAGCACAGGCAGGGCAGCAGGCCAAACAACTCATGGCATTGTCATTAAGGGCTAACAAATCATTTATTGCAAATACATTGCAGACTCACAGTTCAGTTGATTCACAGCTTAGAATGACAGTCATGGCCTCTCCCTCACGATTTTGCAGAGTGACTGACTCATGTCCAGGCATCCGGGGTTTTATAGGCCTGTTCCCCCCCCTCCCGGAAGGGGCGTTACCTTCATCGCGGTGATTGACAGGCGAGAGGACCAATTAGCTGATCTCAAGGTTTTTTATTTTACTCATAACTTTTTTATTCTTCATCGATGGGAAAAATCCTCGGGGCTGGCTCAGCGGAGGAGGACTGTGAGTAAGATGGCCAAAAATCACAGCGATACAGGGTAGCGTTTTTTCTAAAATCAATATACAGCGCAGACAGGAAGTGGTCAAGATGAGACTTTTAATTCTATAGATATCGAAAACCAGAGGTGACGCAGAGGTAGAGTTGCTGCCTTACAGCACCAGAGACCCGGGGTTGATCCTGACTACGGATGCTGTCTTTATGGAGTTTGTACATTCTGTGACTGTGTGGGTTTTCTCCAGGTGCTCCAGTTTCATACAACACTCCTATGATGTACAGGTGTTTAGGCTAATTGGCTTTGGTAAAAATTGTAAATTGTCCCGAGTGCATAGGATAGTATAAGTGTATGGGGATTACAATGGTCAGTTCTGAAAGGCCGATTTCTGCGCTGTATCTCTAAAGTCAGAGGGGATGGATTTAAGATGAGGAGTAAGAGGGTTTAAGAAGACAAGAAGGAGAAAAAGTATAATTGAGAGGGTGGTTACAATCTGGAACACACTGCCAGCGAAGGTGGTGAAGACAGGTACACCCACATTAAGGAAGTATATGGATATGTAATTGAAGTGCCAAGGCTTAGAAGGTTATAGGCCAAGTCCTGGTAAATGGGATTAGGACAGTTGGGTACTTGATGGACATGGTGTGCTGAAGTTTCTGTTCTGTTTATGATTCTGACACAAGTCATACAGTTATAGAGTCATACAGCGTGGAAACAGGCCCTTCGGCCAAACTTGCCCACTCCGACCGACATGCCCCAACTACACAAGTCCCACCTGCCTCCGTTTGGCTCATATTCCTCAACCTATCCTATCCATGTACCTGTCTAAATGTTTCTTATTGCAATGGTACCTCAACTACCTCCTCCAGTAGCTCATTTTATACACCCACCGCTCTTTGTGCAAATTTACAAAAAAAAGTGACCCCACTGATTCCTATGACATCTTTCCCCCCTCACCTTAAACCAATGTCATTTGGTTCTCGATTCCCCTATTCAGGGTCAGGGCAAGAGACTCTGTGAGTCTACCTGATCTATTCCTCTTGTGATTTTATACACCTCCATAAGATCATCCCTCAACCTCTTGCACTCCAAGGAATGTCCTGCATTCCAAGGAATTCCCTTAATGGCTGGTGTCTTGTATACCTGGATTGGTTTGTTTATATGTGATTTGTAGCTGCATTTTAGCATAGCAGACAACTTGTTCAAGGGCAAAAAGGAATGAGAAACAAAAGCTAGTTAGTAATACCTAATCCTGTGAGGAAGGAATTAAAGGAAAGTTTAACAAAGGAGACATTTCCTTAATTATCATATTCAGCATTGATGCACCATTCTATATATTTGGGAAGAAGGGTCCTGACCCAAAACATCACCTATCCATGTTCTCCAGAGATGTTGCCTGACCCACTGTATTACTCCAGCACTATGTGTCTTTCTCTTCATATTACGTCGTTAGAAAACAAAACAATAACATTTAATTTGTTCGCGGTGCAGGTACAGTGTACAGGCACATACCATCACTAAAAAGCATTGCACAGACTTAACAAGAAAGTACATGTGGCAATCTAGTGCAAAGAAAATGTGTTCTCAATGGTTCCACCAAGTGGCCAATCTCTGTATTTGGACTAAAAGCAGTCTTAGAAAAGTATGTAGTGTAACTGTATCCTCACTAAGATTGGAGATGCTTTGTGACATTGTGCATTACACCTTGTATTGGAGACGACTAACGCATTACATAGCTTAGGAATGAGACAAGAGTCATACTCATACAGCACAGAAACAGGCCCTTTGGCCTAACTCTTCCATGACACCCAAATGCCCCACCAAAGCTAGTTTCATTTGCCTAAGTTTGGCCCATATCCTTCTAAAACGTTACTATCCATGTACCCATCCAAATGTCTTCTAAATGATCTTATAGTATGCTTCAACTACCTCCTCTGGCAGCTCGTTCCATATGACCACCACACGCTGAGTGAAGATTTCCCCTCTGGTTCCTATTAAATCTTTCCCCTCAAACCTATGATTCTTGATTCCCCTTCTCTGGGTAAAAGACTCTGCATTTACCCCATATATTGCCCCCATGATTTTATGTACCTCTAAAAGATCATCCCTCAGCTTCCTACACTCCAAAGTATAAAGTCCTAGCTTCGTAGCCTCTCCCTTATAGCTCGTGCCTTTAACCCTTCAAATAGACAATTTAGTTATTATGTAATTTTATGTAGACATTGGAACGCAACCAAAGGCTATTGGTGTAACCCTGGTGTTATTATTTTATCACACATTTGACCTCTACTTAAATTTTTGGTCCAATTGATATTCTAGTCATCAGTATTAATGGCAAAAATGCTTCAGATTGAAGACGGGTTTTGAACTGAAACGCCACCTATTCTTTTTCTCCAGAGATGCTGCCAGATGCGCTGAGCTACTCCAACATTTTCTGTCTATGGTGTAAACCAGCAACTGCAGTTCCTTCCTACACAGGTTCCTAGATACAAAAGCATTTCACTGTACCTCGGTACATGTGACACTAAACTATACTAAACATTATGACAGGAAACTTAGTTCGTTCTGCACAAATGTATTGACTCCATATTCTGCAATGTATAATTTTACATAAATTAATATTTAGCAAGTTTTTATTTTAATTTTAACAGGTCAACTAAACCTGTCCCAGAAAGCTGTTCTGATAGTGGGATGTGGGGGGCTGGGCTGCCCTGCTGCACAGTACTTAGCAGCTGCAGGCATCGGTAAGAGTTTAATTTTACAGTTTTGTTTCCTTCAATCTCATTTTTTTTCTTCCACCAAAAGGCTTTGTTAAGCAGGAAGTTGACCCAACGTTCCAGTTCATTTTATAAACACGGCTTCGGACAAGTTATGTTTGTGTGTGCTCTTAGAAGTTCATAAATTATAGGAGCAGAATTAGGCCATTCGGCCCATCAAGTTTACTTTGCCATTCAATCATGGCTTATCTGTCATTCCCTCTCAACCTCATTCCCCTGCCTTCTCCCCATAACCCCTGACACCCTTACTGATGAAGAATCAGTCGATCTGCGCCTTAAACATATCCATTGACTTGGTATCCACGGCTATCTGTGGCAATGAATTCCACAGATTCACCACCTTCTGACTAAAGAAATTCCTCCTTGTCTCCTTTCTAAAGGTACTTCCTTTTATTCTAAGGCCATGGCCTCTGGTCCTGGATTCTCCCACAAGTGGAAACATTCTCCCCTCATTCACTCTATCTAGACCTTTCACTATTCGGTGAGTTTCAATGAGGTCATCCTTCTTGATCAGAACCACAGCTTTTTAACTACATGCGCTAGTGAGTTGGCTATTGATATCCAAGTTTGGAGCTAACAATCTATATAACCATATAACCATAACAGCACGGAAACAGGCCATCTCAAGTCCGTGCCGAACACTTTTTTAAAATTATTTTTTATTATATATTTGTTTACTTCCCCCTAGTCCCATCTACCTGCACTCAGACCATAACCCTCCATTCCTTTCCCATCCATATACCCATCCAATCTATTTTTAAAGGATAAAATCGAACCTGCCTCCACCACTTCCACTGGAAGCTCGTTCCACACAGCTACCACTCTCTGAGTAAAGAAGTTCCCCCTAATGTTACCCCTAAACTTCTGTCCCTTAATTCTCAAGTCATGTCCCCTTGTTTGAATCTTCCCTACTCTCAATGGGAAAAGCTTATCCACGTCCACTCTGTCTAATCCGCTCATAATTTTAAAGACCTCTATCAAGTCCCCTCTTAACCTTCTGCGCTCCAAAGAATAAAGACCTAACTTGTTCAACCTTTCTCTGTAACTTAGTTGCTGAAACCCAGGCAACATTCTAGTAAATCTCCTCTGTACTCTCTCTATTTTGTTGACATCCTTCCTATAATTAGGCGACCAAAATTGTACTCCATACTCCAGAATTGGCCTCACCAATGCCTTGTACAATTTTAACATTACATCCCAACTTCTATATTCAATGCTCTGATTTATAAAGGCCAGCACACCAAAAGCTTTCTTTACCACCCTATCTACATGAGATTCCACCTTCAGGGAACTATGCACAGTTATTCCTAGATCCCTCTGTTCAACTGCATTCCTCAATTCGCTACCATTTACCATGTACGTCCTATTTTGATTTGTCCTGCCGAGATGTAGCACCTCACATTTATCAGCATTAAACTCCATCTGCCATCTTTCAGCCCACTCTTCCAAATGGCCTAAATCTCTCTGTAGACTTTGAAAATCGACTTCATTATCCACAACACCACCTATCTTAGTATCATCTGCATACTTACTAATCCAATTTTCCACACCATCATCCAGATCATTGATGTACATGACAAACAACAGTGGACCTAACACAGACCCCTGAGGCACCCCACTAGTCACCGGCCTCCAACCTGACAAACAGCCATCCATCATTACTCTCTGGCATCTCCCATTCAGCCACTGTTGAATCCATCTTGCTAGTCCACCATTAATACCCAACAATTGAATCTTCTTAACCAACCTTCCATGAGGAACCTTGTCAAAGGCCTTACTGAAGTCCATATAGACAACATCCACTGCTTTACCCTCATCAATTTCCCTAGTAACCTCTTCAAAAAATTCAAGAAGATTAGTCAAACATGACCTTCCAGGCACAAATCCATGTTGACTGTTCCTAATCAGACCCTGCTTATCCAGATGCTTATATATTATCTTTAAGTATCCTTTCCATTAATTTGCCCACCACTGACGTCAAACTAACAGGTCTATAATTGCTAGGTATACTCTTAGAACCCTTTTTAAACAACGGAACAACATGCGCAGTACGCCAATCCTCCGTCACTATTCACGTTTCTAATGACATTTGAAATATTTCTGTCATAGCCCCTGCTATTTCTACACTAACTTCCCTCAATGTCCTAGGGAATATCCTGTCAGGACCTGGAGACTTATCCGTTTTCATATTTTTCAAAAGTGTCCGCACCTCCTCTTCTTTGAATCTCATAGTTTCCATTGCTACTCTGCTTGTTTCCCTTACCTCACATAATTCCATATCCTTCTCCTTGGTGAATACCGAAGAAAAGAAATTGTTCAATATCTCCCCCATCTCTTTTGGCTCTGCAGATAGTTGTCCACTCTCTAATGGACCAATTTTATTCCTTGTTATCCTTTTGCTATTAATATAGCTGTAGAAACCCTTTGGATTTACTTTCACCTTACTTGCCAAAGCAACCTCATATCTTCTTTTAGCTTTTCTAATTTCTTTCTTAATATTCTTTTTACATTCTTTATACTCCTCAAGCACCTCATTTACTCCATGCTGCCTATAATTATTGTAGATCTCTCTCTTTTTCCGAACCAAGTGTCCAATTTCCCTTGAAAACCATGGCTCTTTCCAATTTTTACTATTTCCTTTCAACCGAACAGGGACATAAAGATTCTGTACTCTTAAAATTTCACCCTTAAATGTCCTCCATTTCTCTTCTACATCCTTCCCATAAAACAACATGTCCCAATTCACTCCTTTTAAATCCTTTCGCATCTCCTCAAAGTTAGCCTTTCTCCAATCAAAAATCTCAACCCTAGGTCCAGTTCTGACCTTCTCCATAATTATATTGAAACTAATGGTATTGTGATCACTGGACCCGAAGTGCTCCCCGACGCATACCTCCGCCACCTGCCCCGTCTCATTTCCTAACAGGAGGTCCAGCACTGCCCCATCTCTAGTAGGTACCTCTATGTATTGCTGCAAAAAACTATCCTGCACACATTTTACAAACTCCAAACCATCCAGCTCTTTTACAGAATGTGTTTCCCAGTCCATGTGTGGAAAATTGAAATCTCCCACAATCACCACCTTGTGCTTACTACTAATATCTGCTATCTCCTTACATATTTGCTCTTCCAATTCTCGCTCCCCATTTGGCAGTCAATAATACACCCCTATAAGTGTTGCTACACCTTTCCCATTTCTCAGTTCCACCCAAATAGCCTCCCTAGACGAGCCCTCTAATCTATCATGCCAAAGCACTGCTGTAATATCTTCCTTGACAAGCAATGCAACACCCCCACCTCTATTTGAGTCCCTCCTAGTTTGGTTTAGAGATACAGCAGAGTAACAGGAATCACAGTCCGATGGCATGAATATTGAATTCCACAATTTTCCTTTCCTCATCTACACAGCATGCCTCCCACCTGTATCCACCTTCCTTTCCACTTTCCCTGCCCCCCTCACCCTGTTCCTTTCCCCTCCTACATCTATTCATCATCCACCCCTCCCTACTCTGGGTCCCCCAATTTTCTCCCCCCCCCTGTCTTCTATCCACCATCTCCAGCTAATTCTATGTTTCACTCCCTACCTTCCTTTATTCTGCTTTCTTATCCATTCTGCACACTAGAGGCAATTAATGTGATGAGTATGTTAATAATTAGAGTAGATTACAAAAGTGTTAATGATGTCAAGAGAAACAAGCTATTCTCTTATTTAATAAACTGTAACAGAGAAAGCAGCGTATTAATATGCTTGAATTTCTGGTCTTCTGGAATACAGTTCATTTAGACAGCAGGAATGATTTTACAGTATCTGCTCCATGGAGAAATGATTTACATTCATAATTTTTCAAAATTGCAAAATTTTATGGTGGAGCTTATTAAAAATTGGTAGCATTCTATAAAAGCCAGTGTTAAGCTGATTCTTGCTTTGTGTGTATTGTTCTATTGAAAATAAAGTTGTACTATTTACATATCTGTTGTGCTGCTGCAAGTAAGACTTTCATTGTTCTGTTTCGGGACATATGGCAATAAAATGCTCTTCACTCTCTCTTGACTCTCTTGAAAAGGAGCACAGAAAACATTACCTGGGGAGCCCAACAACCACCAGGCCTCCAAATAAGCTCTGAACTACATAGAGGGGAGGGGGGTTGTTTTTGTCTTTGCACTTTTATTATTTTATTTTTAAAATATTTACTAAAACTTTTTGTTTCTTGTTTATTATTGTGTTTACATATCTGCTGTGCTGCTGCAAGTAAGAATTTCTTTGTTGACAATAAAACACTTTTGACTTGACATAATTAAATAGATCTTAAGTTCATGCTGACAATAGCTTAAGATCTTTGGGAATATATTGTAATATTTGTATGTCAATTTAGGGCGATTGGGACTTCTTGATTATGATGAAGTGGAGCTCAGTAACCTACAGAGACAGGTTCTCCATGCAGAGGATAAGGTGGGAATGTCCAAAGCATTGTCTGCGGCAATTGCGATAAATCGGTACGTAAAGTTGTTTAAATCTCTGTTTGCGAGTTCAAATGGAAGAGATTTTCCTTGGGTCCAACATGATCTCATTTAGGCATCTCACTGTGCTGTAGCATTCCGTGATTCCTGCTGTCAGTCATGTTGTCCTTAAGTAAATAGTATAAGCATGAATGCCAATCTTAATAGATGTCAAAATTAGAATACTGTGTTACAAAGGAACAAAATCTCATTGCAAGAGTTCTTTATTATGAACTGTGGTTAATGTAATTAATGCCTTGATTTTACTACTTTAAAAACATTTCAAATATTTATTTGGACTATTTTAACAATAACCACTGTGTCCTCTTCTATCATTAGTTTAGCTTAGAGACACAGCGTGGAAGCAGTCCCTTTGGCCCACTGAGACCATGCTGACCAGCGATCCCCACACATTAACTCTATCCTACACACACTAGGAACAATTTACAATTTTACCAAGCCAATCAGCCTATAAACCTGCACGTCTTTGGAGGGTGGGAGGCAACCGGGGCTCCCAGAGAAAACCCACGCAGGTCACGGGGAGAACGTAAAACTCCGTACAGACAGCACCTGTAGTCAGGATTGAACCTGGGTCTCTGGCGCTGTAAGGCAGCTGCTCTACCACTGCGCCACCATTCCGTCCCATTATTGTACGTCTGCAAAACCGACAATTTACTATTTCTCAAATCAATTATGTTTTTTTTAAACTACCATGTTTTAACTTGGAACTCTTTCTGGTCTGCAGATTAAATTCAAATGTTGAATGTCTACCATACCACTTTCAATTGAACTTCAAGAATGCAACGCAGCTTATTCAGCAATATCCTTTTTGAGTTTTTTGTGATGTTATTGTTAAATTAAAATTTGATCATCTACGTTTTTCTTAACTAATCTCTTCAAATATGACATTGTAGTCGATTGTTCTGACAATGTTCCTACGCGGTATCTTGTCAACGATGCCTGTGTTCTGAATGGGAAGCCACTTGTATCAGCAAGTGCTCTCAGAATGGAGGGACAGGTAAATAAATAATAATCAGCTCATCAATGTATTTGTAGAACAAGGAACTGCAGATGCTGGTTTACAAAAGAGGGCACAGTGTGCTGGAGGAGCTCAGCAGGTCAGGCAGCATCTTAGGAGAACTTGGATAGGCGATGTTTCAGGTTGGGACCCTTCTTTAGACATCTGTGCTGTAGAAATAGCCGTTTCATCTGTTGATTTAACTCAGCCTTTTATATTGGTTTCCTAATAAAATTGAGCTGGTTTTAGTTTGACCCATAGAATATACAACATAGAAGAGTATAGCACAGGAACAGGTCTTGTCTGAAGAAAGGTCCCAACCCGAAACGTCACATCTACGGTCTCCTTAGATGCTGCCTGACCCGCTGAACTACTCCAGCACTCCAGTCTTCTCACCAATGTGTTATTATTCCCACCTTTACCACTATGTGGCTTGGCTTATACACCAACACCCTCAGTGGAGGAAAAAAACCCATGTACATTACATGGAGTGAGTGAGTAGATAATGTCGATAGTTTACGTTCAAATAGTATTCCCCATGTTAAAATAGGAGCAGATCGTTCATATTTAAACATGTGAGAGAATATTTAACTCAAGGTGAAATAAAACAGCGGGTTTGTGCAGCTCGGGCTCTCAATAAAATGTTCCACATTTCAATAAATCCTAAATTCCAATTTATTGTCACATGTACCGAGGTATAGTGAAAAGCTTTACTGTTACGTGGGAGACTACACATGATTACAATCGGCAGATACATGATAAAGGGAATAATGTTTAGTGCAAGGTAAAGCCCGATCAAAGATAGGTCGAGGGTCTCCAATGAGGGTCCATTATTCAGTTACTTGTTTGTTAATAGCTGCAGGATAAGCACTTCTCCTGAGAAGGCAAGATCCCATAAAAAGCTAAGCAGAAGATTAAAGTGGGAAACTGGTTCAGAATGTCATCTTGAAAGAAGCAGGAGAAAAAAATTATGTGGAATTACTGTCCATTGCTTGGAGCTATGGGTGTGGCCAGACATTGGTAGGTAGAGTGGGATTAAAAATACTTATGACTTTTTTAATGAAAATATCTTACAATATTCTTTCTTTGGTTAACCTCTCAGCTCACTGTATATAATTACAATGGTGGCCCCTGTTACCGATGTCTGTATCCAAAACCACCACCACCAGAGACTGTAACCAACTGTTCAGATGGAGGAGTGTTGGGTGTTGGTGAGTCTTCTTTTCAATGTTGATTTTGATTTGAACTACATAAATACAAAGTTATGCATTCAACATGAATTCAAGACGCTAGTGCTTAGCTAAATTCATAGTATCGTGCCATGATCTTTTTTCGGACTGTGGGCAAATGATAAATCCTGCAAACAAATAGGAAAACCCCCCCAAAAAAACTCTTTAACCCCTCAAATTCTAAGAGCAAGTTCCAGGAGGTGCACTTACCAACATCTTAACTACCTTGGGGGCGAGGTGCAATGCAAGCCTCCGTCCGTATATCTGTTACATAGAAGTCTGCTATTGCGAGGGTTTACTATATTATTCATGGGTTGGAGAAGAGTTAGAGCAATTATTCCAAGAAGAGTCACTTGAAAGTCGGGACAAGTATCAGTCTTAATCTTTAGAGAGAAAAATAAATCATTGATTGTGTATTTGGACTTCCAGGGGTCTTTCAAAATTTAACTATCATAAATCATAGTCCAACAAAAATAATGTTGAAAATATCAAAGTTAATAGAAAATTGATCAAATGGTTGCAACATAGAATCACATTTGCCTTTCTTACTGACAAGCTAAGTTTTTGAAACAAGATGCCTCCATTATAATCAAATATTTTTGTAATGGTCAAACCAGAGAATTATCGCATAGCCTTGCAATAATTGTTTTTCTTTCAAGTATTTATCTTTTTTGAAGAAGAAGAATGATAACTACTTGGCCATGCAACAAAGCAACAGTTTTGCATTGCAGCATTAATGTTGCTGAATTCTGATCCATGTGAGTCTTTCTCTTCTAAGATTAATTAAATGTAAGTATATTTTTCTTTGCTGCAGTGCCTGGAATTCTGGGCTGTATACAGGCCCTGGAGGTTCTGAAGATTGCATCGGGAATAGGACGTATCTTTTCATTTTGTTACACACATATTCGATTTTATTATTGTGAAACTTTAGCCAAATGTCAGCTGCTCCGTTATACTGTAAGTGCAGCATATGAAACACGTTTCAATACTCTTGTGCATTAAGCGATACCAGTAAATGACAGCAGCCGGTAAACTGAAAATGCTGGTTGTAGTCTTCATGGATTGCAACTCAATTTTCTTTTTTTTGGATTGTATGCTTATTTAACAGCAAGAGGATAAACTATGTACCCATATGGCAGTTATCAGATTTTTTGTCTTGGTTAACGTTTTGAACACTGTAACACACTGAGAAGGAAGGATTAGCCATTTACTTTAATTCCTCTTTTTTTCCCATTCTCTTCCCAAATAAAAATGTATCAAAAATTGATCTTAGGCAGCTGTTCCAAAACAGTCTTTAGATTTGTGATAAAAGCAAAGCATTACAGATAGTTGAATTGGAAATAGAAAGAAAATTACAAATACTCTGTGAGATCAGGTGTGTATTGGTGGAGATGAGAACATAATGATGATCTTTTAGTTGTGACACTCCACAGGTCATAGGAGCAGAATTAGGCCATTTTGCCCAGCGACACTGCTCAGCCATTCGATCTATTTTTCCTCACCCCATTTTCCTACCTTTTCCATGTAACCCTTGACCCCTTTGACCCCTAAGCAAGGGCCTATCAATCTCCCCTTTAAAAATACCCAATGACCTCACCTCCACCGCAGTGAATTCCACAGATTCATCATCCTCTGGCTAAATAAATTTCTCCTCCTCCATTATAATGTCTGTGTACTCAATTGACCACAAGGGATATTTCAGCCACATAAGAATTATTTTATACAGCAACCTTTTTGTAGTAGTTCTTTGTTTCTCCTGAAGGCACTAATTTTGCTGCCATACAGACATACAGGATTGAATTATCTTCAACTACCTTGCCAATTACCTATGGTGTGGAGGCTTAATGCAAATTGTCCTTCATTTGCATATCATCTTCTAAAGTTAGCTTAATAAATTAAGATAAAATGAAGTAAGGTATGAAGGCTAATAAATATTGTGAATTGCAAATTGTCCTCTATTTGCATATAATCTTTTAAAATTCTCTAAATAAATTGGGCCAAGATAAAATGAGATAAGGTATAAAGGCTAATAAATATCATGAATTCCGCCCCTGATATTTGAACCATTATCTCTGTAAGCGATTTGAGTTTTCCCAGTACAATAAAGTGGTAAGTACAGAGTCTATGATTTCCTTAGGTTGCAGAAAGTCTATGGGCAAACACACTTTGAAAATCTTTTACTTCCACCCATTGAGGTCTATTTAAGCTTTGTATTTCTCTATTGTATTTCACTACTTCTCTTTGTATTTCTCTACTTTTATTTCTCCCTCAGCATGGTCATTTCCTGGCAGGATGTGCAGATAGTTATTAATGAATATGATATAGTTGGGATCACGGAGACATGGCTCCAGGGTGACCAAGGCTGGGAGCTGAACATCCAGGGATATTCAATATTCAGGATAGACAGAAAGGAAAAGGAGGTGGGGTAGCGTTGCTGGTTAGAGAGGAGATTAACGCAATAGAAAGGAAGGACATTAGCTTGGAGGATGTGGAATCGATATGGGTAGAGCTGCGAAACACTAAGGGGCAGAAAACGCTAGTGGAAGTTGTGTACAGGCCACCTAACAGTAGTAGTGGAGTTGGGGATGGCATCAAACAGGAAATTAGAAATGCGTGCAACAAAGGTAAAACAGTTATAATGGGTGACTTCAATCTACATATAGTTTGGGTGAATCAAATTGGCAGGGGTGCTGAGGAAGAGGATTTCTTGGAATGTATGCGGGATAGTTTTCTAAACCAACATGTAGAGGAACCAACGAGAGAGCAGGCTATTCTAGACTGGGTATTGAGTAATGAGGAAGGGTTAGTTAGCAGTCTTGTTGTGCGTGGCTCCTTGGGCAAGAGTGGCCATAATATGGTTGAGTTCTTCATTAGGATGGAGAGTGACATTGTTAATTCAGAAACAAGGGTTCTGAACTTAAAGAAAGATAACTTTGAGGGTATGAGACGTGAATTGGCCAAGATAGACTGGCAATTGATTCTTAAAGGGTTGACAGTGGATATGCATTGGAAGGCATTTAAAGACTGCATGGATGAACTACAACAATTGTTCATTCCAGTTTGGCAAAAGAATAAATCAAGGAAGGTAGTGCATCCGTGGATAACAAGGGAAATCAGGGATAGTATCAAAGCAAAAGATGAAGCATACAAATTAGCCAGAAAAAGCAGCCTACCAGAGGACTGGGAGAAATTCAGAGTCCAGCAGAGGAGGACAAAGGGCTTAATTAGGAAAGGGAAAATAGATTATGAAAGAAAACTGCAGGGAACATAAAAACTGACTGCAAAAGTTTTTATAGATATGTGAAGAGAAAAAGATTAGTTAAAACAAATGTAGGTCCCTTGCAGTCAGAAACAGGTGAATTGATCATGGGGGAACAAGGACATGGCAGACCAATTGAATAACTACTTTGGTTCTGTCTTCACTAAGGAAGACATAAATAATCTGCCGGAAATAGCAGGGGACCGGGGGGGTCAAATGAGATGGAGGAACTGAGTGAAATCCAGGTTAGCCGGGAAGTGGTGTTAGGTAAATTGAATGCATTAAAGGCCGATAAATCCCCAGGGCCAGATAGGCTGCATCCCAGAGTACTTAAGGAAGTAGCCCCAGAAATAGTGAATGCATTAGAGATAATTTTTCAAAACTCTTTAGATTCTGGAGTAGTTCCTGAGGATTGGAGGGTAGCTAATGTAACCCCACTTTTTAAAAAGGGAGGGAGAGAGAAAACGGGGAATTACAGACCAGTTAGTCTAACATCGGTAGTGGGGAAAATGCTGGAGTCAGTTATTAAAGATGGGATAGCAGCACATTTGGAAAGTGGTGAAATCATTGGACAAAGTCAGCATGGATTTATGAAAGGTAAATCATGTCTGACGAATCTTATAGAATTTTTCGAGGATGTAACTAGTAGAGTGGATTAGGGAGAACCAGTGGATGTGTTATATCTGGACTTTCAGAAGGCTTTCGACAAGGTCCCACATAAGAGATTAGTATGCAAACTTAAAGCACACGGTATTGGGGGTTCAGTATTGATGTGGATAGAGAACTGGCTGGCAGACAGGAAGCAAAGAGTAGGAGTAAACGGGTCCTTTTCAGGATGGCAGGCAGTGACTAGTGGGGTACCGCAAGGCTCAGTGCTGGGACCCCAGCTATTTACAATATATATTAATGATCTGGACGAGGGAATTGAATGCAACATCTCCAAGTTTGCGGATGACACGAAGCTGGGGGGCAGTGTTAGCTGTGAGGAGGATGCTAGGAGGCTTCAAGGTGACTTGGATAGGTTGGGTGAGTGAGAAAATGCATGGCAGATGCAGTATAATGTGGATAAATGTGAGGTTATCCACTTTGGTGGCAAAAACAGGAAAGTAGACTATTATCTGAATGGTGGCCGATTAGGAAAAGGGGAGATGCAACGAGACCTGGGTGTCATGGTACACCAGTCATTGAAAGTAGGCATGCAGGTGCAGCAGGCAGTGAAGAAAGCGAATGGTATGTTAGCATTCATAGCAAAAGGGTTTGAGTATAAGAGCAGGGAGGTTCTACTGCAGTTGTACAGGGTCTTGGTGAGACCACACCTGGAGTATTGCATACATTCTTGGTCTCCTAATCTGAGGAAATACATTCTTGCCATAGAGGGAGTACAGAGAAGGTTCACCAGACTGATTCCTGGGATGGCAGGACTTTCATATGAAGAAAGACTGGATAAACTCGGCTTGTACTCGCTAGAATTTAGAAGATTGAGGGGGAATCTTATAGAAACTTACAAAATTCTTAAGGGGTTGGACAGGCTAGATGCAGGAAGATTGTTCCCGATGTTGGGGGAGTCCAGAACAAGGGGTCGCAGTTTAAGGATAAGGGGGAAGTCTTTTAGGACCGAGATGAGAAAAACATTTTTCACACAGAGAGTGGTGAATCTGTGGAATTCTCTGCCACAGAAGGTAGTTGAGGCCAGTTCATTGGCTATATTTAAGAGGGAGTTAGATATGACCCTAGTGGCTAAATGGATCAGGTGGTATGGAGAGAAGGCAGGTACAGGATACTGAGTTGGATGATCAGCCATGATCATATTGAATGGCGGTGCAGGCTCAAAGGGCCGAATGGCCTACTCCTGCACCTATTTTCTATGTTTCTAAGAGATTGGGGTGCCAAAGTCTATTTTCTGCAGCTTTTCATTTACAGCAACTGTATAGTAACTGTTCTGCTGAGGTATTACATATAAAATAGGTGCAGTAGGAGGCCATTTGGCCTTTTGAGCCAGCGATTATTGTTTGGATCTACTTAAGATGAAAGATGTTACTGCTAAGGAAAATAATGTCTTCAGAATCAGTACAGTGGCGCAGCTGTTAGACCTGCTGCCTCACAGCGCCAGAGACCCGGGTTAAATCAGGACTTTGGTTGCTGTCTGTGTGGAGTCTGCATGTTCTCCCTGTGATCACATACGTTTCCTCTGGGTGCTCCAGTTTCTTTCCACATTCCAAAGACGTGCGGTTTTGCTGGTTAATTGGCCTCTGTAAATTGCCCCAAGTGTGTAAGGAGTGGATGAGAAAGTGGGATAACATAGAACTGGTATGAATGGGCAATCGATGGTCAGCATAGAAGTCTCTGTGGGCTGAAGTGTCTGCTTCAATTCTGTATCTCTAATACATGGGACTAGTGTGAACAGATGATGGATTGTTGGCATGGACTGGGTGGGCTGAGGGGCCTGTTTCCACGATGTACCAGTAAATGGAGTGAAAGATTTAATCATACAATCTTGTACCATTCTCTCTGGCAACTACCCAAGAACTGTGTCAGCTGGATGGTCTATTGATGCCAAGTTTTTTGACATGGATGTGCATTCACTAAAAGTGCACTCTGATGAGATGGCTCAGCCAAACCAAAGCCAGAGTGCAAGGAAATGTCCTAATTCAGTATCTTGTTCCTTATACACTATGACAGAATCCTGTTTGGGAACAAAAGATCCACTCACAGATAAGACTTCATCTCATAAGAGTATGTGTGCGTGTGGCTAAATCGCAAAGCTTTCTTGTTTAAAAACGTGGGAGATGCATTTGATCACACGCCAGCTGCAGGCACAGCTGGAGTCTTTCATTAGCAATGTTAACCCACTTCCTGTGACAGAAATACACTTTCCTGGTATGGTCTTTAACACAAATCTCATCAGCATCTTACAGCCAACAGATGTTGGTATTTGATGCTCTTGAAGCACGATTTCGCACCATTAAGCTTCGACAAAAGCAGCCGACGTGTGCAGTGTGCAGCGAGAATCCGACAGTTAAGGATTTGATCGACTATGAGAGGTTCTGTGACTCTGCAGCAACAGATCAGGTCAAGGGCAGGGTCGTGTTGGATCATCGTAAACATTAAGAGGAGTCCGGCTATGAAATGGTGTTAAAGAGAAAGAAAATATTGACTGAAGAAGATAGATACAAAAAGCTGGAGTAACTCAGTGGGTCAGACAGCATGTCTGGAGAAAAGGAATAGGTGATGTTTCAGGTTAAGACCCTTCTGATTGAAGAAGGCCTGTTTGTTGGCATTGTTCTTTATTTCACTATATGTCTTCCCGAACTGGGCTTGGTCACATTGTCGTAAAAGAGATTCTACTGTATCTAGTGAATACGGTGTAGCAAATTAAATGAAATAAACAGGCAGCACAGTGGTCCAGCTGGTAGATCTGCCACATAGCGCCAGAGACTCAGGTTTGATCCTGATCTCAGGTTCTGTCTGTGTGTGGAGATTATACGTTCTCTTTGTAACTGCCTGGGTTTCCTCCGGGAGCTCCGGTTTCCTCCCACGTTCCAAAGACTTGAGGGTTTGTAGGTTAATTGTAAATTGGCATTGTGAACTGTAAAATGTCCCTGGTGTGTAGAGAATGGATGAGCAAGTGGGATAACATAGAACTAGCATGAACGGGAGGTCAATGGTCGGTGTGGACTCGGTCGGCCAAAGGGCTTGTTCCCATGTTGTATCTCTAAACTAAACTCAGCCTTGTTATCTATCTTTGGTATCTTCATCCAACACCAAGTGGCCACACCCAGAGTATGGTTGGCATAAATATTAAATCATTGGATAAATAAATTGCAATATTTGTTGTGGAGACCCTGAGTTTGCATCTTAACTATGGGTTAATTGGCCTCTGTAAATTGCCTTGAATGTGTAAGGAGTGGATGCGAAAGTGGGATAACATAGAAACATAGAAACATAGACATAGTAATATGAATGGGTGGTTGGTGTAAATTTGGTGGGCCAAAGGACCTGTTTCCATGCTGTATCTTAAAAAAAAGTAGATTGCACTTTTGGAGGATAGTTCGGGGCTCTTGGCATGGGCAGCATGAAAGTAAAAGGCAGGGATTCAATTTTCTGCAGTTCCATGTCAAGCCAACTTGAGAGTAGATGGTAGTAGTAGTGGTGGTGGTGATTGGGAAGCAGGTAATAAACACTAAAATGCTAAAAACATAAGGCAATGATAAGGTGACATCCGTCTGAAGCCACGAGAAGTTGGGTAAATGTGGAGGCTGGTGCGATGGCTGAGGGCTCTTCCAATTACAGAGGAAGGGATTGTTTGGCAGAAGAGAGAGAGGACGATTTTATCTGAAGCTTCGATATACAAAAGGTAATATTGTCAGAACGGATATGAGAGAGATAGTGGTCCACTTTAGGGACCTTTTTCCAAAACTCTTGGATATGTACATTGTGTCCTATGCTTTATGGAGAGTCTTTCTGTTGGAGACGATGCACAACCAGAAAGGTTCTGTCCATTTGCTCCACAGATATTGCCTGATTCATTAAGTTCCTCCAGCACTTTTATTAAGCCCAATTTTAGTTGGTTCTTATGATATGGTGGTAATGATGCAAGGTGATTCATGATTAAGTTGCATACCCTTTTAGGAAGCAGAGATTAATGGTGATCATTTCATATGGACATTTAAGATATCCATTTACTGTTTATTATTCTGGCACCTGACCCTTTTCCATTGTTTCTGCATTCCGATTTCAGTGTCAAACCCTTAATTTGTTAACTGGAGAGCAAAGAATAACTGTACAAGTAAGCTGCTTTCTCTTTACTTTCATACCAAGGATACATGTTTTGTGTGTGTTTACCAGTTAAAGTGCGGTAGCTCTGTTAATATAACATATTTTATGTGCCTGAAAATTGAATGCATTTATATTGTTGCACAGAGTATTTTTTTTAATTTTGCAGCTTATTTTAAATATTCATAAATTTAGATTATTTGATTCTTAACTTGCTCAGAAATGCTAACACTATTATAATTTTTCTCCTCCATAATTTTAGGAATATAAATATCTTTTAGATGAAGATATTCCTCATGTCTTGGTGGATGTTCGGCCACCGGTGGAGGTTGACATTTGCCACCTACCTAACTCTATTTGTATCCTTCAATTTAAAAAAAGCTTATTTTTACAGTGAATGGTGGGAGAGAGTGATCATGATTTGCAAACATCTACAGTTCCACAGCGTTCATGTGTAGAAAGGAACTGCAGATGCTGGTTTATACTGAAGATAGACACAAGGTGCTGGAGTAACTCAGCAGGTCAGGCAGCATGTCTAGAAAACGGAAGGGTGACGTTTCAGGTTGGGACCCTTCTTCAGACAGACTGAAGACTGAGTCGTGTGGTACGGTGGCGCAGCGGTAGAATTGCTGTCTTACAGCTCCAGAACCGGTTCAATCTGACTATGGATGCTGTCTGTACGGAGTTTGTACCTTTTCCCCGTGACCTGTGTAGGTTTTCTACGGAAGCTCCAGTTTCCTTTCGCACTCCAATGACATTCAGGTTTGTAACCTGATTGACTTGAAAACATGTAAATTGTCCCTAGTGTGTCGGGTGGTGTTAACTGGGCGGGGAACGCTGGACTTGGTGGGCAAAGGGCCTGTTTCTGTGCTGTATCTCTAAACTAAACTAAACTAAAGATACTGCCTGACTTGCTGAATTACTCCAGAACTTTGTGTCTACCTTCCACAACATTCATTCTATATTGGAGGAGGCAATCTATATTAGGCAAGTAGTTGTGGGGGAGGAGCTGGGTTCATGTCATGCATGTCAGGTAATTGGCCAGGAGGTGAGTGAATATGGAATGGATGAAGGACATGACATTGAAGGGCAGGAAGTCTAGATTGGTGAAAATGTGGGGTAGGGATGTCTGAAAGTCAAAAGTTGAGTAAAGGATTTGCCTTAGTGTGGTTTCAATTCCGTGCTGCACTTGATTGATGATTAATTAATTGAAAGGTACAGCATGGAAACAGTCCCTTCAGACCACCTAGTTAACGCTGATCATCGATCACCCGTGCACACTAGTGTTTTACATTACCCCACGTTTACTTACACTCCCTACACACTAGAGGCAATTTATGAAGGTCACTGAACTGACAAACCCACATGTGTTATGGGCGGGAACTGGAGCACCCGGAAGAAACCCACGCAGTCACAGGGAGAATGTGCAAACTCCACACAACTCCACCTTGAGTCAGGATCAAACCGGAATTCTGGTGCTGTGAGGCAGTGATTCTACCGACTGTGTCACTACAGAGGCATCAACGATCTAATTATATT
Source organism: Malacoraja senta (assembly GCA_038087875.1). Lineage (NCBI taxonomy): Eukaryota > Metazoa > Chordata > Chondrichthyes > Rajiformes > Rajidae > Malacoraja > Malacoraja senta. Next base: position 123,174,730 of record CM075978.1, on the reverse strand, counting down.
GGGTGCCTTGCAGGATAGTTGGATATAATTTTCTTTGTAATGCAAACCAGCAGATGTCTTGTCAAAATTCAAGAGTGATTTGAAAAGATATGGAAATATTTCTTATCATGTTTCACTTCATGGTGAGTACTTTTTTAATTTGCAAGTTGTGAAGTGAACATTATTGCAAATCTAATTTATTTGCCAGAGTCTTCTCTCTTGCATATATTCCTCCTCTCCCCCATCGCCCTCCACCTACATTTTTTCCTGACTTCACAATTTTCAACTCTTGAATCCTTTTGTCTCATGCCTTTATTAATTTTTTTATCTCTGGCCTTTGTCCAACCATTGCCCCAACAAAAACCTCCCTTGCCTGTGTTCACCTATTATCTGCCATGCATTGTCTTGCCCTGCCCCTCTTCCATCTTTCTCTCTCTCCCCTTCCCCTCTCCCCCCCCCTTACAGTCAGTCTGAAGAAGAGTGCCAACCCGAAACATCACCTATCCATGTTCTCCAGGGATGCTACCTGACCCGCTGAGTTACTCCAGCACTTTGTGCCTTTTATTCTCTCTCTTTACCTGTCAATAGTTATCTATCTTGTTTCTGTTCAAATTAAATATTTACATGGGAAAGGACAACTGGGGGGGGGGGGGGGGGGGGGGGGAATAGCACAGCCATCTAATTTGGGTTTCATTGCAACATTATACTTTCAAAACTTTACTCAGTAACAGCACTTTTTGACATTTCTCAGACTGATGATTAAATAAAACATATTTTCGACTGGTTTAAATTTCTGTTTTACATTCTGATCGGTTTCTCTTTGTGCAATTTATCATTACTTCCATTAATCCAATTCCTGAGAGTTCTATATATTGCAAGTCAGCCCAATTTTGCAAAGTTTACTAATGATAATGTGCTGGGATTCTAAATGTTAGGAAATGTTCTATTTTTCCATTCATGATGATTTATAGGGACAGCAATGCTGGTCTGAGAAAGGGAACCATTGCAAAAATTAAATGATTGACCAGGGCACATCCCTGTCTGAGGTCATTTGTTGCCAGCCCCCGATTGGTCCTGGTCTTTTCTCACGTCCAGCTTTTCACCCCCCTACTTTAATTCTGAAGAAGGGTCCCAACCCAAAATGTTACCTATCCTTTTCCTCTGGAGATGCTGCCTGACCTGCTGAGTTACTTCAGCACTTTATATCTATCTTTGGTATGAAATAGCATCTGCAGTTCTTTATTTCTACATTTTGGCTTATAATTTCGTTATTTGATTGTATAAGTTAATGCATTTCAAAATAAAATTAGAAATATTAATGTTGAGCAATATTTGCATTACAATACTTTCTTGTATGATATCTGATATACCTGTATCAAAATATGTTCAGATCTTTCAGTGATTCTTCAGCTAGTTGTTCAGTTTTCTAATTTACCAGAACTGAACATCTTGAACCTGTCGTGCATTCTAATATGATACAAATAATATACATGATGATTTTGAAACAGTAATTTAATTCTTGACTTCAAGTGATGTCAAATATCAACTTCCCGAACTAATGTTTCAGGTCGAAGACGTTTTGTCTGAACAGAAACAACTTTTGTTCTGACAAAGAGACTTCAATCTGAAACATTAAAGGGCCTGTCCCCGCTTGACGATTTTTTTCAGCAACTGCCGGCGTCATTGACTGACTTATCAGGTCACTGAAAAATTTGCGGCGTGATGACGTATGACGCGCGGTGTTTTTTCAAGTGTCGCAATATTTTTTTTGTCACCGAAAAAAATCACCAAGTGGGACAGGCTCTTAACACTATTTCTCTTCTCACAGATGCAGCCTTGCATGCTGGATATTTCCAGCATTTTATATTTTTATTTTACATTTCCACCATCTACAGGTTTGATTTTCAAAATATGTCCCAGCATTTGTGTTTTATTCCTCCAGTGATTAAACTTATGAGACTGTCCCACTTAGGCGAGTGCAGGAGACTCTGTGTTCGACACATGGTCACCACATGTTCGCTGGTGGTCTCTGGTGAGCCTCCTTCATGATCGCGAGGAGTTCCCGCATTCTGGAAACTAGTCACGGCCTCAGTATGGTCACCGCGAATTTTTCAACATGTTGACAAATTTTCTGCGACCAAATATTGGTTGCCATGGAGATATCGATAATCCCGTAGTCATAGGTTCAGTTGCAGTGGGGTCACCATGTAGTTGTAGGTAGTCGAGGTAGTTGTAGGTAGTTTTAGTTAATCACCTTTGCTGACCGGTCATTTTCATTGGCTCGTTGGGGGAAGAAAACGTACGCAGGAGTTTTCAGAACCAAGGATAACCAATGTTAAATGTCCGCCGAACTTCACAGCTGTGTATCTCTGGCTTATTAAAAGTTGTCTGGCTTCTTAAAAGTTGTCTCCACTCCTTCTCCCCCCTTAAAGGACTTACCGTACACTGTGCTAGCCGTCCTAATTACAGTGCCAACCTTCCTGTTCATCGCGGTATGTGTCTGCATCATCTTGGCTTTGCACCATGTGAATTTCAGACAGCGCTCCCCCCCCGCTTGCCCTGACCCCCGCCTTTGCGATGTGTTTGTGTGTGTGTTCCACTCTGACAGTCGCCGATCCAGTTCCTGGTTTTTCAGGTGACTGCCCGAAACTTGACAGTCGTCTGCAATCCGCTGAAAAATCGCCTAAGTGGGACAGGCCCATTAGGATTCCATTTGCATTAATAAGCATTCTGTCAACTTACTCCAGCACTTTCAAGTATTTACAGTGCCCTCCATAATGTTTGGGACAAAGACCCATCATTTATTTATTTGCCTCTGTACTCCACAATTTGAGATTTTTAATAGAAAAGACCACAATGTCAGATTTTATTAAAGGCCATTTTTATACATTTTGGTTTCACCATGTAGAAATTACAGCTGTGTTTATACATAGTCCCCCATTTCAGGGCACCATAATGTTTGGGACACATGGCTTCACAGGTGTTTGTAATTGCTCAGGTGTGTTTAATTGCCTCCTTAATGCAGGTATAAGAGAGCTCTCAGCACCTAGTCTTTCCTCCAGTCTTTCCATCACCTTTGGAAACTTTTATTGCTGTTTATCAACATGAGGACCAAAGTTGTGCCAATGAAAGTCAAAGAAGCCATTATGAGACTGAGAAACGAGAATAAAACTGTTAGAGACATCAGCCAAACAGACTTACCAAAATTAACTGTTAGGAACATCATTAAGAAGAAAGAGAGCACTGGTGCACTTACTAATGACAAATGGACTGGCAGGCCAAGGAAGACCTCCACAGCTGATGACAGAAGAATTCTCTCTATAATAAAGAAAAATCTCCAAACACCTGTCCAACAGATCAGAAACAATCTTTAGGAGTCAGCTGTGGATTTGTCAATGACCACTGTCCGCAGAAGACTTCATGAACAGAAATACAGAGGCTACACTGCAAGATGCAAACCAGTGGTTAGCCGCAAAAATAGGATGGCCAGGTTACAGTTTGGCAAGAAGTACTTAAAAGAGTAACCACCGTTCTGAAAAAGGTCTTGTGGACAGATGAGACGAAGATTAACTTATATCAGAGTGATGGCAAGAGCAAAGTATGGAGGAGAGAAGGAACTGCCCAAGATCCAAAGCATACCACCTCATCTGTGAAACACAGTGGTGGGGGTGTCATGGCCTGGGCATGTATGGCTGCTGAAGGTACTGGCCCACTTATCTTCATTCATGATACAACTGCTGATGGTAGTAGCATAATGAATTCTGAAGTGTATAGACATATCCTATCTGCTCAAGTTCAAACAAATGCCACAAAACTCATTGGCCGGCGGTTCATTCTACATCACGACAATGATCCCAAACATACTGCTAAAGCAACCAAGGAGCTTTTCAAAGCTAAATAATGGTCAATTCTTGAGTGACCAAGTCAATCACCCGATCTGAACCCAATTGAGCATGCATTTTATATGCTGAAGAGAAAACTGAAGGGGGTTAGCCCCCAAAACATGCATAAGCTAAAGATGGCTGCAATACAGGTCTGGCAGAGCATTACCAGAGAAGACACACAGTAACTGGTGATGTCCATGAATCGCAGACTTCAAGCAGTCATTGCATGCAAAGGATATGCAACAAAATACTAAACATGACTACATTAATTTACATGACATTGCTGTGTCCCAATCATTATGGTGCCCTGAAATGGGGGGGACTATGTATAAACACTGTTGTAATTTCTACATGGTGAAACCAAAATGTATAAAAATGGCCTTTATTAAAATCTGACAATGTGTTCTTTAACCACATGTGATTTTATTCTATTACAAATCTCAAATTGTGGAGTACAGAGGCAAATAAATAAATGATGGGTCTTTGTCCCAAACATTATGGAGGGCACTGTATTTACATCATCTTTTAGGTCCAGGAACAAGTCCTGACCCCAAAACGTCACCTAACCATGTTCTCCAGAGATGCTGCCTGACCCACTGAGTTAATCCAGCACTTTGTCTCTTTTTATAATTTTGTTCCTTCCCTTTAGAATGGTACCATTTGGACAATGTTATCTCTTTCTGTCATAGTGGCACATTTTGCTCTTTATTATTCATCATCTTTTAGTTGTTTGCCTGTTCCACCAGCCTATCTACATAGCCTTGCAGACTATTACTGTCCTCTTCACTGTTTGCCACACTTCCAAGCTTCGTGAACATCAGCAGATTTGGACATTTTGCCTTGCATAATCCTGTCTAGGTCATTAGTATACATTAATGAATCAAGAGTGTTTACATGTCATACGTACCAACAACGGAACAATGATACTTGTAGCATAACAAGCCCGTAAACACAATACTCACAGATAACAAGTAAAAGAAATTCAATGAATCAATAACCCCAATACTAATGCAAAAAAGCCTGAAGCCCTTAGTGCAACCAAGACAGTCCATAGATCATAGCTTAGTTAGCATGCTGTTGTGTTCAAGAGGCTGAGGGTCGTTGGGAAGAAGCATTCTAGGCTCCTGAACCTGGGTGTTAAAGAAAACAGTGGTCCTAGCATTGATCTCTGAGGGTTCCACTGTTATGCTTCTCTGCAAAATTAACCATCTACTACTTTTGTCTTTAAACCAGTTTTGTATCCATTTTATTTCCAACTATTTAATTCCTTATGTCCCTAACTCACTAGTGCAGGTTCTGGATTATTGGTGCAGTAAATTAACAACGACACCTCCCAGACAGACATCAACTGTATTTTATACATTAATCCACAGCTATGTTGTTATTATTTTGAATTAATATTCCTTCAGCTTGTTTTTCAAATGAAAGGTCTTCAGTATTCAAAAGGACACAACATTCTGGAGTACTCAGCAGGTCAGGCAGCAGCTCTAGAGAACATGGATGGGTGACGTTTTGAGTTGTGATCCTTCTTCAAACATTAGATCTCCTTCACTGAGAAGAAGAGCCATGGCCCAAAATGTCGCCTATCCATGTTCTCGGGAGATGCTGCCTGTCCCGCTGAGTTACTCCAGTACTTTGTGTCCTTTTGTGTATTTACCAGCATCTGCAGATCTTTGTTTTTAAGTCTTCAGTATTGTTTCCTATGCACAATGTCAGATATTCCATTGACTGAATTGGAGGAAAAGACTGTTGAATACATGAAGCATTTACAGAATAACATCAATGAGAGGCGATGTAAAGCAGGCTGTGATAAGGTCACCTTCCCAGGTACATTTTCTTTTAATTATGTGGCTCATGTGTGTAGGTTGTTGATGGGATATTTCCTCATTTAGTTTATAAAAAAAAGGCACAGTGAATCAGCATCTAGCACTGCTGTCTCCCAGCTCCAGAGATGCAGTTTCAATCATTTCATTTTGTTGTGAATGAAGTCAGTGAAATCATTTATAAGTGTTTCAAGACAAATGACTATCATGGGTTTAATAGTGATTTTATTGTCACAAGTGCAAAGTGCTGACACAGTGAAATTGTTTATCTTACAAACTGTCCAGTAGAGTATTGTCATACCCACGATCACTCATTAGCAAGTGTACAGAAATAGTTTACTGAGCCTGCTTGTAAGAGGCGTCATGTTTTGGTGCCATTTTGAAAGTCCACACTCTAGTTCTTATGAGCAATGCCTGTTCCAGGCAAGTCCCAGGCTGTTGCGGGCCTCCAGCCATCTCCATCCTTGGACACCACGTCCCTCTCGCCCGTCACCTTTGTTCCCCCATGTCGCTTCCTGCAGTCGACCATGAGGGTGCGGTAGGCATTGAACAAAAAGCAAATACGGTGAGTATGAATACCAAATCACTCCTGGCCTTTAGAAATTGGCCATCCTCACCATATATATGTCTGAATCCAATCTCCTTGCAATGGAATTGACTCCCTGGAATGTCCTTTCATGCCCTCGTTTCACGGCAAATTAAGGAAAGCCAATAAATGCGGGTCTTGCCAGGAATAAGTTTTAAAAATCGTACGTCTTCCCCTTTGCCCAGTATCCCTCTGTTTGCTGTCAATGGTTCCCACACAAGCAATCCTGCAGTTTAAAAAATTCTCATCCTGGGTTTGAAATTGGGTACCCCTGTAACCTCCTTAACTCGTGAATTTTATTCCTCTTAGTGTTTTTACTTATCCCCAATTTCCAGTTTTGTTGACCAACACATTTTGTGTTTGTGTGTAAACTTTGGAATTCTATCCCAAAGTCACTCCTTCTTGCATTTATTCTTTAAAAACTACCTCTCTGACTGAGCTTTTGCCCATGTTGTCCTAGCATCTCTATCACCTAACAGAAAATGTTGGCTCATGTTGCTTCACTGAAGTGTTTGAGGGTGTTTAATGCACAATCAAAATGCAATCTGTTTCCAAATATGTACCATGCCCCATCACCAGCTCAAACTCATTTACACAAAATGGTGAGACACGGTACATATCTCGAAACAAATTGTATTTTGATTGTGTATTTAACACTTTGAGACATTTCAATTAAGTGATATCAGACAAATATTTCTGGGCTTTGTCACCAGGGGGGGCTCTTGATTTATTTTTGTAGATGGAATTTCAACCTACCAGGATCATCATCATAAAAATAAAACAAGATGACTTATTTTTAATGATGCAACATAACCTCTATAAATATAGAGCTTTTTAGAAAACTGTTGAAACTTGTCAATCCAAAAGATTAGCTGGTTCCTTGCAAATTATGTGGTATTTGTAGCAGAGCTCCTAGTTAGCCCTGTCATTAACTCAGTGCTTTGTATCGAATTATGCATCCTAAATATTAACTAATCATTCATCGTGGTGCTCTATGATCATATTATTGTTACACTAATATCTGTGCACTGTAATTGTTGCACCTTTGTACTTATTTATGACTAGTTATGTATAATATGATTTTACTGAATTGTTTAGTTTCGAGATACAGCATGGAAACAGGCTCTTCAGCCCACCAAGTGCACACTGACCATCAATCATACATTCACTCTAGTTCTATGTTGTCCCACTTAATCATCCACTCCCTACACACTCAGGGCAATTTACAGAAGCCAATTACCCTACAAACCCGCAGGCCTTTGGACATCTGGAGGAAACTCACGCGGTTACAGAATGTGCAAACTCCACTTATGCAAAACAAAGAATTTGACTGTCTCGGTACATGTGACAATATGTCACCATTGAACGGATACAATAAGTGAAAAAACTTTTTTAAATTCTTGTTTTTTTTTCCCACCTCCAGTATATGTTATCTGTAAACAAGGCAATGATTCACAGAAGGCAGTCAAGATCCTGCAGGAGATGCTAAACAACGAACTCTGCTCATTATCAGTGAAGGATATTCGGGGTGGATTAATGACCTGGGCTCGTATGATTGACCCAACCTTCCCACAGTATTGAATGCATGTAAACCAATTTTCAAAAGTAGATCCTAAAGTATAGTTATCTTTGAATGTACAGCAAATTATTTGTATGTATGGAATAGTATGTTGGAATTACTCTGTAATTGGAAAGAAAACTTAAAACAGTGTTTAAGTTCAAATGTTAACAATTAAGACCAAGTTATGAGATTGCTAAGTTCTGTTGCATCTATTTGAACTGCTTAATAAGAGAACAATCAACTAGTAACTAAATACCACTACATGGAAATTCTGGTTATTGTGATGATTCATTTTATTAAGTGTCCTTTGTTACAGATACTCTGCTACTAAATTAATAACAGTGGTATATTGTGAAAACTAAAAGGTTAACCGCTAAGTGGAAATTGATATGGTATCACAGACAAATGACCTATGCAGAAATTCTGGCAATACAAAGTTGTTATCTACTTAATACAATACAATACAATACAATTTTATTGTCATTTGAACCTCAAAAGAAGTTCAAGTGAAATTTGGTTTCTGCAAATTTGGTTAATGATCCATTTGTAGAAACAAGGAACTGCAGATGCTGGTTTACAAAAATATACACAGTGCTGGAGTAACTCAGTGAGTTTAGTTTGTTTAGTTTAGAGATACAGCATGGAAACAGGCCCTTCGGCCGACCGAGACTGCACCAACCAGATATCACCTATACACTAGTTCTATGTTATTCCACTTTCGCATCCACTCCGACACACTAGGGGGAATTTACAGAAGCCAATTAACCTACAAACCTGCACGTCTTTGGAATGTGTACCGAAGTACCCAGAGAAAACCCACGCAATAGAGGGAGAACGTACAAACTCCGTACAGACAGCACCCTTAGTCAGGATTGAGCCAGGGTCTCTGGAGCTGTGAGGCAGCAACTCTACTGCTGTGCCACTGTGCTGCACTGTGCTGGAGTTACTGCAACATTCTTTTTTAAGGATGCATTTGTATCATTGTGCAATCATGAGTTGATTATGGTGTATGGCAGTTTTTCTGATACGGAGATAGTTAATGTAATAATATTTTTTCAATTTTTAGCAATTGGTCATTTTATTGGCTATGTATATCTGTGTATAATCTAAGCACTATTTTAGTACCCTATTAAATCAAAGTAATTGTTTTATTAATGCAGGCAATAAATCATTTAGTATTTTGCCTCCTATGATACTCCTATGATCCAATTACCCAGTTCCTCTAGATGATTTTTTTGATTTGCTCACTTTCTGCCTTACTAAATGGTCATATCTTTATATCACACTTCCATTTTATGACATGAGGTGAATCATTTGTGAAACATCCTGAAAGTTGAAATATTGTACAATATTAAATAATATACAATATTAAATCTGAAAGTTGAAATATTATACAATTTAAAATAATCACTTTTTTTTTGCTGTCTGTGAACCTCATTACTGTTGCATGTGATTGACACCAGGTTAATAACATTTGGAGATAAGTTGTAGAATAATTTGTGGTATGATTAGTGGTTGCCGGCTGAGCAGTCTAATGTAACATGATTCTGTCAGAAGGTAGATACTCAGCGGGTGAGACAACATCTATGGAGAGCAGGAATAGGCGACGTTTCGGGTCGAGCCCCTTCTTCAGACTGATGTCAGGCATTGGTCCATAGCCCTCCAAACCTGTCCTATCCACGTATCTGTCCAACTGTTTTTTAAACTTTTAGATAGTCCCAGCCTCAACTACTTCCTCCGGCAGCTTGTTCCACACACCCACCATCTTTTGTGTGAAAAGGTTACCCCTCAGATTCCTATTAAATCTTTTCACCTTCACCTTAACCCTATATCCCCTGGTACTTGATTCACCTACTCTGGGCAAGAGACTCTGTGCATCTACCCGATCTATTCCTCTCAAGATCTTTGATTAGTCCTATTGGGAATTTAAAAAATATACAGTAGACATCTATCTACATAAGATTAAATCAATCCTTCCATTAACTGTCTTACTTTCATCAACTTTCTAAAATAAATACATATTCTACTTTAAAATAATTTTAATTGAACAGGGTCAGGCAAGTTAGACACTGCTTGAAAACTCCTGAAGCCATTCTGAACCATGCAGTAAATAATCTGTACAACAAGGACACAAAATCCTGGAGTAACTCGGCGGGTCAGACAGCATCTCTGGAAAACATGGATAGGTGATGATTCAGGTCAGAACCATTCTTCAGTTTGAAATCACTTATCCATGTTATCAGAGATGCTGCCTGACCTGCTGAGTTACTCCAGCACTTTATGTCCTTTTTTGTAAACCAGCATCTGCAGTTCTTTGTTTCTACAATCTGTTTAGCAAGGTTGCAGATACGACAAACTTAATGGAAAAATTGCTGTTTTAATTGTGGGGTAAATTATACAAAGACACATCTCCCTGCTCTTTAAAATGCAATAAGTTGTTGCTCTTCAAGTCAAATGGTGTAACGAATTATTCATTGGAATGTACCTCTTCAGTATAAAACTCATAGATGAAACAAATTCAATGAAAATAGTTTCAATATGTTCTAATTCTGGACAATTTACTTTTGCACCTGCATCTCTCCTCCCACATGTCCTGCCCTTTTGTATTGCAGAAGAGACCCGGAGATCCAGTCTGTTGACTCATACAATTTCACAAGTCGAAGGGTTTGAACAGACACAGCCAATTTAATTGTGCACAGTTAACATGATTTTATGGAGGTGAAATTAGAGTTTGATAAGCCTATTGGAGTTTTTTGTTTAAACTAGTGGGGTAGATAAAGGGAACCAGTGGATGTGGTATAGTTGCACAATAAGATACCAGATAAAGATGACATACAAAACAAGACTGATTTGGTGGAAACAAGGAACTGCAGTTGCTGATTTACATAAAGATATGCAAAATGTTGGAGTAACTCAGGCAGCATCTCTGGAGAGCATGGATAGGTGATGTTTCAAGTCGGGACCCTTCCTCAAATTCCTTTTTAAAAAAAGACACAAAATCCTTGAGTAACTCAGTGGGCAAGACAGCATCTGTGGAGAACATGGAATGGTAATGTTTTGGGTCGGGACCCTTCTTCAGACTTGGGTGGTTGAAGATAGCATTGGAGGATTGGTATATCTATTAGTTTAGCAGGTTAGCAAATCTTAATGGTGTTCCACATTGCTTCCTCAGCTGTTTACATTTTTTAAATTAACGGTGTAATGTATCCAGGTTTGTTGTTACTACAACGCTAGATTAGAAAGTAAGGTATGAAGATGCAAAGGGATTTGAAAAGAAAACCTGGGCAAGAACGTAGAACATTATGTGAAGATGTTGGGTTGGGCTGCACATTTGCTAGGAGAGAAAAACATCAATATATTTGTGTACAAAAGGATCTCGATGTGTTGATTCATGAGATACTGAATGTAACAATGTAGACACTGCAATGAATTAGACAAAAAAATAGTATACTCCATTGGGGGGGGGGGGGGGGGGGGTGCAAAAGTCATGCATGGTTTTGATGGAAATGTGTGACCAAAAGTAAGATATATTTGCTTTGGTGTGATTATGGCGCAGATTGATTTCTTGGTTGAGGTGGTTGTCTTATTGAGTGAACTGGGTTTACATTGAGATTAAGAATGAGAGATGATTTTACAATAAGATGAGAGGGAATGACAGTGTTTCCTCCAGCTGGATAGCAGTACACAATATAATCTCAGAAATAAAACTTGGCCATTTAGGATTGATGTGTGGAAGCATTTCTCTTTGAAAAGGGATATAACTCCTAGCCATTCTCTTCTTTGAGGGCTATGGATGCTCTCATATTAAAATTAATATATATTGGGAAACTGGAAATGTGGAGATCAATATGTTTTAAAAAACTACTGACCTCTGGGGGACCTCGCCACATAATTTGCTCCAGTAACAAAAACCTGAATTCACCACAGCTCTCTGTTTTTTACCAAATTATTACCATCTTTTCAACAAAGGGAACATGGTGGATGAACTCAGATGTTGGGAGGCATTTTACAGGTTCAAAATCAAAGGTTTTCAATGTGGAAAAATATTAGCTCATGGTGAAGGAGGTGACAATTGCTGTGGACAGAGGATTGACGAGTTAACAGGCATAAATATGTCAATTCTTGGTTGGCAAGGTCCAATGAGTAGTGTGTGACAGGGGTCAGTGCAAGGACCTCAGCTACAGTAAAATGACTGGATAGGAAAGGTTTAGAGGAATATGGGCCAAACATGGGCAGGTGGGATTAGTTTAAATGGGGCATCTTGGTCGGCCTGGGCAAGTTGGGCCGAAGAGCCTGTTTGAGTTGTCATATGTACTGAGGTTCAGTGAAAAGCTTTTACTGCGTGCTAACCAGTCTTCGGAGAGACAATAGATGATTACATTCGAGCCATCCACAGTGTACAGATACATGATAAAGGAAATAACGTGAATACAGCATGTTTCCATGTTGATGACTATGACTTGGATAAAGGCACGGAAGATATAGTGGTTGACTTTTCTGATGACACAAGGATATATAGGAAATTAAATTGTGAAGAGGGCACAAGGAGACCACAGGGAGATATAGAAAAGTTAAGTAGGTGGGCAAAGATTAAGTAAATTGAGTAAATTATGGGAACATTTAATAATGTCCATTTGTCTGGAAAAGTAAGAAAATGTCCAAAAGGTGTGTTAAATGTAGATGCAGGGAGATCTAAATATCTTAGTACATGATAAGCCGAGGCAGGAAGTACTTCCAAAGCCACCAGAATGTTTTCATTTATTTTGATGGGAATTGAATACAAATATAGGGAGATTATGTTTTGTTTATAGGGCATTAGGGAGACATCAGCTGAAGGCAGGATGTCAATGTGTTGGAAGCAGTTCAAAGAAGGTTTACAAGACTGATACCCAGAATAGACAGCTTGTTCTATGGAGAATCATTGAACAGGCTGCGCTTGTAACTCTTTGTGTTTAGGAGAATGATTTGATTGAAATAAGATCCTGAGGAGTTTAGACAAGGTGGATGTGGAGAGGATGCTGCCTTTTTAGAATTTAAAATAAAGGTGAGGGGAAATTATTTTTTCTGAGGATCAAGAATTTTAGAACTTCATTAAATATTGACAAAAGTGGAGTCTGAATAATTTAAGACTGAGGTGAATAGATTCAATTAAAACAAAGTGGATTAGACCAGAAGATATAGGATCAGAATTAAACCATTCAGCCCATCGAGTCTTCTCCGCTATTCGATCATGGCTGATCGATTTTCCCCCTTCAACCCCGTACTCCTGCCTTTTCCCTGTAACCTTTGACACCCTTATTAATCAAGAACCTTAAAGATATAAGGTTTATTAAAAGTGGAGTGATGTATCTATTAAAGGTGGATTGAATGTTACTGACACAGGCAGTAATGCAGTTGAATTATGTTGTATATTATGTCCTTTTTTAATTGTAACGCTGTATGGTAAATTCATTTCATTGCACCTTATGGTGCATGTGACAATAAAATTTGAACTTGAACTTGCAAGACAAGTCAAGTAGGATGTGATCTTGTGGAACACAGGTTGTAGGGATGAATGGTGGACTATTGCTATAAATCATGTTATACATGCACATGCACACATTTTTTGATTCAATGTTTTGAGTAAAGTGGAAGAGTTGTTCATCAAATGCTTATTGTTTTCAAACAAATTACACCAAAGAGCAACACATCACATTAGATGTGATAGCACAATATTAAAAATACTAACATATGGGATGGCACAGTGGTGCAATGGTAATTGCTGCTTTACAGCGCTAGAGACCCGGGTTCAATCCTGACTATGGGTGCTGTCTATATGGAGTTTGTATGTTCTCACTGTGACTGCGTGGGTTTCCTCCCACACTCTAAAGATGTACAGGTTTATTGGCTTCAGTAAAATTGTAAATTGTCCCTAGTGCATAGGATAGTGCTAATGTATGGGGTGATCACTACGTGGCACAGACCCGGTGGGTCGAAGGGCCTGTTTCCGTGCTGTATCTCTACAGCAGAGGTCGGCAACCTACGACCCCTGGGCCGAATGTGGCCCGTAACCCGAAATCATCCGGCCCGCAGCCGGATTTTTCCCCCCATAATCATCCGGTCCCCCGAGTGCGGCCGAGCTCTGGCTGTACTGCATCCTGTGCAAAGCCGCCGGCACGGCCGCACACCTTCTGTGAACACGTTTAAGAAAGAACTGCAGATGCTGGAAAAATCTACCGTAAGACAAAAATGCTGGAGAAACTCAGCGGGTGAGACATGCAAGGATTGCATAAGGCTGCTTCACCTGCTGAGTTTCTCCAGCATTTTTGTCTACCTTCTGTGAACAAGTGATTTGATGCCTGCCATCCGGGGCGGGATCCATGTGTACACGTGATAGATGTGGCCCACCATCCGCTCACAGACATGTGTCCTGGCCCCTATGCAGAACAAGGTTGCCGACCCCTGCTCTAAAGTCTAGTAGTTCAGAGAATAGTTTATGTGGTTTTATCATGGACACTATCTTCCTTTGTTGATAGATGAATGACCGCAGCATTTTATTTTTGTTTGCTTCAATGCCACTGTTGAGTGGCAGAAGTGTTTCTTCTGGATCCGGTCTTGTTTATATGGTTTGTATGTTTTAATGTCAATCCATGTGGTTTGACATTTCATAAAAGCAGAATTTGCTGGAAAATAGTGGACAATGCAGGCAGGTTCTGTGTAGAAAAAGAAAAGGATTTTCAGGGAATGGAGGGATATGGGTCGGGTGCAGGCAGAAGAGAATAGTTTAACATGGCATCATGTTCAGCATGGACATTGTGGGCTGCAGGGGCCTGTTCCTGTGCTGAAAAAGTATCACTGTTACTTATAATATAAGTTATATCACTAGATGAGGTGAAAGATGAAATGGAACTGCTTGACAGAACAGTTTTGATATGGCACTGCTAAAAAGAGAGTTAAAGTACAGTCAGAAAATCTCGGAAATATCTGTTATAGTGGGTGGACCAAAATGGGAAGGGTGGAATTTCACATGATATCCATGTGGAATAATGCATGGATTGTGAAATTAAGTTTTAACGGAAACTTTTTCAAGTTCAAGTTCACACTTATTGCCACATGCACCAATTAGGTACAGTGGAATGTGATTTACCATGCAGCCACACAATCAAAAAGAGCACAATACACAATAGAATACAACATGAACATCCACCACAGTGGAATCAACATTCTTCACTGTGGTGGAAGGCAATAACGTTTAGTCAGTCCTCCTCCTTTGTTCATCCGTGGTCGGGGCCATGAACCCTCCACAGTCACCGCTACGAACAGCCCGATGTACAGGTCCTCTCGTCGGGATTCTCGAAACTCCGACGTTGGGACGGACGGACACTCCACGGCTTGGAGGTCCCGAATCGGCCGCTTCCTACCGGAAACCGCGGCTTCATGATGTTATAGGCCGCAGGTCAGCGGTCGGAGCTCTTCTCCGGTGAGGGATCCCAGACTCCTCGATGGAAAGTCCACACCGCGCCCGCTGCTAGAAGCTCCGCAGACCGCGGCTTCAGGATGTTACAGTCCGCGGGCCAGCAATCGGAGTACTTCTTCTGGCGCTCCCCGGCAAGGGATCACCCGGCTCCGTGTTGGAAAATCCGCGCTGCGCCCGCTGCTGAAGCTCTGGGCCCGACTCCGGGAGAGGCCGCACCAATCCAAGCTGCTAGGCCGCGAGGGAGGGAGAAAATGTGACTAGGAGAAAAGTCGCATTCAACCGAGGTATTCAAAGATAAGCAAATCTTTTCGGAGTGAGTGAAGCAAGATAGAGCAGAACAGCATTCCGAAACATCACCTATTCCTTTTCTCCAGAGATGCTGTCTTACCTGCTGAGTTAGAGTCAAAGAGTAATACAGTGTGAAAACAGGCTCTTCGGCCCAACTCGCCCACACCGGCCATCAATGTCCCAGCTACCCTAGTCCCACTTGCCTGAGCTTGGTCCATAACCCTCCAAACCTGTCCTATTCATGTACCTGTCCAACTGTTTCTTAAACGATGGGATAGTCCCAGCCTCAACTACCTCCTCTGGCAGCTTGTTCCAGCTTTTACTCCAGCTTTTTGTGTCAGTTCACGTTAGAAATACTCTGCAGGTCCTTGGTAGAGAGAAATCGTATTAACATTTCAGATATTTCCAACTCGCATCAACTTCTTTTTTAAAAGCATAATATCCAGAAATCAGAGCAGAACATGTTAGAAATATTTTTGCAGGACCTCTGTAGGGAGAAATAGTATTTCAGATTTCTCAACAATTTTACAGTATGAAAATGCAGTAACGTCTCAAATAAAAGTTGTTGTTGCCTACCGCCCGGTTGCCCTAACTCCAATCCCAATGAAGTGCTTCGAAAGGCTGGTCCTCTCCCATATCAAATCCAGCATCCCTGCCTCACTGGACTCCCATCAATT
The DNA here is from genome assembly GCA_038087875.1 of Malacoraja senta. Taxonomy (NCBI): domain Eukaryota; kingdom Metazoa; phylum Chordata; class Chondrichthyes; order Rajiformes; family Rajidae; genus Malacoraja; species Malacoraja senta. The sequence goes on along the minus strand of CM075978.1, from coordinate 123,158,476 downwards.
TGCATACAGGGCAAATAGATCAACAAAGGATGCCATCTCTCTGGCTCTTCACACTGTCCTGACTCACCTGGACAGACAAGGCACGTATGTGAGGATGCTCTTCATTGACTATAGCTCTGCATTCAATACGGTCATCCCCACCAAGCTCACCACCAAACTCCACCAACTAGGCCTCAGCTCGCCGATATGCGATTGGATCCTGAACTTTCTGACGGAGCGACCGCAGGCAGTGAGACTGGGCCCGCACCTGTCCTCCACTATCACCCTGAGCACCGGCACACCACAGGGCTGTGTACTAAGCCCCATGCTCTACTCCCTCTTCACTCACGACTGTGTCCCTGCATTCGACACCAACACCATCGTGAAGTTTGCAGACGACACAACAGTGATTGGGCTGATCACCAACGGTGATGAAACAAAATACAGAGCGGAGGTGCAGAACCTGGCAGACTGGTGCACTCATAACAACTTGTCACTAAACACCTCCAAGACCAAGGAGCTGATTATTGACTTCAGGAGGTCCCATAATGGAGAATACGCCCCAATCTCCATTTACGGGGAAAGTGTGGAGAGAGTGTCCAGCTTTAAGTTTCTGGGCACTCACATTTCAGAGGACCTCACATGGTCCACCAACACCGCTCCGCTGGTCAAGAAGGCACAGCAACGACTGTTCTTCCTGAGGACATTAAAAAAGACTGGTCTGCCCCAACAGCTGCTGACAACGTTCTACCGCTGCACCACAGAGAGCATATTAATGTATGGCATCTCTGTGTGGTATCTCAGCTGCACGGAGGCGGAGAGGAGAGATCTTCAGCGCGTCGTTCACAGAGCGCAGAGGATCATTGGGACAGAGCTACCAGCCTTGGAGGGCATCTACCACACACGGTGCCTCAGGAAGGCTGTCAGCATCCATAAGGACTCATCACACCCTTGTAACGGACTGCTTGAACTACTTCCCTCCGGCAGACGTTACAAGGCCTTCTACGCCTGAACCTCCAGACTCAGAAACAGCTTTATTCCATAAGCTATTGTGGCTCTGAACCGGCCCTGCTGAGTGCCCCCCACCCACCCCCCCGGACAGTCTCCCTCAGATGGTCACGTCACTCAACTTGCTTGCTTATTTATTTATTTTACTTTTCCTGTACATCGGTGGAGCTGCATACTAAATCTCGTTGCACTGATGTGCAATGACAATAAAAGATATTATTATTATTATTGGTATTCCACATGGATTTCATGTGAAACTCTACCCATCCCATGTTGGGTCCACCCACAATAACAGATATTTCCATTATTTCTCGGCTCGGCCGCAGGGCCAGTGGACTCGGCCGCTGGCCCAGTGGACGACAACATCGGGAGCTCGCAGGTCCCAAGTTGGTGACCTGTTCTCCGGAGCTCCCGCAACAACAGCTTCGTCTGCTGGACTGGAGGGTGGCAGCTTCGGCAGCTTCGACCGCCCCGGGCCGCGGAGTTTGAACCAGTCCGTTCGCGGAGCTCTGATTCAGCTGCGGGACTTACTTACCATCACCCAGCGGGGTCACAACATCGGAAGCCTGGATCGCCTCAACGCAGAGGGAGAACAAGGAGGGAAGAGACAAGGACTTGTCCTCAGCAGAGGTCTTACCTTTGTCCCCCTCCGTCCCCACCTCAATGAGTTCCGCACCCACCACGACTTGGAGCTCTTCTACCGTCGCCTCCGCCTCACAGCGTTCTTCCATGGGAAGGAGTCCTCGCCCCCCATTGATGATCCCTTTTCCCGTCTCCAACGCACCCCCTCCTCATGGACCCCCCCTCGTGGCCCTCCGGCTTTAGAACTTTTTATCCAAAACGGCCGTCGCGACATCAACTGCCTCAACTTCTCCGCTCCCCTGTCTCACTCCAATCTCTCCCCCCCCTGAACGCACTGCCATCGACTCACTCCGCAACAACCCAGACTGGGTTATCAAACTCGCCGACAAGGGAGGTGCCGTGGTAGTCTGGCGCGTCGATCTCTACAAAGCTGAGGCCACGCGCCAACTCTCGGACACCTCCTCCTACTTACCCCTGGCCCATGACCCCACTGACGAGCACCAGGCCACTCTCCCTAGCACCATCACCGACTTCATCAACTCCCACACCCTGCCCGACCGAGCCTCCAACCTCATCGTTCCCCAGCCCCGTACGGCCCGATTTTACCTTCTCCCCAAAATCCACAAACCTGACTGTCCCGGTAGACCCATTGTCTCTGCCTGTTCGTGCCCCACCAAACTCATTTCCACCTACCTTGACTCCATCCTATCCCCCTTGGTTAAATCCCTCCCTACCTATGTTCAAGACACCTCAGACACTCTCCGTCGTCTCCGCGCATTCCATTCTCTAGGCCCTCACCCCCTCATCTTCACCATGGACATCCAGTCACTCTACACCTCCATCCCCCACCAGGATGGTCTCAAAGCCCTCCGGTTCTTCCTCGACCAGAGAAGCAACCTATACCCGGCCACTGACACCCTCCTCCGTCTAGCGGAGCTGGTCCTTACCCTCAATAACTTCTCATTTGACTCCTCCCATTTCCTCCAAATACAAGGCGTAGCTATGGGCACAAGCATGGGCCCCAGCTACGCCTGCCTCTTTGTCGGGTACGTCGAACAATCCTTGTTCAATACGTACCAGGGCCCCATCCCCGACCTCTACCTCCGCTACATCGATGACTGCTTTGGTGCCACCTCCTGCACCCATACACAACTGACTGACTTCAACCACCTCACCACCAACTTCCATCCGGCACTCAAATACAACTGGACCATTTCCGACACTTCCCTACCATTCCTTGACCTCACTATCTCCATTGCAGGTGATAGACTTCTGACCGACATTCACTATAAACCTACTGACTCCCATGGCTATCTGGACTACACTTCTTCCCACCCTGCTCCCTGTAAGGACTCCATCCCCTGCTCCCAATTCCTCCGTCTATGACGCATCTGCTCCCAGGATGAGGCGTTCCACACAAGGGCATCTGAAATGTCCTCATTCTTCAGGGAACAGGGGTTCCCCTCCTCCACCATAGATGAGGCTCGCACCAGGGTCTCTTCCATACCCTGCAACACTGCTCTCTCTCCCCATCCCCCCACTCGCAACAAGGGCAGAGTCCCCCTAGTCCTCACCTTTCAGCCCTCCAGCCGTCACATACAACAAGTAATCCTCCGTCAGTTTCGCCACCTCCAACGTGACCCCACCACTTGCCACATCTTCCCATCTCCCCCCATGTCTGCCTTCCGCAAAGACCACTCCCTCCGTAACTCCCTTGTCAATTCTTCCATTCCCTCCCGTACTACCCCCTCCCCGGGCACTTTCCCTTGCAACCGCAAGAGATGCTACACTTGTCGCTTTACCTCCCCCCTCGACTCCATTCAAGGACCCAAGCAGTCTTTCCAGGTGCGACAGAGGTTCACCTGCATCTCCTCCAACCTCACCTATTGCATCCGCTGCTCTAGATGTCAGCTGATCTACATCGGTGAGACCAAGCGGAGGCTTGGCGATCGTTTCACCGAACACCTCCGCTCGGTCCGCATTAACCAACCTGACCTCCCGGTGGCTCAGCACTTCAACTCCCCCTCCCATTCCGTATCCGACCTCTCTGTCCTGGGTCTCCTCCATGGCCAGAGCGAGCAACACCGGAAATTGGAGGAACAGCACCTCATATTCCGCTTGGGGAGTCTGCATCCTGGGGGTATGAACATTGAATTCTCCCAATTTTGTTAGCCCTTGCTGTCTCCTCCCCTTCCTATCTCTCCCTCAGCCCTCGGGCTCCTCCTCCTTTTTCCTTTCTTCTCCCCGCCCCACCCCCTATCAGTCTGAAGAAGGGTTTCGGCCCGAAACTTTGCCTATCTCCTTCACTCCATAGATGCTGCTGCACCCGCTGAGTTTCTCCAGCATTTTGTGTACCTAGGACTTTAAGACTTTTGCCTTCCAACACAGTGACTTTTGCCTTCCAACACAGGTATGTTACAAAACTTACCTTCAGCGGCGCTGCAGTTCTGTCACTGCCCGTATGCGCGACTTTGGCGCCTTTGAGAAGGGGGCGGGTTTAAAATGCGGTATTTCTCCAGACTATTCAAATCGATTTTGAAAAGGCTGTTTAGAAGCTGAAGAAAAATCGCTTCGACATCGGTTTTATTCAATTTATTTTAAACTGGACTGGATAATTTCAAAACAGGAGTAAATTAAAAAGCATCTTCTAAAGCCGTCAAAGCCGACAACGGGGACAGATTTCACGCACGGGACAAGGCAAGGTACATTGTTTATTTTTTCATATAAACTAGCTTCTTAGGATGCCTTTAATAAAAATTTCAATTTACGAAAATGTGATTATTTAAATATACCAACCGGCAGTATTTTTCTTGCCGATATTGGGTTTAATTCAGTGCAAATGCAACGTTCCAAACCAGCGCGTTCCACAAAATCCCACTCGCAAGGTGATTTAAATGGCCATTAATTTACAGCAATTAAATACTAAATTCCTTCCATTTGGCCTATAAATTCATGACAATGAGATTTAAAAATCATGTTATATTGTGAATTCTTGCGTGAATGTTATTTGGACACTTAAGCTTTTTAAAAATGTTAACCTTTTCTTAAAAAATTGATAGATGTTTAGATCTAGTAATTGAATTTTTGTAATTAGCTACAATTGGGTAACTAACTAATTATATGCTTTAATTTCAGGTCATCCAAGTAACATTGTTTCATAGGTACACAAAAATGCTGGAGAAACTCAGCGGGTGCATCAGCATCTATGGAGCGAAGGAAATAGGCAACGTTTCGGGCCGAAACCCTTCTTCAGACTGATAGGGGGTGGGGGGAAGAAAGGAAAAAAGGAAAAAGGCGGAGGAGGAGCCCGAGGGCTCGGGGAGGGGAGGAGACAACCAGAGGGCTGATGAAGGGGAGGGGGGGGGGGGGGGGGACAGCAAGGGCTAGCAGAATTGGGAGAATTCAATGTTCAAGCCCCCAGGATGTAGACTGCCCAAGCGGAATATGAGGTGCATTTCCTCCAATTTACGGTGTTGCTCGCTGTGGCCATGGAGGAGACCCAGGACAGAGAGGTCAGATACGGAATGGGAGGGGGAGTTGAAGTGCTGGGCCACCGGGAGCTCGGGTTGGTTATTGCGGACCGACCGGAGGTGTTCGGCGAAACGATCGCCAAGCCTCCGCTTGGTCTCACCGATGTAGATCAGCTGACATCTAGAGCAGCGGATGCAATAGATGAGGTTGGAGGAGATGCAGGTGAACCTCTGTCGCACCTGGAACGACTGCTTGGGTCCTTGAATGGAGTCGAGGGGGGAGGTGAAGGGACAAGTGTTGCATCTCTTGCGGTTGCAAGGGAAAGTACCGGGGAGGGGGTGGTATGGGAGGGAAGGGAAGAATTGACAAGGGAGTTACAGAGGGAGCGGTCTTTGCGGAAGGCCGACATGGGGGGAGATGGGAAGATGTGGCGAGTGGTGAGGTCACGTTGGAGGTGGCGAAACTGACGGAGAATCACTTGTTGTATGTGACGGCTGGTGGGGTGAAAGGTGAGGACTAGGAGGACTCTGCCCTTGTTGTGAGTGGGTGGATGGGGAGAGAGAGCAGTGTTGCGGGGTATGGCAGAGACCCTGGTGCGAGCCTCATCTATGGTGGAGGAGGGGAACCCCCGTTCCCTGAAGAATGAGGACATTTCAGATGCCCTGGTGTGGAACGCCTCATCCTGGGAGCAGATGCGGCGTAGACGGAGGAATTGGGAGTGGGGGATGGAGTCCGTACAGGAAGCAGGGTGGGAAGAAGTGTAGTCCAGATAGCCATGGGAGTCGGTGGGTTTTGTAGTGGATGTCGGTAAGGAGTCTATCACCTTCGATGGAGATAGTGAGGTCAAAGAATGGTAGGGAAGTGTCGGAAATGGTCCAGGTGTATTTGAGTGCCGGATGGAAGTTGGTGGTGAAGCGGATGAAGTCAGTCAGTTGTGTGTGGGTGCAGGATGTGGCACCAAAACAATCATCGATGTAGCGGAGGTAGAGGTTGGGGATGGGGCCCTGGTACGCATTGAAAATTTCATTCAGTTCTCTCAATTTTTAAGAAAGTTATGGGCTTTTGACTGTCCTTGATCACAGCTTTTTTGTTGAGTCAATGGAAAAGCAATAGGGAACAAGATGATAATTTCCGAGTATGAAAATGGCCATAACTTTTTTAATACTGAAGATATGAAAGTGAATTAGGTGTCAAATTAAACTTCTTTTTATGCTTTATGTGATGGGATAAATTGCAGACTAGACTTTTTAAATCTCAACATTTTGTAACATTGCTACAGTGAGGAGGGCCTGGTCGACTCACTGTGGTGGATGTTAAATCTGTGTTTATGGTGTGTTTTGTTAATTTATTCTGTTATGACTGCAAGGCACGAAATTTCGTTCAGACTGAAAAGTCTGAATGACAATAAAGGATACTTTACTTTACTTTATTTGTTTTTGCCTGCTCTTAACCTCCCCCTTGCTGCGTTCGCATGGCGGCCACGCCCCGGCCTGTGATGGACAGCTCGGATAGGCCTCGCCCCTGGCTGTGATAGGCAGCTCGGAGCGGGCCGCAGATGATTGCGGTTGCCATGGAAACTGCCTCACCGTTGGGCTGGGATCCTTTACCCTTCACCTCCTCCCGTCGCCGTTTACTCCTACGATTTCCAACGCGGACGGACACCGTGGAGTCAGAGCGATGCTAAGCCGGGCGGCCGACCCCGTGTGGGGGTCGCAGGTTCGTCCGCCGCTGAACCGTTAGAGGCCGCGCCTCCACTTTCCCTCCAACTCCACCGTGGCGGATCTCCGGCTGCGCCCGCCTTCGTGACCGGAAGCAAAGGCTGCCGGGAGGTGTAGTCCTTTTATCCACCACTTCCTGCTATGTGGGATCGGCAGCTTTCCTCCCCTGGACTACGAATCCCCGCATGCAGTGCGAGACCCCCCCCCCCCCCCCGCGGTCTCCAGCAGTCCTGTGGTTACGCAGTTGCAGATGAATTTTAGAGTGCACAAAGTGGTGGGAGGAAAAACTAATGTAACTCGCGTAAAAAGTGAGTATTTGGCAATAAGAAACTAATTGCAACTAATAACATGGATGGGATAAAGTTTTGAAGCTGGGGAAAACTAATTCAGAATGAAGCATTAGTGCTCATTGCCTTGCAGAGGGGCAACGTTCTTGTGTAAGGACAATTGATTCAGTTACCCCCTCTGTAGGTAACACAAACGTTGCCTCTGTTCTCTTGCCTTTTTGTTTGCGTAAATAGCACATTCATGAAAGCAACACAAGTTACCGTCAGTACAATTACGTTTATTTCTCACAGAATCGATTGCAACTCGGTCATTTTAACTAATAGTGGATGATCTGTGATAACTTTTCTGTCCGCTGTGTCGTTGAGTTATAAAAGGTGCAACGTGTGAAATGTCCACCAAGCATCATTCGCCACCTGGACGTTGAGAGGGAGGGCGAGATGAATTTAAAATACCATTATTTTCCTTATTTTTTCTCGTATAACTGACATGGAGGAGTTCACTATCCCTTCATTGGAACAAGTTAGGCAGAACTCAGATTATATTTTGACTTGTAGAAACAAAGATTTGCAGATGCAGGTTTGTATCAAAGATAGGCACAAGAAGTCTGAAGAAGAGTCCCGGCACGAAACTTCATCTATCCTTTTCCTCCAGAAATGCTGTCTGACCCGCTGAGTTACTCCTGCACTTTGTGCCCATCCATCTCTGTTTTAACTTGTTGCCGTTTAGTTATGTTGCGAGAGGGACCCATCTGGGGATTCCCAGCGGAATAACGGAGTGTCCCATTGGTAAATAGTTGGAAGTGGGCGTCTCTGGATACCTTTCGCCCTTTTAAAAAAACATTTAGGCTGTTTCTCTCGCAGGATTTAGATATTGGTGTGGAATTTCATGGGACATTCTTCGCCAACTTTTAAAACAATTCACGCCCATTTGTTTATGACACCAAAGCAAATGAGTCGTCCACTTACAAATACAACACAGAAAATCCAGCGTGCAACAATGATAACAGGTTACCATAAATAACACGAGTCCGCAATGTTGCAGGCTAGAAATTAAAATATTTAAATCTATATAAATTTTACATCAGAAAAAAATCGTTCTGGTCTTAGTTATGCCAGAGGTTCTATCCTAAATATCAACATTCATGTAAACTTATCATTCATCTTTTTAGATGTAGTTGATTGCTTCTTGATTATTGAGATCATTATCTGAACAACTAACTAAATTATGAAAACAAAGCTACTTATCCATTAAGATTCTCTGCACCACAACAACTCAACATGAATATACATGCTGATTTATTGGCAATAGTTTTTCCAAACTGCAATATAAACCATCAGTGGGGTGATTAGTGGAGAATAATTAGAATATCATGACGAGCATTTTAATTTATTTTTGTGATTATTGTAGTTATTTTAAGGCATAATACAGTGATTAATAACATTGTATGCAAAAAGAGAAATTTGGAGTGGTTTCAGACTAGTGACTGCACCACTGGCCCCCACCTTTATTTCCCTCTGGATGTTAATGTAATTTTATAATGTAGGCAGGAACTGCAGATGCTGGTTTATACTGAAAATAGACACAAAATGCTGGAGTAACTCTGGGTCAGGCTGCATCTCTGGAGAGAACTAATAGGTGACGTTTCGGGTCGGAACCCTTCTTCAGACTGAAAAAAAAAAGTTCTGATCTTAGTAGACCAGGTGTACTTAGTAGACCAAATAAAAAGTGATTGTATTTCCTTGTTTCAGGTTTCCATAATCTGAAACATTTATTTCCTATCAATATTATCCTGGAACACTTTCCGGTCAATATATTATCTTTATTGCAAGTATTACGACCATGTAATTAGTTTAGGACATGGTTTGCATTACTGCAATGTGGTAAACTTATTGAAATGAACAAGCTACATTGTACTTATCATCCTAATTAAAATGTGTGGTTTGTAGAGGATACAGGGGATGATTGTGTCTGGGGTCACTTGCCCTGCTGCACTAAGTGATTTAGTAATCAGAACACAGTTACACCAAAACACAAAGTGCTGGAAGGACTCAGTGAATCGGGCAGCAGATGTGAAGGATAGAAACAAGGATCTGCAAAAGTTGATTTTACAAAAGAAGACACAAAGTGCTGGAGTAACTCAGCGGGTCAGGCAGCAGCTCTGTTCTCCAGAGATGCTGCCTGATCCGCTGAGTTACTTCAGCACTTTGTGCCTTCATCGCCGAAGGGAAATAGACAGACAACATTTTGGGTTGAATCTGTCCCACTTCCCTTCATAGATGCTGCCTGGTCTGCTGAGTTTCTCCAGCACTCTTGTGTTTTGCTCAAGATTCCAGCATCTACAGTTTCTTGTATCCACAGTTAAACCGCATCAGCTTCTGATGTTGTTATAACAACAAAATTGGAGCACTTTGACATTTAATTTCTGTTTCCATGGAATCATGTACAGTCCATATCAAGAGGTTTAAAAAAAGGGGGGCCTGACCAAATTATGCCCATGCCATAAATAATCGTTTAATTTGAACAAATCCGATATCCTTGCCCAAATTCCATACTTTCCGAGTAATTAAATTACTCTCTTCTAGCTTTCTCCAACAACCCCCCCCCCCCCCTACATTACTCATCAGTCTGAAGAAGGGGCCCGACCCGAAACGGCACCTATTGTGCAAATCTTCATTTCCCCAATCGATTAGTATCGCATATCAAACCAGCGATTAGCAAACCTGTTCGATCTGAACAGACACTGGATGTGATAAAGTCCAGTGGACTATGCAACTATGTGTAGGAAGGAACTGCAGAGGAACACCAAAGATAAACACAGAATGCTGGAGTAACTCAGTGGGACAGGCAGCATCTCTGGAGAGAAGGAATGGGTGACGTCCGACTGAGTTACCGCAGCATTTTGTGTGTATCTTCGGATTGTGTAGCTAACCAGTCTCCCGCCACTCACGGCAATTTGTAATGGACTGGTCAGGATTGCAATGGAGACCCAGTGGGTCAGACATCATCTTCTGAGAGAGTCCCGACTTGAAACGTCGCCTATTCTTTTCCCTCCACGAATGCTGCCTGACCCGCTGAGTTTCTCCAGCACTTTGTGACTTTTTTGTGAACTAGCATCTGCAGTTTCTTGTGTTTGTAACGGAGACCCCTGCGGTTTGCTAACTGCTGATTTATTTCACGACTGGTGTCATCAGATCCCAGCGCTAAATGTTTTGGCTATAAATGTTTCCGGGCAAACTCTCAGAGAAAGAGAGAGAGGAAAAGACAGAGAGTGGCTTGCAGTGGCTCCCCAAATCACAGAGCCTTTGTCGAAATGGTCGGAAACGCACCAATCCTGTAAATGCAGATGACGGATATTAAGAGACCACCAGGCCCATCGTTTTCCCTTCTGGCCAGTTCACGGGGAAATGGGATTACAGCCCCGTCACAACAAGGGGGCAGACCCGCACCGTTTTGTGGTGATCCCCCGAAGTGTGTTGAGTTGTAAGCTCAGACTTCTCCTGCACTCTTCACAGGGACAGCTACCCCTTGGAAACATCACAATCCTTCCTGAATATGCGCCCTAAAATATATATATGCGTATGTATATTTGCACCTTCTCGCTTTCTCTGCTTGATGCACATTGCAGGAAACGTTTTTTTAAAAATCATCTATTCAACGAGTTGCCCCCTCTCTCTTTTTTTCTCTGTCTTGCAGAGTATTTCCGGTGACGGACTGGGCGGATTGAAAGTACAAGGAGAGAAGAGCGAGGGAGGGGGAAAACCATGAGTGGGATATCGAGAGAAGTGGCCCCCGCTTTACAAACTTGACGGCGAATACCAGGCCGCCACCGTGTAAATCCACCCTCCTGTGTTCCAGTAACCCCAGCTGGGGAGGGGGAAAGCGGACTGTTCGGACTGCTGCATTGTTTCTGGGGGTTGTTTTCTTCTCCGCAAACGCTGGAAGTTTCAGAGTGGAAACCCGTCGCCAGCCAGATGTCAAGCAACAGCAACTCGTCTCCTCCCGTGTCCCAGAGATTGCTGCCAACCGCTCTGCCACTGCCTGCCTCTTCGCCTACCCCGTCGCTCTCCCCGCCGGCCACTTCTGTTCTGTCGGGCCGGCTTTCTAATGGGAGCCTCAACGCCCCGAGTCCCACCAATTCCCGGGGATCCTTCAACGGCGTATCCTTCCTTCTGCAGATCGGCCTCACTCGCGAACCGGTGACCATCGAAGCACAAGACATCTCCCTCTCTGCCGTCAAGGACCTCGTCTGCTCTATAGTGGACCAAAAGGTACAATCCAGTCCATTAAAGGTGTAATATCGATAGTTTAACGAGCACAAAACTTTTTTCCCCTTTGATGGTGGGTGGGGGAGTAGGGGAAAGGCAGCCCTGCATCAACGTTAGAAGGAAACAGCCGTCAGAAGTTGTTGCCAAAGTTCTGAACTCTGAAACATACTTGTGTTGAGATGTGCCGCCTCGTCTCGCAACATCTAACGGTTCTTTTTGCACCGTTTAAGCAGGCGAACTGGCGATCTGTCAATGCATAATGCAATCTTTTAAGTACTGTAGTTCCGTGATCAATCTCACAAAGTAGCAATTTCTCTGCCCCTTCCCTCCACCCTTCCCCCCCTCCCCACCCCCAGTTTACAACTACACAAGATTAATAGCATCGGTACATTCCGCTACGGATGGTGAGACCGTGCATCCTTTAAACAGGCAGAAGGATAATTTGTTTCAGTCAGACCAACTCTTTGTCCAATTTTGATACAATTTATCTTTCAGAGTTTAGCAAATTTAGTTAACCGATGCAAGTGACTAATTACTTTGTGGAACATTTGTAATGCTGGTGAAATATTTACATTTTGACGAATTGCTTAGGTATTACAATATAATTTAGCATTGACCGATTGGAGCTGCTGTACGTTTCTTAGTAGCTAACAGTGAAGGCTGGCAACTACACAACTATCTTGCACACCCTTAACTTTTTTTCTCTCTGGCTGGTTCAACTGCTTCAAGCATGCATAAAATGCTGGTTATTATGTAATTGATTTAACTTGTTACTGAATCAGTGTTCTGCACAAAGATGCCATTGTACTACATGTATAAAACTGTAGCACAAGCTTGTAATATGCTATTTTCAATCTTTTACTTGAATATTTTTAAAATCGGGGAATTAATTTTGGATGATGCTCATGTAGACGTCTGGATCATTCCCATCATGTTTTCAAGAAAATGCATTTGTGTTAATGCCATCTAATTAACATTACATTACATTTTAGTCAGATTTGTACATTGCACTCTCTTCAGTTCTGAGTTATTAAAATATTTAAACAACATCTTTATGTATGAGCTCTTGAAAACTGAGTTAACAATTTAACCTGCATTGAGTCTGCATTGTATCTTCCCCTTTGGTGTCTCTATTGTACCCGAGTCCAAACTGATTGTATCTGTGTATGGTCTATCTGATCTATTTGTATAGCATGCAAAACAAAGCTTTTCACTGTACCTCGGTACATGTGACAATAATAAACCTTAAAAAATCCCAGGAGGCACGTTTTGGGAATACTACATTTTTCATAATACATGATTTAAAGACTTGCATTGAGAAAATCATGAGGAGAATAGATAGGGTAGATGCACAGAGTCTCTTGCCCAGTGTAGGGGAATCAAGAACCAGAGGACATGGGTTTAGAGTGAGGGGGGAAAGATTTAGTAGAAACCTGAGTCAAGTCAAGTCACATTTGTTTATATAGCACATTTAAAAAACAACTCTCGTTGGCCATAGTGCTTTACATTTGTTATAAGAATAGCATAAACAAAACAAACTACATACATATATACATGTAGCCCTCACTCAGAGGACGTCAGGAAAGGCTTGGCAGTATAGATAAGTTTTTAGTCTTGACTTAAAAGAGTCGATGGAGGGGGCAGTTCTGATGGGAAAGGGGATGCTGTTCCACAGTCTAGGGGCTGCAACCGTAAAGGCGCGGTCGCCCCTGAGCTTATGCCTAGACCGTGGGATATTCAGCAACCCCAAGTTGGCCGATCTGAGGGGCCTGGAGGTGGAGTGGTGGGTGAGAAGACTTTTTATGTAGGTGGGGGCAAGCCCATTGAGGGCTTTGTAGACATGGAGGAGGATCTTGAAGTTTATACGGAACCGCACAGGGAGCCAGTGGAGAGAGGCCAGGATCGGGGTGATGTGGTCCCTTTTTCGGGTGCCCGTCAAGAGTCTCGCTGTGGCGTTTTGGACCAGTTGCAGGCGGGACAGGGAAGATTGGCTGATGCCAGTGTAAAGGGAGTTGCAGTAATCTAGGCGGGAGGAGATGAATGTGTGGATGATCTTTTCGAGGTCGTCAAACTGGAGGAATTGTTTTATTTTAGCTATCGTCCGAAGCTGAAAGAAGCTAGCTTTTACCACGGCATTGACTTGTTTGTCAAATTTCAGTGGTGAGTCAAATATCACGCCAAGGTTTTTGACGTGAGGTTTGAGTAGTGGGGTAAGGCTTCCAAGGCTGCATGTTATAATTTTGATTGAGTCCGAGGGGCCGAGAAGGATGACATCAGACTTACTCTCGTTTAGTTCGAGGAAGTTCTGGGCCATCCAACACTTTATATCCTCGAGGCAGTGGGTAAGGTTAAGCAGATTTGATTAGTTTATGTGGGCTATATATTTAAAACAGTGGATGGTTGGTGTATGGAGCGAGCTGCCGGAGGAGATAGTTGAGGCAGGTACCATTGCAACAGGTACATGGATAGGATAGGTTTCGAGGAATATATGAATTACTCCAGGATTTTGTGTTTATCTTTGGAAAACTAACCAGATGAGGTGTATTTCTATAATTTTATAATCCACCCTGAGTTTAATCTACATATAAATAAATGGAATGTAATTTAGGGTGAGTTGCAGAATCTATCTTCCTCCCAATCCCACCTCTTAGGTTCGGTATAATTACCAGTTATTAATTCTGTTTCAATAACTGTTTGGTAGCATTATAAGGAGCAGGGTGGCAGAATGGCACAGCTGGTACAGCAGCTGCCTATCTTTAGAGACCCAGGCTTGACCCTGACCTTGGGTGTTGTCTATGTGGTGTTTGCATGTTCTCCCTGTGACTGTGTGGGTTTCCTCCGGATGCTCACATTTCCTCCCACATCCCAAAGACGTGGCTAAATGTTTAAGAAGGAACTGCAGATGCTGGAAAATCGAAGGTAGACAAAAATGCTGGAGAAACTCAACGGGTGAGGCAGCATCTATGGAGTGAAGGAAATAGGCGACGTTTCGGGTCGAGACCCTTCTTCAGATTGATGTGTGGGTGGTGGGGGGGGGGGGCGGGAAGAAGAAAGGAAGTGGTGGGCTGAGAGAGCTGGGGAGGGGAGGAGAAAGTAGGGACTACCTGAAATTGGAGAAGTCAATGTTCATACTGCTGCGGTGTAAACTGCCCAAGCGAAATATGAGGTGCGCTGCTCCTCCAATTTATGGTGGGCCTCACTCTGGGCCATGGAGGCCCAGGACAGAAAGGTTGGATTCGGAATGGGAGGGGGACAGTGATGGAAAGGGGTACTCTAAGGTCTGTGAGGCTGAGGTTGGGAAGGAAGGGGAAGAGAATTTTTTTTATGTGCGGTCATACCCATGTAAGAGTACAAGAATGCATAACTTGTTTATTGTGTTTTTATAATATAGTTTATTGGGTATTATATGTCATAGATGCTTTTCTCTCTCTCTCTCTCTCTCTCTCTCTCTCTCTCTCTCTCTCTCTCTCTCTCTCTCTCTCTCTCTCTCTCTCTCTCTCTCTCTCTCTCTCTCTCTCTCTCTCCCTCTCTCCCCCTCTCTCTCCCTCTCTCTCCCTCTCTCTCATCAAAAGACCCCTCGGAGACTGTGTCTGATTGGCCGCAGAGTGACCAGCGCATTGTGTGATTGGACACAATGCCCTTGGAGACAGTGGATGATTGGACGGGAATTTTAAGGGAAGCTGGTCGGTGATTGGAAGCAGTTGATTGGCCGCCAAATAATCGGGCACAAAAAATTGACAAATAGGAAAACAATAAAATCGGAATTCCGATTTAAATCGTAAGAATATCATGCCTGATCTGCAGCAAAGATACTAGTAACCGCTCTGGTATCTTTGATCTGCAGTTCCTTCCTATTGAAGAAGAACCCTGGCCCGAAACAACTCCTAATCCATTCCCTCCACAGATGCCACCTAGCCCGCTGAGTTCCTCCAGCACTCTGTGTTTTTTATTTAACTCTTGAAATTGAAGTTAGACATAAAGCTGGAGTAACTCAGCGGGACAGGCAGCGACTCTGGAGAGAAGACACTTCTTCAGGCTGAACTGAACTCTCGTCGGTGAGAGTACGTGTGATTGTCTGCAGAAGGGTCTCGACCCGAAAGGCCACCCGCTACCCAGAGCCGCCGCCCGTCCCGCTGAGCCACCCCAACCCCCATAATAGCCCTCTGGAAACCAGTCCCTTTGGTCCACAACACCCATACTAGCGCTCCAGAAAGCCCCCTCCCACTGGCCACCAATATTGGAATTGGTGGAGAGGTGGAATATTGCGTTGGGGGATCAGCCCTCCCGTGTGAACATGGAACCCAACGGGTCCCACTTAGTCTAGTACAAAATATTGCCATTAGGAAGGACCTCCAGAAAATCCTGCACCCACTCAAGCCATCCCCTCCCCCTTCCGACATGGACACGGAGTGATCACCGCCCTCCTTTTTTTGTTAAACATCTATTTCCTTCGGGTGTTTTTTTTTAATTTCCCCCCTTACCATTTCCGTACTTTTTCGATAGCTGCCATGACCCGTTTGATGTCATCCTTCGCCCTGCTCCTGGTCTCGGCCCGCATCGATCTGCCGGACATGCTGTGTGTGTGTGTTTCTTTGGCAGAGTCTGAGGGGAGAAGCGCCGGCACCAAGGGCGAGCGAACGCGCAGACAGACGGACGAAAGCAAAGATCATATAGGTGACATTTCGGGTCGAGACCCTTCTTCAGACTGAGTCAGGGGAAAGAGAAACGGGAGATATAGGCATATTTTCCATTCATTTGTCCTTAGTACCGTCTATATCTCTTGTTCCTCTTTCCCCTGACTCAGGATAAAGCTGCGAATTCACGCACAGGATGGAAACTGGAAACTGAAAACTAGGGGAACACCGTCCCCCTGCGTACCCCCCCCCCCCCATTTCCATCATTGGGAGGGAGAGTTGAAGTGCTGAGCCACCAGGAGATCAGGTTGGTTATTGCAACACCTCCGCTCGGTTCGTAATAACCAACCTGAACACCCGGTGGCTCAGCACTTCAACTCCCCCTCCCATTCCGAATCCGACCTTTCTGTCCTGGGCCTCCTCCATGGCCAGAGTGAGGCCCACTGTAAATTGGAGGAGCAGCACCTCATATTTCACTTGGGCAGTTTACACCCCAGCGGTATGAAGATTGACTTCTCCAATTTCAGGTAGTCCCTGCTTTCTCCTCCCCTCCCCAGCTCTCCCTCAGCCCACTGTCTCCGCCTCTTCCTTTCTTCTTCCCGCCCCCCCTCCCCCCCCCACCCTCACATCAGTCTGAAGAAGGGCCTCGACCCGAAACGTTGCCTATTTCCTTCACTCCCTCACCCGCTGAGTTTCTCCAGCATTTTTGTCTACCTTGGGTTTGTAGGCTAATAGGTTTCTATTCTAGGTGCAGGGAGTGGAAAAGTGGGATAACATAAAACTAGATTGAATGAGTGATTGAGAGTCGGCATGCTGCCATGCTGTATCTTTCAATCAATCCATCCATCATGTTCCTTTTCGATTTTGTATTTGATCTGTTAGTAGCTATTTTATATTTATCTTGTTCTGGCAATAATTTCTCCACAAACACCCAATTGAATCTCCTCTTAATTTAATAAAGCCTTCATTACATTTTCTCTTTTGCAGGAAAGAGTCCTAGCTCCTTAAACTAGCTGTAGACACAAGGAACTGCTGCTTTATTTTAAAAAAGACACAAAGTGCTGGAGTAACTCAGTTGGTCAGGCAGCATCTACGTTGAACATGGATAGGTGACGCTTCAGGTCGGGATTTTTCTTCGGAATGATGGGTCCTGACCCGAAACGTCACTGATCCATATTCTCCAGAGAAACCGCCTGACCTGTTGTTACTTAAGCACTTTATGTATTTTTTTGTAAACTCCAGCACCTTCTGTCTTTTTTTCCATTAAACTGGTTACAGGCTTACAATTCTGGTAACATTCTCAAATCGTTTCTTCATTCACTCTAGTACTTCAATCCTTTTGCTTTTGGATGGAGGTTGGAAATTTGAACAGTAATTTAAGATGCTGCCTGACCCACTGAGTTACTCCAGCACTTTGTGACTTTTCTGTAAACCAGCACCTGCAGTTCCTTGTATCTCGTAGTTTAATTTAGTCTATCCAAAGTTATGTACAAATTTAAAATTATGTCCTTGGTTTTATAATCAACCACATTTTTCAATAAAACTCCAGAGGTTTGGTTGCACTTCTTGGGTCTTTTTATTTTGTGTTGTTGATGTAGCATCATTTGCTGGTTTTGATGATGTAATGGTGAATTAGAAAATTACAGTTGAGTGCTAATCTACACTCTCGTTTTACTACCTTATCATTGTGAAGGAAGAAACCCTGCTCTTTCGCCCACATGGACGGGAAGGATAATATTTCTGCCAGATCAGAATCATTCATTTTCACTTGGCCTTTTTAGCTTTACTCTGTATTTCACATACAGTTTTCTTGAAATTAGAATTTGTTTTCTTATCAGAAATTGCAAAAGGCGGAGTGTTGGGTATATGGAACGAGCTGCCAGTGGAGGTAGATGAGGCATGTACTGGAACAATTTGTAAAAGACATTTGGACAGGTTCATAGTACATAAATGACTGGAGCAGAATTAGGCCATTCGGCCCATCAAGTGATCTATCTTTCCCTCTCAACCCCATTTTCCTGCCTTTTCCCTGCAACCTTTGACACCCTTACAAATCAAGAACCTGTCAATCTCCGCTTTACAAATGCCTTCACAGCCATCAGCAGCCATTAGTGGCCCAGCAGTCATCAGGCAGCATCTGATGAAGGGTCCCGACCCAAAATGTCACCTATCCATGATCTCCAGAGATGCTGCCTGACCTGCTGAGTTGCTCCAGCACTTTGTGTCCTTTTGTGAATGGACAAGGGTGATTGGGCATGGTGGAGCAAGAAGCAGTTGGCAGTCAGTGATAGAATGTGGGGCTGACCACAATTATAATTGAAAGTTGACAGATGCAGGTTTGAATATGAGTGCTGGATGTTGTCAGGACTCGAGGGCCTGAACTAGGGAGAGGTTGATCAGGCTAGGACTCTATTCCTTGGAGTGCCTGAGGATGAAGGGCGATCTTATAGAGGTGTACAAAATCTAGAGAGGAATAGATTGGGTAAACGCACAGAGTCTCTTTCCTAGAGTAGGGAAATCTAGAACCAAAGGACATAGGTTTAAAGTGAGGATGGAAAGATTTAATAGAAACATGAGGTGTCGCTTTTTTAGACAATGGATGGTGGGTATATGGAATGAGCTGCCGGAGGAGGTAGTTGAGGCAGGTACTATCGCAATGTTTAAGAAACATTCGGACAGGTACATGGATAAGATAGGATAGAATAGGATAGGATTAGATGGATATGGGCCAAACACAGACAGGTGTAGACGGGGCATGCTTGTCGGTATGGACAAGTTGGGCTGAAGGGCCTATTTCCAAGCTCTATGACTCTATGCTGAATCCAAGTTGATGCCGGAGTTAAGGGCTTGTCCCAGTTGGGCGACCTAATCCGCGAGTTCTGGTGAGTTTGCCCTCGACTCATACTCGCAGCATGGTCCACACAAGGTCGTAGGAGGTCTTCGTAACTCTCCTTCATGCTTGAGAATGGTCTCCGCGAACTCGAGGCCTCAGCTAGGTCGAGGCGTTTTTTTCAATATGTTAAAAAATACCTGCGAGTAAAAAAAGGTCGCCATGGAAAAAATGGATACTTTTTTTAGTCGTAGAAGGTCGTAGTAGGTTGGCATGTTAATCGTAGGTAAACGAGGGTAGTGGAAGGTAGTGGAAAGTAGTCATAGATAGTCTTCATCATAGTCGAAGGGAGGTCGAAGGAGGTCGTCTTCACTCTCCACTATTCGGTGTCCAATTTTCCCAAAGTTAGTCGTAGCTAGTCGAAGCTGGTCTTCAACATAGTCAAAGGAGGTGGAAGGAGGCCTTCTAATAGTCGAAGGAGGTCTTCAACATGTCATTTTTTCAAACTCTTCTAAACTCGCCAATTAGGTCGCCCAAGTGAGACAGCCCCTTTAGGCGACTCTTTGCATGCTGATCCCAGAAAGGGATCTGCTATCATAGTAGTTTGGGAATCAGAGTGGGGATGGAAGAGATGGCGACGGCAGATGCTGAACAAAGGGCCAAGTGAGAAGAACCAGGGGGGTCTTATCTTCCATGCCCTCGAGGTCGGCTGTTGGAGGCGTACCCTAGGAATGTGGGCTAAAGAGGGCCAGGAGTGGCGAGGGACATCGGATTGCAGGATGAGCGAAATGGTGCCTCTTGCGGAACAGTGGGCTGTTCCGTATTTCACTGTACCTGGTACATGTGACAATAAAGAAACCATCACCGTACTTGTGTCCATGATAATGAACTCAACTCGACTTGATAACTGGAAAAACAAGGAACTGCTGATGCCGGTTTACAAAGAAATAAACATGAAGTGCTGGAGTAACTCGGTGGGTCAGGCAGCATCTCTTGACGACGTGAATAGGTGAGGTTTCGGGTCGGGACCCTTCTTCATTCTGAAGACCAATCCATGTCCTCCAGAGATGCTGTTTGACCTGCTGAGTTGCTCCAGCACTTTGTTTTTAAAAACGTTTTAACGTGCAGCTGTTAATGATGCTTCCTCATTGTTCGAGGGATCCAGGTTCAATCCTGGTCTTGAGTGTTGCAGGCATATTGTTTCTCTCTGTGACTATGTGGGATTCCTCCGAGTGGAATCAGAGCAAGTCACAACAAGGGGACAGTCGTTAGAAGAAGTAGGATTGACTTTTACAGCACCTTTCAGAACATCTGCTAATAAAGCAATTTGGAACATTGATGTACATCCAAATTATTATTACTGTTGTAATGTGGAATTTTTGGAATTCTATCCCAAAAAGTTCCTGTTGATCTTGGTTTCCCTCCGGGGATGAATAAAGTTTTATCGTATTGGATCGTTTGTGAAATTTTGAGGTCAATATGTTTTGTTGGGTAAGGACATCAATGGATGTGGATCAGTGGTGAGTTAATGAAGTTGATTTGTAGATCATTGATAATGTTGGAACAGGCTGCAGACCATGAATGACTGACGCCTGTTTCTCACTTCCACCAAAACAAGTCACAGAGTGTGTTTATACCAACAGTGGAGTACATGGTGCCTCGGTCTTTTAGACCCTCAAGTGAGGTCATGTAAATCACAACGGTTTCCTTTGATATGTTCATTCATCTGAACTCTAGCATGATAAAATGTTATTTACCAATTCATTAATTCATTACTTGAACTGATTTCAATTTTAAGACTCTTCTGCCTCTCCCTGTCTCTCCCAGTCTCCCCCTCTCTCATATATTGGCAAGTTGCAAACATCAATGGAGTAGTTCAGAAGTAGAAATAAGGAAATGCAGATGCTGGTTTACAAAAAAAAGACACAAAGTGCTGGAGTAACTCAGCGAGTCAAGCAGCATCTCTGGAGAACATGGCTAAGTGACGTTTCGAATACTCTAGTACTTTGTGCCCGTTATTGCTCTTTTTAACTACTATGCTGCATAATGCTAACTTTTGATGAAGTCGGTGCATAAGATGAGCATTCTGCACGTTGCAATTAGGACTCTTTCCCCTGATTGTGTGAATTAAAAAAAACTATGCTTCTTACGACCCAACGTACAAAGCACCTGAGGTGGAGTGCAGTTGGGATAAACAATTGAGCCTTCTATTGCTAATGGAGAGTTTATAATGATTCCACATGTTTGGAATCGCTTCAGATGATGGATAATATTCGTTGAAAGCATCTTTCAGTTACGCTGCCAAATTATTCAACAGATTTTTATCGTGGTTAGTGTTATTTACAACAGGGCGGGTAAGTGGGAAGTGCATACAACTTTAAGTGTAGCAGTGGCAATCTGTTGTAGTGTTTGTGTCAATTCAACTCAAACTCCCAGAAACAAGGAACTGCAGATCAGATGCTGGTTTACAAAAAAAGACACAAAGTGCAGGAGTAATTCAGTGATGTACAAAAACAGCTGGAGTTATGCAGCGGGACAGGCAGCATCTCTGGAGAGAAGGAAGGGTAACGTTTTGGGTCGAGACCCTTCAGACTGAAAGTCAGGGGAAAGGGAAACGAGAAATATAGACTATGATGTGGAGAGATATTGAACAAATGAATGAAAGATATGCAAAAAAGTAACGATGATAAAAGGAAACATCCACCTATTACTTGTTAGCTGTTTGCTAGGTGAGAACGAGAAGCTGGAGCGATGGGTGGGGGAGGGATGGAGAGAGAGGGAATGCAGGGGTTAGTTGAAGTTAGAGAAATCAATATTCATACCACTGGGTTGTAAGCCAGTGGGTCAGGCAGTATCTCTGGAAAACATGGATAGGTGATGCTTCAGGTTGGGACCCTTCTTCAGACTCAAACTCCTAATGCGTGACTATTTCAGGTGACTAACAAACGCACCTTTTTTTTCCCCTCTTCTCTGTGCCTCATCTGGATGTACATAAATTTCTCCCACGATCATTCCGCTTCTTCCCATTCCCCCATCCCCCACCCCCTCCACCTACATTTTGGTTAATTGGCCTCTGTAAATTGCCCCTGATGTGCAGGGAGTGGATGGAAAAGTGGGATAACATAGAACTATTGTGAATGGGTAATTGATGGTCAGTGTTGACTCTGCGGACTGAAGGGCCTGTTTCGATACTATAACTCTAAACCAAACTATTTCTTTTCTCTGGCTTCACATTTCATGCTTCTCTTTCATCACAGCTTTTTCTTTTCTTTTCATCTCTGTCCATCCAGCTGAAAATCACCCCCCCCCCTCCTTCACCTGTATCCACCTATTACTTGCCAGGTATTGTCCCATACTCATCTTTTCCAACTATTTTCCCCAACCCCCTCCCCCCCCTACACCCACTAAAAGCATTCTGAAGAAAGAGCCTGACCCCCCGAAACATCATCTAAACAGCACTTTGTGCCTTTTTGTGATGAGGCAGGAACTTGCCAAGGGACAAAGCTGCCCACACTCCACCGTGAAATCATCCATAAATCCCAGCAAGGGAGGTAAATTTCACATTAGATCTCAAATACGTAGATTTTTTTTAAATGATCACAAGCGTTGTAACTGGGGTACAGCAACACATAGGTGGTTTCTCAAACGCAACGTAGAAAATAAATAAAAAATGACACCCGTAGTAGTAAAAATTTAATTGAAAAATTAATTCTAAAAAAACACAAAGTACTGGAGTAACTCAGCGGGTCAGGCAGCGTCCCTGGAGGACATGGATAGGTGATGTTTTGGGTTGGGACCCTTCTACAGACTGATTAAGAATGCCTGATTACTGTAGGTGTAATCAACCTGCATGAAGCTAAAACACAGACAAAAACATTGTGTAGTAAACTTAGTGTCTGAAGAAGGGTCTCGACCTGAAATGTCACCGATTTCTTTTCTCCAGCGATGCTGCCTGCATTTTGTGTCTGTCTTCGACAATAGACTTATGTTTTAGTTGTGACAACATGGAAATGTTCTGAATTAACAGCATTTCAGATCAATTTATAAAGCCAAAACTCCCATCTACCCCCTACAAAAAAAGTTTGACAACTACTTATAAAAGCAGACACAAGGAACTGCAGAGGTTGATTTATTTAAAAAAAAAGACAAAGTGCTGGAGTAACTCAGCAGGTCAGTCAGCATCTCTGGAGGACATGATGGATGACATTTTGTATCGGGACCTTCAGACTGTGATCAGAAGGGTCCCAAATTGAAACGTTGCCTATCCATGTCCTCCAGAGATGCTGCCTGACTCACTGAGTTAATCCAGTACTGTGCCATTTTCTATACGACAGCATTTGCAATCCGTTGTATGTATATATATTTTTTTTAATGTTGAGAGAGATAAAAGTTTAAAGGAGATGTGCGGGGTAAGTTGGATAACATGGATAGAAGCAGAGACATTTAATGGGAAGATTAACCTGAGCATACATATGGGCGGCACAGTGGCACCACAGTAGAGTTGCTGCCTTAGAGCACCAGAGACCCGGGTTTGATCCTGACTATGGGTGCTGTCTGTACGGAGTTTGTACGTTCTCCCTGTGACTGTGTGGGTTTTCTCTGGGTGCTCCGGTTTCCTCCCACATTCCAGAGACAGCAGGTTTGTAGGTTAATTGGCTTCTGTAAATTGTCCCTGGTGTGTACGATAGAACTAGTGTACGGGTGATGGCTTGTTGGCACAGACCCGGTGGGCAGAAGGGCCTGTTTCCACGATGTATCTCTAAATTAAACACGCACTGAAATTGTTTCGGATTCCATCTCCGTGATGTAGTTTAATTTAGAGTTACAACGTGGAAACAGGCACTTCAGCCCACTGACAAATTACATCACGGAGATGAGAAGGAATCCTATACAATTTCAGCGTGTGTTTTGGCCAGCAGCTTTTCACTTACAAGTTAAGGGCAGGTAATGATTTCTTTGATTTAAAAAAACAAATCAAAATGTTATTTGTAAAAAAAATTCTAATTGCTACGTATTGGTAAGTCAAGTTGGCACCACTTTCATCATTTGAATAATTATTTGTGATTATGAACTCTCCGTGAAAAATGTTAGCACAGTTATTTGTTTAAGCAAAAAAAATTCTACTTGCAATACGCTGTAAGTCAAGTTTTCACCACTTATTATTTGAATAATCAGTCGTAATTAAGCACCCACCATGAAAGATGTGCAACTTCTTGGATGTACTGTACATTGTGTTCTTTTTCCTGTTTTTGTTAAATATTTGTCATAAAAGCGATGTTTCAGAGTTGCTGGTGATGCTGGAGAGTAGTAGCATTTTTCATGTAGAGCACGGAACAGTACAACACAGGAACGGGCCCTTCGCCCCACAATGTTTGTGCCGAACATAATGCCAAGTTAAACCGATCTCGTCTGCGTGTAAATGATGCATACCCTCTAATCCCTGCACTTCCATGTGCCTATCTGAAAGCCTCTTAAACGCCACCATCATATCTGTGCCAGTAGTATTGAAGTGTCTTTCATTTAAGGCTGCTCTAAAGAAGTTTTTCTCCACGGCCCATTCAACAGCCCAATTCTTTGACAATGCTGGGTCATGGTCCAAATATGTGCTTTTGACCTGGGCCCTGCTGGCTTGAGCTTTACCTTGCACTAAACGTTATTCCCTTTATCCTTTATCTGTACACTGTGGATGGCTCGATTGTAATCATGTACAGTCTTTCTGCTGACTGGTTAGCATGCAACAAAAGCTTTTCACTGTACCTCGGTACGCGTGACTGTAAACTAAACGAGCAAAACTAATTTGCAAAGGACCTGTTATTTTGATATATATTTACTCCATTAGGATGAAGTGGATTTTGAACTCTGATTAAAAATGTGTAAATAATATTTCAGCAATTGGCAATAATATGTATTTTGTTTACCCCAGTGTACTCCAGAACACTATTACATTAAATTTGACACACATCCACATAAAGAACAAAGCTCAGTGATCAATACATTGATCTGCAAGAGACATGAACAAAGAGTGTAGGAAGGAACTGCAGAGCTGTAGAAGATAGACACAAAGTGCTGGAGTAATTCAGTGGGTCAAGCCTCTTAAATGCCACTTCTCTGGAGATGCTGCCTGACCCAGTGAGTTGCTCCAGCACTTAGTGTCTATCTTCAACATGAACAAAGAGCTGCAAGAAGTGCTGGTGATGAAGTTTATTATTTTTATTGTCTTAGTGTCATTGAAATGCTGGTGTCATTGAAAAGTGGAAAAACACTACAGATGCAGGAAAGTGATGTCTTGGTGCTGCAACGGTAGAGACCAGGTTTGATCCTGACTCCAGGTTCTGTTTGTGCACTGTTTGTACAGGCTTGTATGTTAATTGGCTTCTGTAAAAATAAAGTTAAATTGGCCCCAGTGTGTTGCATAGTACTGATGTACGTGGTGATCGCTGGTTGGCGCAGACTTGGTTGGCCGAAGGGCTGTTTCCACACTAGCTCTAAAGTCTAAAGTAAAGTCGAAATCTGAAATTTAAACAGAAAATGTAGGGAACCATAGCGATGCAGGCACAATTTGAATAAGAGAGTCAATGAGAGAAAAACACTGCTGGAGGACCTTAGGGGGGTCGGGCAGCATCTGTGCAGGGAAATGAACAGATGGTGTTTTGGATTGGGACCATTCATGAAACATCCTCTGTTATTTCCCTCATAGAAGCTGCCCGTCTCAATGTGTTCTTCCAGCAGTTTTTTTCGCTCAGGATTCCAGCATCTGCAGTTTCATGTGTCTCCAAGAAAGTTATTGCGGTAATGTTTCAGTCAATAACCTATTTATCGGAGTAAGGAAAGTCTGAAATTAAAGGGGGAAGGGTGGTGAAAACGAAAGGAATGTTTGTAAAATGCACCACATTGTTTCATGTGGTGCATTTTACAAACATTCCTTTCGTTTTCTCCACCCTTCCCCCTTCGGCCCACCAAGTCCATGCCGATCATCGGTCACCCTTTCACACAAGTTTCCCATTTTCACTCATGTTATCCCACTTTCGTATCCACTCCCTGTACATTAGGGGCAATTTAGAGGACAATTAACCTGCAAACCCGCATGTCTTTGGGATGTGGGAGGAAACCCTGGCACCTGGAGGAAACCCACGTCAACGGGCGAACGTGCAAACATCCCCTTAAACGACATAGTTTTCACACCTTACCATTCCATATTTCTGTGTCTCCCTCTCCCCTGACTCTTAGTCTGAAGAAGGGTCTCGACCTGAAACGCCACCTATTCCATTCCAGGGATGCTGCCTGTCCCGCTGAGTTACTCCAACATTTTGTGTCTAAAGGGCCTGTCCCACTTAGGCTATTTTTAGGCGACTGCCGGCGACTGTCATAGTCGTAGCAGGTTGCTGAAAACTGGCTACTGGACCCCCCCCTTTTACACAAAATTTGAAAAAAGAATCATTACTTTAACAACAAAAAAAACCAAGTCAGCACCGGCGATAACCTACATTAACCTGGTGACAACCTACGTTAACCTGGCGACAACCTACGTTAACCTGGCGACAACTACGACAGCACCTACGTCAGGAGAAGTCAAGCTACGCTCATTGGCGTCAAATGCACTGTCGCCGACTGTCTCCGAAAAAGTTTCAATGTTGAAAATCCAGCGGCGACCAGAAAGACACTACGACTCTTCGGGCGACCGAGGAGACTACTCACGACCATACAGGCGACACCCCGGCGACCATGTGGCGACAGCCTAGTCGCCTGTAGTCGCCTAAAAAATCGTCTAAGTGGGACAGGCCCATAACACTTTACAAAGGCTGGTAAATGAGCAGCACATTATCTGCATTATTCGAAAATGTTTACTTTGCTTTTATTTGCTCTGAAGTGAGTTGACAGAGTCATTAAAAGCTTTCAGAATGATCGGTGGAATATTACAGCACTGAATTTCGTGGAGTGCTGGTGTATTTACATAAATAGAAGTATTTTTCTCTTGTAGCTTGTCAGTTAGATATTTTGTTGCCAGGCAGAGTCTTATATAAAACTATTTCCATTGTGTTTTATCAAAGTGAAAAATGTGAATTTAGTGGCTTAGATATAAATCTGCAAGAATGAGCTTCTTTTACTTTAGACTTTAGATATACATCGGGGGGGAAACGGGTCCTTCGGCCCGCCGAGTCCGTGCTGACCAGCGATCACCCCGTACACTAGCACTATCCTACACACAAGGGACAATTTACAATTTTACTGACCAAGTAACCTATAAACCTGTACGTCTATAGAGTGTGGGAGGAAACCGGAGCACCCGGAGTAAACCCACGCGGTCACAGGGAGAAAATACAAACTCGGTACAGACAGCACCCGTAGTCAGGATCGAACCCGGAGCTCTCGGGAGCTAGGGTTGCTGTAAAGCAGCAACTCTACTGCTGTGCCACTGTGCCGCCCTGTATCTACAATGTAGCAATGGAAGTATATGGTGGATATATGAGGGGATTAGATGAGGTGAAAGCACACAATCTTTTACCCAGAGAAGGAGAATCAATAACAAGAGGACATATGTTTAACGTGAGAGGGGCAAGATTTAATATGAACCTGAGGGGCAACTTTTTCATTCAGAGGGTGGTGGGTATATGGAACGAGCTGCCAGACGAGTTAGTTGAGGCAGGTACTGTTGCAGTAATCAAAAGACATTTGGACAGGTACATGGATAGGAAAGGTTTAGAGGGACATGGGCAAACGCAGGGAATAGGACTAGCTTAGATAGGACATCTTGTTGGCAGGGACGAGTTGAACCGAATGGCCTGTTTCCGTGCTGTATGGCTCTATGACCATGAAGCTAGTATGCAAGTTTGGATCTCTCCTCTCACACACCAACAGACCAGCAAGGTCAGCTTCTCTTGGTTGTGCCTGATTATCTCGTTCGGGGAGTGAAATCAGTTTGTTGTTTCCATATTGTCAGAAGCAGGGACCCCTGTGGTCATATGAATGCAGAGATAATCCCCTGACCAGCAATCGCTGAAGCTGAAGTCACTCCAGGTCCTCCTGCTGCAGCATTTAGCTTCAAAAAATAAGGCCAAGATCATTAAATTGATTTGTGGGTCTGCTGCAAAAATATCAATTAGTCAGTTGAGCATCAGTGACCAGCAGTCAATTGAAACTATTGACTTGGATTTGTTTTTGGTGCTGCTGGAATATCAATTAGGTTAAAAGTTTCTTTCTCCTTGCCTCTTATACAACCTCACCCTCTTTTGTCGAGATTCCATTGGTCCTCTTCCAGTCAAAGATTGATCTCTTTGCCCGATCGCACAGGAATTTGGGAAAGATTTTGCGATTAAGAGTATCGCCTCGGCTTAATTGGCACGGTATCTGGAGAGTTTTGGGCAGGTTTTTGCGGCCACTCCAGGCAATTCTGTTTGGATTCTGCACCTGTTTCTTTTCCCTAAAGTGGATCGGGAACCGAAGGGATCAGGAGAGGTGACGCCATGTCGCTGTGAGTCACAGTTTTGTTGATGGACTGTGAACACCAGCAGTAAGGCTCTGGTAATAGCTGCTACATTTCTCTATGTGACAGCACTCAATTCACACAGAGGGGTGTTTTAGCTTGGTTGTAGCTTGGTTTAGAGGTACAATATGGAAACAGGCCCTTCGGTCCACCAAGTCCACACCGACTATCGATCATCCTTTCACACTAGTTCTATGTTATCCCACTTTCGCACCCACTCCCGACACACTGGGGACAATTTGCAGAGGACAATTAACCAAAACCCAAGATAGACACAAAATGCTGGCGTAACTCAGCAGGTCAGGCTGCATCTTAGCCCAGCACGTCTTGAAGAAACCCACCCGGAGAAAACCCATGCAGTCACAGGGAGGACGTGCAAACTCCACACAGACAGTATCCGAGGTCAGGATCGAACTTGGGTCTCTGGTGCTGTGAGGCAGCAGCTCTGGTGCTGTGTCGTCACTGTACCGCTGGTGATTTTGGTAGTGAAGGCTCTCTGGGCTGAGTGGCCTATTCCTGCTCCAGTTCTTTGTAGAATAAGATGCTCTTTGACCCATTATTTAATGAGTACCAAACAAAGCAAATTCTCTTGGCCCTCCATATCCTTTTCATGTAGATTCCTGTTGGGTCCTAGTTTGTTGACAGTGAGTTCTGTCATCCACTTTGCTGCTTCTACTTTCTCTCAGTTGACTGAGTTGCCTCCAAAGCTGCTTTCTTTACAGGGCCATCAAGGGGATGCTTGACTAATGTGGCCCTAGGCTGTAGGATTTTCTCCTGAATTTTTCTCCTCTCAGTCTCTCCTTACAGTTGCTGCCTTACAGAGCCAGAGAGCTGGGTTTGATCCTGACTACGGGTACTGTCTGTACAGAGTTTGTACGTTCTCCCTGTGACCACGTGGGTTTTCTCCAGGTGCTCCGGTTTCCTCCCACATTCCAAAGACATGCAGGTTTGTAGGTTAATGGGCTTCGGTAGAGATTGTAAATTGTCCCTAGTGTGTAGGATAGTGTAAGTGTGCGGGGTGATCACTGGTCAGTGCGGATTCGGTGAGCTGAAGTGCTGTATCTCTAAAGTAAAGCCTAAATCGCACGCTGCTGTCAAGTCATGTCATGTGAAGTCGTAGAGCGATACAGCATAGAGACAGGTCCATCAGCCCAGCTTGTCCATGCTAACCACGATGCCCCATCTAAGCTAGTTTAGCTTAGCCATGTAGCCCATAACCCTCCAAACCTTTCCAAGACATGTACCTACCATGTCCAAGTTCCTTTTAATTGTTCTTGCAACTGCCTCCAGTGGCAACTCGTTGCCTAGACCCACCACCCTTTGAGTGGGGACTTTTTATTGTTCTCTGGTTGATTGTAATAATTGAGGTTTTGATTACTGCTCAAGACTTTAAAAAGAATAGACAAGCTGTGACTACCAATGTGTTAGAAATTCCCTGCTCAAAATACAAGACTTTGGCTCTCCCATTTGCAAAGTAGATAGTCTTGAAAATTTTCTTTTACTAATAACTGTTTAGCACTCGTGTTCATCTTCCACAGTTTCTTGTGAAGACATTTTGACGAGGCCTCAGTTAACTTTTATAATTTTGATGGAAGCTGCCTATTGGTTTCTTTTCTTTGCTTTCATTTTTTTGAACATGGTGCAACCCTTGTATTTCAATTGTCTCTCCATCACCCCTTCTTACGTAGAATCTGCTCGCAATGCCTGCTCCACGGTCACGGAATGCAGCACCGAATCTGTCTGCTTTAAAAAGACATTGTAGAATTTCCATGCCTTTAGCTACTGTTTCCTGTGATGTGTCACAATGTGAGTGGCAATTTATTTCACACATACTTGTTCCTTTTACCTGACTAACAGATGAAATGTATTTGGATCAAACTAAAATGCAAACTATTTGAAAGGCGTGCAGTTCAAAAGTCCATCACGCATGAGTGGAAGTAATATTCGTAGGTCTGAACCCTCTGGATAAACTGATCCATATGTGGATCAATATTGGTTAAACATTTGTTGTTCCTCTGTTTTGAAGACCACACAAGTAGGTGTGAATCACATCCACACTCCAGTGGAGGAGACATGAAGCACAACCAAGGGGGTGGTCTGAAACAACTTCTAGACCCGCAGCTTTTAAATCCAGTGTGAGAATATCACATGAAATCACTTGGGTTTGAGCTTGCAAAATCACATTGCGTAAATAATTATGACAGAAATGCAGTGCGTTTCTTGTTTAGTTGCTGATGTATATAATTGCGATCTCCACTTGTGAATACCTGACTACTGTGCCAGTATTGCCTCAAAGAGGTGTGATTATTTGTCATGGCTGCAGATTTTATCTCTTTCATCGATCCTCTCCACCCCTCCCTCGTGAGGCAACATAATCTAAGACTTGTCCCACCCCGATCATTCCTTTTCCTCCTTGCTCCCATCCGACAGAATGTACAGAAGCTTGGAAGCAACTTAGGAACAGCTTCTTCCTCTCTGTTATCAGGCATCTGAACAGTACGTCCATAAGCCAGGGTACTGTTTGACCCACCCCTACCCCATTGCAGTCATTGGACTTTTTCTATGAAACTGATACGCTACAATGCTGAAAACTATGCGTGTTTGGTTTTGCATTTTTGAAATAATGTGATTGTTCAATTAATGTAAAATCCTAATTTACACGCTTTAAAAAAAAATAATGTGTTCAAATTTCCATAGTCACGTATATGTTTAGTTTATACGTGCTGCTTTTCAGGCTTAAAACACGAGGTACGGGTTGGCACAGCGGTGGAGTTGCTGCCTCACAGCGCCAGAGACCCTGGTTTGATCCTGACTACGGTTGTTGTCTGTACGGAGTTTGTACTTTCTCCCCGAATACACTTGGGTTTTCCCCGGGTGCTCTGGTTTCTTTCCACACTCCAAAGATGTACAGGTTTGTTGGTTAATTGGCTTCGGTAAAGATTGTAAATTGTCCCTAGTGTGTAGGATAGTGTTTGTGTCACTGGTCGGTGCGGACTCGGTGGGCCGAAGGGCCTGTTTCCGCGCTGTATCTCTAAACTAAACCACCTGTATTCTGCACTCTCCACCTATTGTACATGAGTTTGACTTGATTGTATTTATATATGGTATATCTGATCTGTATGGATAGCACGCAAAACAATGCTTTTCCCTGTATCTCGGCACATGTGACAATAATAAACCTAAACCTTTGTGGTGGGAAACAGCTTGTTTTTCTGAAGGGCAGCCTGTTCTTCACTGATTTACCACATAGACACATGACCACATAGACTCATGGAGCCCGA
Source organism: Malacoraja senta (assembly GCA_038087875.1). NCBI lineage: Eukaryota > Metazoa > Chordata > Chondrichthyes > Rajiformes > Rajidae > Malacoraja > Malacoraja senta. The sequence continues at coordinate 123,126,939 of CM075978.1, read as the reverse complement.
GGGAGTTGCAAAGTAGCGAGTGGTCTTAAGTGTAGTAGGAATTGAGGTTGAATGCGGTTGCTAACAGTTGCACATATTGTTAGATGTGACTCCTCGCCTCCGAGCATATCCCCTCCCCATGCCCTATCCCTGCCATGTGGAGAGCCACCTTGTTACCCTTGTGGTTGATTCTTGGCTGGCAACATCAGCCTTTAATCCTCATGTCCAGAATTTCTGATGAAGGAAACTAGGTTCTTGCCCCCCCCCCCCTCCCCGGATGGTCTATCACCCTGTGTATTGGTAACAAAGTTCCTGTTTCTACTTCTTGGAGATTCTTGAACTGTCCTGAAGGATTAATGAGATGGATTGGCTTATGCAGACTTGCAGGTGGCTGGGACAGAAACATATGGCATCCAGCTGGTGAAACCAGAGGTGAAAACTAGGCAGCACACGATACCAGTTTGAAAATTCAGTATAAATGGATAAATTGGCGATGTTAGTGTGGCGACTGTACCAGTAAGAAATTTAAATTACTTTCATCCCTGTTTGAAGCTGAAATTGGACCCATACCTCTGTGAAATGAGGGGAATAAATAGGGTGAATCCACAGGCTTTTACCCAGAGTAGGGGAATCAGAACCAGGGCACATAGGTTTATCGTGAGTGGGGAAAGATTTAAAAGGAACCTGAGGGGCAATTGTTTCAATGAGAGGGTGGTAGTTATAGGGAACGAGTTGCCAGAGGAGGTAGTTGAGGCAGGTTCCAAGTGACTTGAGATAGTTGAGGCAGGTTAAAAGTTTTATTGGACAGTAACAAGGATAGGAAAGGTTTAGAGGGATATGTGCAAACACTGGCAGGTGGGACAAGGTGAGGTGGGACATCTTGGTCGGCATGGGCAAGTTGGGCCATAGGGCCTGTTTCCATGCTATATGACTCTAAGTCAGGGACTTCCTAGATTGGGAAGACTGAATCTGACAGTGCCTCACCGGCTATCAATGTCCCTTTGTTCAGCATAGACATCGTGGGCTGAAGGGCCTGCTCCTGTGCTGTATGTCTCTGTTCATCTGTATGATGTTAAGCTTTCATATGCAACCTCTGAAGAAAGGTCACAACCCGAAATGTCACCTATTCCTTTTCTCCAGATATGCTGCCTGACCCACTGAGTTACTCCAGCTTTTTATGTCTATCTTCAGCATTAAAGACCTATCGGTAACACAGGCTGGCTGTTATAGCATCAAAAATAGCATATAGCTACATCAAAAATAGCATATAGCTACATCAAAAATCATAGCATCAAAAAATAAAATTGATATTCACCTGAGCACGAGGTGGGTCAGACATCTCGAGCAGAAACAAAACTTCTAATGATGCAGTCATATTACAAAATTGTTCCATAGTGCCAGCCTAAACCTTGTCATCAAATCTCAGGAAAGAGCCATGACCGATAAACATTTTTGAATTGGTGGAGAATGTTACCATTACACTGTCGTAATGGTTCTGAAGAAGGGTCTCGACCCGAAACGTCATCCATTCCTTCTCTCCGGAGATGCTGCCTGTTCCGCTGAGTTACTCCAGCATTTTATGTCTATATTACATTATGGTAACTGGTTGATTGGTTGGAATTATGCAAGATCATAAGTAGATTGGAAAAGATCAGAATTTGTTGGGAAGTGACAGCAAACGTTGGTCTTAGAATAGCTGGCTGCAATGCCTTGGATGTCTCATCTACTGCCATCAACTTTGTTCTGGAAACCAGCCATGTGATGTCATCAAGCAGGGTCAACAACAAATCTCATGGAAGAATTTTCACGATAGACACTGTGCTGGAGTAACTCAGTGAGTCAGGCAGCATCCCTGGAGAACATGGAAAGGTGATGTTTCGGGTCGAGACCCTTCTTTAGACAGGTGGTAGAGCCAGAGAGTAGTAGGAATCACAGAGGGGGAGCAGTGAGAGATGGTCTCAAAGAACTCCCTTTGGAGAGAGGAGGAGATGTTCTTCAAAGTATGCATACCCTGAAGAGACTTTGCAGTGGAGCAGCAAAATGTAATAACAAGGAACTGCAAAGGTAGACACAAAATGTTGGAGTAACTCAGTGATTCAGGCAGCATCTCTGGAGAACATGGATAGGTGACGTTTTGGGTCATAACCCTTCTTCAGAATTCTCACCTTCAACAATCCAGATGGTAGCAAACAAGTTATATTACTCCTTTTTAAGAAAGAAAATGAAGAATGTGATCAATACATAGGATTAGGAGAGTAACTGAACTGGTAAATTGTTCTCAAATGTTTTCATTTTTCAAAAGCTGTGTCAAATTGTATCATTAAAACTGTACAGCACAAGAACAGGCCCTTTAACCTACAAAATGCGTAGCAAGGGACTGCAGATGCTGGTCAAAATGTGTAGAAGATGGGTCTTAACCCAAAACGTCACCCATTCCTTTTCTCCAGAGATGCTGCCTGACCCGCTGAGTTACTCCAGCTTTTTGTATCTATCCTTTGGCCCACGATGTCCAATGCAGTTATGATGCCAAGTTGATGCCAACTAATCTGTACTGTCTGCATGTGATCCATATCCCTCCATTTCCTGCATATCCATGCGCCTATCTAAGGACCTCTTAAGCGCCACTATCATATCTGCCTCCACCACCATCCCTGGCTGTGTGTTCCAGGCACCCTTCTGTGTAGTTAAAAAAAATTACCCAGCTCATTGGGGTGGTGCAGTAGTGTGGTAGAGTTGCTGCCTTACAGTGCCAGTGACCCGGGTTCGATCCTGACTACGAGTGCTGTCTGTACGAAGTTTGTACGTTCTCCCTGTGAACGTGTGGGTTTTTTCTGGGTGCACCGGTTACCTCCCACACTCCAAAGATGTACAGGTTTCTAGGTAAATTGGCTTCTGTAAATTATAAATTCACCCTAGTGTGTAGGATAGTGCTAGTGCACAGGGTGATCGCTGGTCGGCACTGATCTGGTGGGCCGAAGGGCATGTTTCCATGCTGTATCTTTAAAGTAAAGTCTAAATCTCCTTTAAATCAAGTCAAGTCAAGAGAGTTTATTGTCATGTGTCCCAGATAAGACAATGAAATTCTTGCTTTGCTTCAGCACAACAGAATATAGAAGGCATGAATACAGAACAGATCAGTGCGTCCATATACCATTGTATAAATATATACACACATGAATAAATAAAACAGATAAAGTGCAAATAAACTGATAATGGGCTATTAATGTTCAGAGTTTTGTTTGAGTTGAGTTCAATAGCCTGATGGCTGTGGGGAAGAAGCTGTTTCTGAACCTGGACGTTGCAGTCTTCAGGCTCCTGTACCTTCTACCTGAAGGTAGCGGGGAGATGAGTGTGTGGCCAGGATGGTGTGGGTCCTTGATGCTGCTGCCAGCCTTTTTGAGGCAGCGACTGCGATAGATCCCCTGGATGGTAGGGAGGTCAGAGCCGATGATGGACTGGGCAGTGTTTACTATTTTTTGTAGTCTTTTTCGCTCCTGAGCGCTCAAGTTGCCGAACCAAGCCACGATGCAACCGGTCAGCATGCTCTCTACTGTGCACCTGTAGAAGTTAGAGAGAGTCCTCCTTGACATACCGACTCTCCATAATCTTCTCAGGAAGTAGGGTCCCCATCCTACCCCTTCCAAAGTCCACAATCAGTTCCTTGGTTTTGCTGGCATTGAGAGCCAGGTTATTGTGCTGGCACCATTTGGTCAGTCGGTCGATCTCACTTCTATACTCTGACTCGTCCCCATCAGTGATACGTCCCACAACAGTGGTGTCGTCAGCGAACTTGATGATGGAGTTCGCACTATGACCGGCTACGCAGTCATGAGCATAGAGTGAGTACAGCAGGGGGCTGAGCATGCAGCCTTGAGGTGCTCCCGTGCTGATTGTTATTGAGGCTGACACTTTTCCACCAATTCGAACAGTCTGTGGTCTGTGAATGAGGAAGTCAAGGATCCAATTGCAAAGGGATGCACAGAGACCCAGTTCTGAGAGTTTGATAACCAGCTTGGAGGGGATGATTGTATTAAATGTCGAGCTGTAATCAATGAATAACAGCCTGACATATGAGTTTTTGTTGTCCAAGTGGTCCAGAGCAGAGTGGAGAGCCAGCGAGATCGCATCCACCGTTGATCTGTTGTGGCGGTAAGCGAACTGCAGTGGGTCCAGGTTTTTCTCGAGGTAGGAGTTGATTTGCAGCATGATCAACCTCTCGAAGCACTTCATCACCACCGACGTTAGTGCCACTGGTCGATAGTCATTGAGGCACGTCACCTTGCTCTTCTTGGGCACCGGTATTATTGATGCCCTTTTAAAGCAGGTGGGAACCTCAGACTTCAGAAGTGAGAGGTTGAAAATGTCCGTAAAAACTCCAGCCAGTTGGTCCGCACAGATTTTTAGAACACGACCCGGTATACCATCAGGTCCAGGCACTTTTCAAGGGTTCACCCCTCTGAAGGATTTTCTGACGTAGGCCTCTGTGACTGTGACTGGAATACCATCACAGCGAATGGAGGCTCGAGAAGGCACATCAGTGTTCTCCCTATCAAAGCGTGCGTAAAACGCATTGGGCTCGTCAGGGAGTGATGCTACGCCGACATTGCTCCTCTCACATTAAAGCTATGCGGCCAGTGATATTGTTCATCAGTAAATATGACACGACATTGTTCAAAGATGTAGTTACACTCACTTGCGAATTAACCTTTCCCCAAGTGTTCTAGTCAGAACAGCGAGGATCGAACTGAAGGTCTCAGTAACTCAGCAATGTCATTAAGATTTCCATCCACAACAGTTTCAACAGCACAAGGCACGACAAGTAATTTCTAGACTTCTACACTCAAATACATTTGTAAATCCTAAGTTGCTGTTTGTTTGTCAGTGTAAAAGTAGTAAATGCTTTTCATTTCATTGCAAAGGCAAATACGAGGGCAATCTAAATAAAGAAATTCCAACTTTATCCTTGGTGTTCTCACTAAAATACTGGGGAAAAAGGTTAATTCTCAATCGAATGTAATTAAGTCTTTAAATGGTGTAGTGTCAAAGTTACTTCTGAACAATATGCTGAACAGTTACTGCTGAACAAAGAGCAGCACAGTGGCGCAGCTGGAAGAGTGGCTGCCTGACAGCTCCAGAGACCCGAGTTCGATCCTAAACTTGGGTGCTGTCTGTGGGGAGTTTGCACGTTTTCTCTCTGTGAACGGGTGTGTTTTCTCCAGCTGCTCCGATTTCCTCCCATTTCCCCAAGATGTGTGGGTTTTCAGGCCTTTAATTGCCCCCGGAATTGCCCCTGGTGTGTTGGGAGTGGATGAGAAAGTGGGATAACATGGAATTAGTGTGAACGGGTGATCGATGGTCGGCATGGACTTGGTGTGCTGAAGGGCCTGTTTCCATTTAGAAACAAGGAACCGCGGACGCTGGTTAATACGCAAAAGTGCTGGAGTAACTCAGTGCTGGAGTAACTCAGCAGGTCAGGCAGCATCTCCAGAGAACATGGAAAGGTGATGTTTTAGGTCAGGACCCTTCTTCCTGGACTTAAAAGATGATGTAACTATATACATGAAAGTCCTAGAGTAAGTTGACAGAGTGGTTCTTTGAAGACCCGTCTTCAAATGGAAAGTAATGTTTCCATGCTGTATCTCTTAACTAAGCTGAATATCTCTGGCCTATAAAATACATTTGAAAATGAGGTGAGGGGTTAAAATACCAAAGCTCATAAATATTATCTGGTGCCGAACAAAATGTAAGCGCACGCCAGAAGTTGATGTTGACTGTTGTAGCAACAGGCTTTGGGCCCATTGCATGGTTCCAAAAAAGAACACTGTCAACATCTGTTTGCCTAATATTTAATCTTCCAGATCAGAAAAGATGCTATTTCCATCAACTCAATATGAATGCTCGAGAACTTTAAAATCCGACTGCAAATATAGGAGTCAAATATAACTGTTCATACGGCTGGGATGTAAACTACCCAAGCGAAATGTGAGGTGCTACTCCAATTGATTTCTCCAATTTCAGGTAGTCCTTGCTTTCTCCCTCTTTCCCCTCCCCTTCCCAGCTCTTCCACAGCCCACTGTCTCCACCTCTTCCTTTCTTCTTCCCGCCCACCCCTCACCCCACCCCACCCCACCCCACCCCAACATCAGTCTGAAGAAAGGTCTCGACCCAAAACGTCACCTATTCCTTCGCTCCATAGATGCTGCCTCCTCCGCTGAGTTTCTCCAGCATTTTTGTCTACCTTCAATTTTTCCAGCATCTGCAGTTCCTTCTTAAACATCCTGTATGATGTTAATTTTTAGTAATGACTGTCAAAGTTTCTCAGATTCATAGAGTCATACAGCACTGAAACAGGCCCTTCAGCCCACATGACGACCAAGATGCCCCATCTAGGCTGATCCCATTTGACTCGGGTTGGCCCATATCCCTCTAACCCATTCCTATTCATGTACCTGTCCAAGTGTCTTTTAAACACTGTTATATCTGCCTCAACCACTTCTGCATTTCTAATTCTAATCAATTAGGCAATTTACTGAATTAGTATGAATTGAATGTTATGACTGCCTGTATTGAGAACATAGCTGTGGGGTTTTTTCCCCGGCTCAAAATGTGAATAAATCTATTGGCTCCACAAGATTCTCATTAACACGATTTAACAGGCTAATCCTATTAAAGAGCTCAAAATCCCAGGTTAAGTGGCAAAGGACTGATATTAGAAGTCTTAGCCGATAAAGTATTTTTCTTAGATAGACACAAAATGCTGGAGTAACTCAGCGGGTCAGCAGCATCTTCTTCCTCTGCACAAGAAAATGGTATAGGTGATTGCAGGCTGCATATAAAAGTGGAATTTGCCTAAAATTGCCATTGGAGTAAATTTTAGAAACAAGGAATTGCAGATACTGGTTTACAAAAAAAAGGCACAAAGGTCAGCCAACATCCCTGGAGAACATGGATAGGTCTGAAGAAGAGTCCCAACCCGAAACATACAACTTCATCTTGCACGAAAGATTATTTAGGTTATTCCCTTTATCATGTATCTGTATACTATGGGTGGTTCGATTGTAATCATGTATTGTCTTTCCGCTGACTGGTTAGCACGCAACAAAAGCTTTTTACTGTACCTCTGTGCACGTGACAATAAACTAAACTCAACTCAAACTACATTCGCCAGAGATGTTTGAGTTGCGCTGTTACTCCAGCACTTTATGTTCTTGGAGTCAATTTCATCAGAGCTAGGGATGTGCTAGCTTGCAGTCTCCAAGTATGTCATGTGCAATGTGTGTGGTGCCAGCTGTATTAGTGCAAGTTTATGCTTTTATAATTTAATTTCCTCCTATATAAAGAGCTATGCATCCCATGATTAAAAGTACCCAAATAAAGTGCGTACCTTATCATAATTTCATAGAGACATAATTTTTTTAATAATTAATATCACGAGAATTATGTAATTTTCCATACAATTGAATGTGTTTTTTAATTTCAAAATGATGGCAGCATGTTTAACAAGTCTGTCCATGGTGCAGACTGTGCCTCACAAATATACTTTGCAAAATCTGATGGATCTGCCTTAATCTTTGGATAATCTTTTGGCATTTAAGAGACTTTTGGATTGGCCCATGGGTATTCAGGGAATGGAGCGATATGGATTATGCGCAGGTGGATAAGAGTTGGTCTTGCCATCATATTTGGCACGAACATTGTGGGTCGAAGGGTCTGTTCCTGTGCTGTACTGCTCTGTGTAAACACAAGGAACTGCAGATGCTGGTTTACATAAAAAGATACAAAGCACTGGAGTAACTCAGCAAGTCAGGCAGCATCTCTGGAGAACATGGATGGGTGACGTTCTGGGTCAGGACCCTCCTTCAGACCATACTGTTCTATGTTCTAGTAACGTGGGAGCAAAATTTCTGTACTTGACAGCTTGCTTTTGCATTTGTTTTCAACTGCTTTTTTAGTTCGTTCGTTAAAGAGATTTTTGTTTTGGGTAATGTGTTTCACATCCTCTAGATCTCAAAGGTCCTCACAGACAGGTAATTATTGTTGAGATGCACTTAAGATTTCTTGTTGGCAACGAGCACACTCATTTGTACACCATAAGGCCTGACAAACAGCTAATCTAATTTTGATGGTTGGATAATGTCAGCTCCAACATTGGAAGAATATGAAAAATAAAATGGGAACTGCAGATGCTGGTTTATACCAAAGGTAGTGACAAAATGCTGGAGCAACTCAGTGGGTCTGGCTGCATTTCTGGAGAAAATGATATCAGGGAACCTCCTTGTCTGAGGTCATCTGTTACCTGAACTGATTTGTCCTGGATTTTATTCTCTTGCTAACATCCCCCCCCTCCCCCCCCTCCCCCCCCCATTCATCCCATTACAATCAGTCTGAAGGGTCCCAGCTTGAAATGTCACCAATCCGTTTTCTTCAGAGATGCTGCCTGACCTGCTGTGTTACTACAGCATTTTGTTTCTATTTATGAAAGAATATTGTTCTTCCTCTTCCTCAATATTTATGTAGCAGTTTCCCACGTCCAGTTAGTTTGTGGGGGGTGGGGGAGGAATAGCTAGGTCTCGAACCGTGCAACATTGTGAAGTGTTGAACCTCGATTGTCTGCTCAAGGTGCATTGTGGTCGTTGAACCTCTTGCATTCTTATTTGGACCCTTCAACATTTGAGCCAATTTTAAATCCCAAAGATCACTTGAAAAGCGATTTGCAATGCTCTTTCATTTTGCCGTTGAGATGATAAAACCAGGTGTTGGCATTGTATAGGCTCATATCTTACTAATGCAATGAGAGGGGGGCGATGTAGAATCTGCACTGATCTTATCTCTGAGCAGTACAGAAATCATCAGGTCGGAAATAGCAAAGTACATAGAAAATAGGTGCAGGAGTAGACCATTCGGCCATTCGATCCAGCATCACCATTCAATGTGATCATGGCTGATCATCCCAATCAGTACCGCGTTCCTGCCTTCTCCCCATATCCCTTGATTCCGCTAGCCCTAAACGCTCTATCTAACTCTCTTTTGAATCCATCCAGTGAGTCGGCCTCCACTGCCTTCTGAGGCAGAGAATTCCACAAATTCACAACTCTCTGGGTGAAACGTTTTTCCTCATCTCAGTTCTAAATGGCCTACCCCTTATTCTCAGTACTCAGTAGCCACGGGAAAGCAGTGGAATGGTCTTCTGGTAGGTCCAGAAAAGATCATGTTATAGAAGTAGAATTGGGCCATTTGGCCTATCAACTCTTATCCACCATTCACTCATGGCTGATCTATATTTTCCTCTCAATCCCATTCTCATGCTTTGTCCCGATAACCCCTGACACCCATACTAATCACGAATCTCGTTTAAAAAATATCCATTGACTTGGCCTCGACAGTCTTCTGCGGCAATGAACTCCACAGATTCTCCACCCTCTTAACTAAATAAATTTCTCCTCATCTCCTTTCTAAAGGTATGTCCTTTTACTCTGAGGCTATGGCCTCTGGTCCTAGACTCTACCACCAGTGGAAACACCTTGCTGCTTGTTAACGAGGATCAGATAAGCAAAAGTAAAGGATTGTCAATGTGCAGCAATCTGTTGGAGCTAGCGAGGCCTACTGGCCTACTGTTGGTTAGCGTCATGAATTGTAACACATCTACATGCAGAGCTTGTTCAAGTCTAAGTGCTAGACACATTTGCATCTAAACTGATGGCAGTGGCTTCCTGTCTGTCATTGTGAGTTGCGGTGGTGATGAGTGAGTGTTGTACTTGCATTGGTTTTTCAGTTTTAGAGAAAGCTTGGAAACAGGCCCTTTGGCCCAACACGTCCACACTGACCATTGATCACCTGTTCACACTAGTTCTACCTTATCCCACTTTCTCATCCACTCCCTACACATTGGGTAGGTGGTAAGGGGAAGGGGTGGGACAAATTACCACAAATTGTCACTGTCACTCAAGGCCTCTTTGAACAAGGCACCCTTCCATTGTTTAGTTTAGTTTTGCGATACATCGTGGAAACAGGCTCTTCAGCCCACCGAGACCGTGCCAACCAATGATCACCGATACACTAGTTCTATCCCACGAGGATCATTTTACAGAAGCAAATTAACCTACAAACCTGTACATCTTGGGAATGTGGGAGGAAACCCACGCAGTCACAAGGAGAACGTACAAACGCCACACAGACAATACCCGTAGTCAGGGTCGAACCCGGGTCTCTGGCGCTGTAAGGCAGCAACTCTACCGCTGTGCCACTGTTTGCAGGGGGATCCAGCCCCTCGGTGTCAAATGATGAAGAAAGCATGTAGCTGAAACCACTTTGCACCAAATCTAAATTAGAGCGTGAATAGACCATTTAAAGGAAGTTCATTGCACACTGACTATTTATAATTAGTCACTATCTCTGTTTCTTCCTAGGTCCTGTTGTAATTTCGACATTTTCAGTTTTCCCTGGTGTAGGTCATGGATAGGACTGGTTTAGTGAGATATGGGTCAATCGCAGGCAGTTCGGACAAATATAAATGGGACATGTTGATCAGCATGGGCAAGCTGGGCCGAAGGGCCTGTCCCAAACTGTATGACACTATGACTATGATCTAAATACTCTTGGCTTACAAGATGAATTTTAAACAAGTTAAAGCAGTCACTTTAATCAATGAGAATCAATTGGATGTTAAAGTCACCACAGTGAACTGAGTACTGTACTTCCTATACAGCACCTTTGATGAATGATTATAGTGGAACGAATGCAGAGTTTGACTGCGGCAACTTGTTAGACCTCCTGCCTTTTGGTGGTAAGAGCCTCAACATTTGAATTTTTCCCTTCACAAGTTTAATGTTGATATCAAATGCCCATGGGTTTGCACTAATACCGCATTTCTAGAGTGTAAATCTTGGTGTGAATGCAGTGCATGTGATAATATATACTGTGATAGCGTTGGAAATTGTGCCCAGTACAGAGTGACTGTTTAAAATTAGTCTCCCTTAGATAACCTAGATGTAATCCAATTAATAAATTACTTTAAATGTCTGCTCCACTTCAGTGAACTGCAGATAAATACTCCAATAAACCAACTGCATTTCACACTTACGTGATATGTCCATAAATTAAAGTCATCCAAAAGTTTGATAGACACCAAAAAAACAACTTGGAAAGGCAGAACATCTTTTTGTTCCTGGTTGCAGTGTTTTCATCTGAGAAAAAGGGAGCGTTAATAGTCAGTCTGAACGAAAATGTTGCCCGTCCATTCCCTCCATAGATGCTGAGTTACTTTAGTTTAGTTCAAAGATACAGTGTGGGAACAGGCCCATCTGCCCACCAAATCCATGCCGCCCAGCAATCCCCGTACACTAGCACTATCCTATCTGAAGTTAACTAGAATTAATTTTAAAGGTATTGAGGACACCAAGTTTCTGAATTGATTAAAGAAATCTATTTTTCTGACGGTATGTAGCAACCGTGGAAAAAAAAAAGGGGAAATGAGGGGCAATTTAAGATTTGATTTAAGGAAGAAGCTGGACAGGTGAAAGTAGTGCCATTGCGAGAGCAAATTTGCTGCAGTGATCATAATTCAGTGAATGTCTTAAGTGCAAAAAAGGTTGATTGATTGAATTGATTAAAAGGTACAGCATGGAAACAGGCCCTTCAGCCCACTGAGCCCTCGCTGACTATTGGTCACCTGTTCACAATAGTTCTATGTTATCCCACTTTTGCGACCTCTCCCTAAAAAACTAGGGGCAGCTTACAAAGCCCTACAAACCCGCACGTCCTTTGTACGTGGGAGGAAACCAGGGCACCCGGAGAAAACCCACGTGATCGCAGGGAGAATGTGCAAACTCCACACAGACAGCATTCTAGGTCAGAATCAAACCCTGGGTCTCTGGCACTGTGTGGCAGCAGTTTTACCAGCTGAGCCACTGTGCTGCCCAATCGTCATGGCATAGAGTCATACAGCACGGAAACAGGATCTTTAGCCAAACTTGCCCATGCCGACCAAGATGGGTCCACACCATCCACACTAGTCCCACCTGCCTGCATTTGGCCCATATCCCTCTAAACATTTCCTATCATGTACCTGTGCAAATGTATTTTAAGGAATGTCCTTAATCAATCCAGAAACTTGGTGCCATCTATATCTTTTATACGAATTGGATGTAATAAATGTGGGTAGGGTTCTTAATGAATACGTTGCAGTTGTCTTTACAAATGAGCATGATCGGGAGTTGTTGTTTAGTGGGAATGAGTGGGAAATATTGGAATATATAAAGACAGTAGAACAGGAAGTGTAAAGAGATTTAACATTTGTGAAAATGACTAAATCACCAGGCCAGATTTAAAGACGCAAGGGAGGAAATTGTAGAGGCTCTGAATATAATTTTTCAATTCTATTTGGCTACAGAAATGGTGCCAGTGCAAGGAGACTGTTAACCATGTCCTGTTGTTTAAACAGGAGAAGGTAACCAAGTAGTTAGAGACCAGTTTAATTTGGCTGGTGAAATTATTGAGATCAAAATTGATGGAAGGTACTAACTTTCCTTTAAAGGGACATAGAGTGATACAGTATGGAAACAGGCCCTTTGGCCCAACTTGCCCACACCAGCCAACATGTCCCAGCTATGCTAGACCCACCTGGCCACATTTGGCCCATATCCCTCCAAACCTGTCCTGTCCATGTACCTGTCCAACTCTTTCTTAAACATTGGGAGAGTCCTTGCCTCAACTACCTACTCTGGCAGCTTAGTCCATTCCCCCACCACCCTTTGTGTGATCAACCAAAGACTGTCAGCGTGGATACAATACAATACGTTTTTATTCGTCACATTGCACATAAAGTGCAAGTGAAATGAATTTGCCAGCAGCGGTACAATGATAAAGAACACACAATACACAATAAAAATGTAACACAAACATCCACCACAGCATTCATCACTGTGGTGGAAGTCACAAAATTAGGCCAGTCCTCCTCCATTTTCCCCCGTGGTCGGGACCTCAACCCTCCACAGCCGTTGCTGCGGGCATCCAGATGAGTGAAAATCCAGGTAAGTCCTGAAAAACGGTGCCGCCCCCACCGGAGACCGCGACTTTAGGTTGGTGTAGGCCGCAGGCCGGCGGTCGAAGATTTAAAGTCCCCGCCGCGCCGCAGCCAGAAGCACCGCAGACCGCAGGGCCGGCGGTCGAAGCTCCCCTCCAGGGGTGATGGTAAGTCCACGCCGCGCCCGCGGTAGAAGTTGGCCACGGGCCGACAATGGTATCTTCTTCTTCTCCCGGGTCCCCCACGCAGCGGACGGCGCGCCAGCTGGAGCTCTGCAGACCGCGGCTTCAGGCTGCCGCGGGCCAGCGAAACGGAGCGCTCCCCTCCGGCGAGCCCCAGTGAGGGCTCGCCCACTCCGCGCCGAGAGTCCACGCTGCGCCCGCTGCTGAAGTCCCGGGCACGTCTCCGGGAAAGGCCGCCCGATCCTCGATGTTAGGCCACGGGGGTGGCGACCTGGAAAAAGTCGCCTCTCCGTGGAGGACGCGACCGAAGTGGTTTCCCCCTTACCTCCCCACACCACCCCCCACACAAGACACACAAAGAAAGATTAAGGGATGGGATGCGTTAAGGGTAGGGTGAAAGGGCAATTGAATTTCCTTAAAGAGATAACTATGTTTAGCACAGACAGTGGGCTGAAGGGCCTGTTCCTGTGCCGTACTGTTCTATGCTCTATGTTCCATAACAAGGAGGGTTGATGCAGGCAATGCAGATGATGTAGTATTTGGGGATTTTAGTTAAACTTTTGCAAGGTTTTGTCCTCCTGTGTCGTACATTTTCTATGATTCTAGAAATGAAAACGGGACAAAAGTTTACCTAGCAAAAGAGTGTGTAGATGTTGAAAAGTTGATTGTCTTTTAGAAAAGATCAAAAGTCTTCAGAAAGGAGATGAGGAGGAATTTATTTAGTCAGGGAGTGGTGAATCTGTGGAATTCATTGCCACAGACGGTTGTGGGTATTTTTATGGCGGAAATTGACAGCTTCTTGATTAGTAATGGTGTCAAATGTTATGCGGAGAAAAGCAGGAGAATGGGGATGAGAGGGAAAGATCGATCAGCCATGATTGAATGGCGGAGTGGACTCGAGGGGCCGAATGGCCTACTACTTCTCCTTTGACTTATGAACTTTCAGCATTCATGGAGAGACCAGACATGTTGGCATTGAATGGGTGTGGCATATTCATTCTGTTTTGATCAGGGTTGAAGATATTTAGTGGTGATCAGGTTGACAGAGCAGAACAGAGCCCTGGGACTCTCTGAACAGGATGTAGAACAATAATGCATTGGGTTAGCATGAGTCAGCTGAAATCACTTAACTTGGTTGAAGCAGGATGTAATACTCATCAGATATTTTTATAACCTGAGATCAGCTTTGTGCTGTTGGGCCGCTATGCCTCTGTTAAATGTAACCTGCTGCATAGTAACTATTTAGAAAACGTTTGACAAGGAAAATCCAGAGGCATAGGGCGTTGAAGCTTTAACCCTGAATTTAATTGACTTCTCAAATTATATGGTAGAGATCAACCGAGATGAACAAAAATCAAATGAAATATTTAACAAGAGGGAATGGAAATGAAATCAAATCTTAATGCCCTCAGCCTTCTGGAAAAATGGATATCAAAGTAACACTGAAGAAAATTGAAAAGAATTTACAAGCGATGACCTACATAATGCACCATTTACTGACTGTTTTATCAAATGCTCTGGTGACATTTCCTTCCTCGTTGATATTTTTTGTTTCATTGCTCGCCATTTGCTGTCTTCGCCCACCTTTTTCCACCCCCACTCCCCAAAAAAACACTCGTCACTTCTCCCACACCGCCCAGCTCTTGACATTAAGTGCTTATGCGTCGTCAATGGATCTTATGCGTTGTCCATGGAAGAAGAGAGCAGATCTTTAACCCTCTCAAGCCTCTTGCACCGAGGACTTAGTTCATAGCTGATCTCTAGCCTCATGGCATCTGTCCACCTTGGTTGTGCAGTTCTCCAACAATACATCTATCTCCAACATGGAACCTTTAAATTGGCACTTGCCTGCTGCTCCCCCTCACCCCAACCCTTACCACCTAGGAGTGGTATCACCAGCAACTTGTCCTGGTCCACCCATATTGAAGCAACGGCCAAGAAAGCACACCAATACCTTTACTTCCTTAGAAGGCTTAGGATGTTCGGCATGTCCCCAACACCTCTTACCAACTTCTACAGATGGGCCATAGAAAGCATTTTATCGGGATGTATCCCTGCATGGTTTGGAAATAGCTCCATCCAAGACCAGAAGAAATCGCAGAGAATTGTGGACGCAGCCCAGACCATCATACAAGCTAATCTCCCTTCCATTGACTCCGTTTACACGTCACATTGCCTCGGCAAAGCCACCAGCATAATTAAGGATGAGCCACACCCTAACCACTCCCTCTTCTCCCCTCTCCCATCAGGCAAAGGGTATAGAAGTGTGAAAACACACACCTCCAGATTTAGCGACAGTTTCTTCCCAGCTGTTATGCGGCAACTGAACCATTCTATCAACAACTAGAGTACAGTTGTGAGCTACTATCTACCTCATTGGAGACCCTCGAACTACCTTTGATCGGACTTTACTGGACTTTAATCTTGTACATATCATTATTATTCACGTTATTCCTTTTATCATGTGGCTGTACTCTGTGGGTGGCTCAATTGTAATCATGTATTTCCGCTGACTGGTTAGCACGCAACAAAAGCTTTTCACATGTGACAATAAACTAAACTAAAAAAACGAAACAAAACATTGAGCGGAAGAATTCCAAATCTCCACCATCCTTTTCCCACTACCTCTGGAAAGCCTGGTTTAATTTTAAGGTGAGGTTTCTTTGCTCTGCACTCTACCACCTGTGGAAATCATTTCTAGCTCTCCAACTTGTCATTTCCTTGGATTTTCTTAAACACAATCACAGCATTAATGAAATTGTCTGTCGTGTACCTTATGTAATGAAACTCCTTCCCAAATCTTCAATGGTTGCTTGTTTCCAACAGGCCATTTTCTTGTTCAATCTCTCACAACCCATCCATATCCCTTTTACAGACTCCTCTGTGCCCTCCACACAGATTGCGAACTCACCTGTCTTTGTAACACTCTCAAATATTGGCTGTAGTACACACGATGCCTTTGTCCAAGCCAATTGCAAATAATTGAAGCCCCGGCACTGATCCCTGTGACCCCCCCCCCCCCTACTAGATAGTGATTGCCTATCTAAACGTCCCCCCCCCCCTTCATTCTTTTACCAGCTTTAGGTTTTGATTATTTTGTAAATTACCCGTCCATGCTGGTATATTACTCAGACCTTTATGTTCCTATCCTCTTATGTGACACTTTAACAAATTTCTTCTTGAAATCAAAATGCATCGTATCGACATGCCACCCAGCTTAACTCAACAGTTGGTTGATGGCAATGTGGAACAAATTGGATCTGTTGGACACTGGGTTGTGGGTATGTGGAATGAGGTGCCAGAGGAGGTAGTTGAGGCAAATACTATAACAACATTTAAAAGACATTTGGACAGGTACACGGACAGGTAGAGGGATATGGGTCGAATGCAGGCAGGTGTCGCGTAGATGGGGCAGCTTGTTTCCATGCTGTATGACTGACTCCTGTTCAGAGCTCTCTAGGTGATAGGGTTGTCTAATTGTGTTGATCATTTGTCAACCTTGTAATCCTTCATTAAAGCTTCCCCGTGATTTTATGGTTATGAAAGGTGTGTGTTGTTATTGAAATTCTTTATTTATGGTTTATCAATGGTCTTTTTCCCACAAGCTTTCTGGTGAATGAGGAGCTTTTTGAAAAATCACAAAGATTACAGATTTTCTCTTGTAATGCATAAATGGATTTGAGTTGGCTCTATGCCGTGAAATGTGTAGCAGAGTAGGCATCTTGATGTAAAAAAAAACCAGATGTGATGTGCCAGATGTGAGGGCCCGGAATGCACTGCCAGGGGTGGTGGTGGAGGCAGATACGAAAGTGGCATTTAACAGGCTTTCAGATAGGCGCATGTAAATGCAAGGAATGGAGGGATGTGGATCATGTACAGGCAAATGAGATCAGTTGAACTTAGCAGCATGTTCTGCACCAACATTGTGGGCCAAAAGGCCTGTTCCCTGTGCTGTATGGTTCTATGTACAGATAGATGAAATACAGCTGAAAGTATGGAAGGAATGGCATTTTGAAACAATATTTTAAAATCCTTTATTTTTAGACTCGGTGTACCATTATTACCACTATATTTTTGTTCTTGTAAATCAATACATGACGGTAGGTTTTAATCTGATTGTTTTTGATTTGTTTATTGTCACGTGAACAGAGATACAGTGAAAAGCTTTTATTTTTAATATAGAGATTCAGCATGGACAATGGCCGTTTGGCCCACCGAAACCACGGCAACCCAACCATCTATCACCTGTTCACACTAGTTCTACTTTATCCCACTTTCTCATCCACCCCCAACACACTTGGGGCAATTTACAGAGGCTAATTAACCTACAAACCCGCATGTCTTTGGGATGTGGGGGGAAACACACGCAGTCACAGGTATGAACGTGCAAACTCCCCACAGACAGCACCCGAGGTCAGGATTGAAGCCAGGTCTCTGGCGTTGTGAGGCAGCAACTCTTATCAGCTAAATTGATTTTACATGTATTTCATATTTATGACACTGATGGCCATGACGTGCTAATTAGATGCCAGCAGACTAAAGAGAATGCTTTTTATGTAATGTAAACAAAATTGAAATTGGTAAATATAATTTTAAAATCTTTTACCAAGAGTCATTTTAAGGCATCAAATTCAGTTCTTTTTGTAAATACAAATGCACTTTTAGCTGACACAAAATTCAGTTTTCTTCTGCTGCTGAGGTGATCCAGTCATGATAAACGACTTCATTAGGTTTAAATACAAGACACAAAGTGCTGGAGTAAATCAGCAGATCAGACAGCATCCCTGGAGAGCATGCCCAGACCGAAATGGTCTGAAGAAGGGTCCCAACACGAAACATCATCTATCCATGTTCTCCAGAGATGCTGCCTGACCCGCTGAATTACTCCAGCATGTTGTGTTTCTCTTTTTTACAAACCAACATCTGCAGTTCCTTGCTTCTACATTGTTAGGTTATTATATTTGTTTATAGCAGTGGCTCTAAACCTTTATGAATGCCCCGTTAATTTATATATGGTAAAATGCATGCCTAGTTGTGTCTGATTGTGTTGTGAACTACCACAGATGTAAATGCAAAGAACTGCAGATGCTGGTTTATAAATAAAAACGCAGTGCTGAAGTAACTCAGTGGCTTAGGCAACATCTCTGGAGAACGTGGATAGGTAACGTTTTGGGTCAGGACACTTGTGAAGAGTCCAAATGCCTTTAGAAGACATTTGAGCCTTTCGAGGCATTCCCGGGAAGGTCAGCTGGAATGACCAGTATATTTGTGAACTTTCTGAGTAAACTGCCTCACTGTTATTAAAGCCAGGTCTCTGTAACCTTGGTAATTGTGCAGGTCCACCACTGATTTTCTGACACTCTTGGTTCCAGAACCTTTCTGTATTATCTGTTTTGCCAGACCAACATAGGCCACGGCCTCCATGGGGAATCGAACAATACTGGAACGGTCCGTCTAGGCAGCTTCGGGACCAAGATACCAGCCCGCAAACTTGGCCTTGGAAGTTAGCTATGGGAACGGATCTGCTGGCTCCGACCGTGCCGGAATTACAGACCCGTGGCCACAGGGGGTGAATTCGACCTGCCGATCGCCGTGGAAGTGCCGATGAGATTTAGATTGGCCGCCTCAACCGGCCGAGGTGCCACATCCGGGGGGACTTCCGGGGGGGGATTTCAAGTGTGCAAGACAGTATAAAGAAGAAAATGTGGTGAGGATGTTTCCACTAGTGGGAGAGTCTAGGACCAGAGGTCACAGCCTCAGAATAAAAGGACGTACCTTTAGGAAGAAGACAAGGAGGAATTTCTTTAGTCAGAGGGCGGTGAATCTGTGAAATTCATTGCCACTGACAGCTGTGGAGGCCAAGCAATTGGATATTTTTAAGGCTGAGATTGACAGATTCTTGATTAATTGGGGTGTCAGGGGTTGTGGGGAGAAGGCAGGAGAATGGGTTTGAGAGGGAAAGATAGATCAGCCATGTTTGAATGGTGAGAGTAGACATGATGGGCCAAATGGCCTAATTCTGCTTCTAGAACTTATGAATTTATTATGAAAAGGCTGCAAGACATTTGTTCAAAACACAATTACAAAAAAAAACAAGTCCAGGATAGTGCAAGAGGTGCCTTGCTTTGCAATGGGGTCTTTTGTGCCCTGCTGAGAAAGCTTTGAAAATATGTCAGTAAATCTTGTAACACTACGTGGAGGTTCAGTATAGTTTTTTGAGCTCGAATCTCTGGAGTCTGATTTGAAACCCCAAACCTCGGGTGGAGAAATTGTGTTTCCATTTTTGTAGAATAATTGTGTTGGCATGGAATGAAGCTTTGAAGTAAATTCAGAGCTCTTCAAGTCAGAATAAGTCAGCTTTGGTTTCTGGCCAGTGCCATGTCTGCTCGCCTTCGCTGGATCAGCAGGCTCCATTCAAGATGAAGAACCGAGGCTGAGGGGAAGAAAAACCTGCCAGGATTCCCATTCCTAGCTGCTATGCACAGGCACTTGCATTGAACATAGAACAGTGCAGTGTGTAGGAAGGAACTACAGATGCTGGTTTACATTGAGGTTAGACCCAAAATGCTGGAGTAACTCAGCAGGTCACGCAGCATCTCTGGAGAAAAGGAATAGGTCGAAACCCTTCTTGAGTCTGAAAAAGAGTTTTGGTCTGAATTTTCACCCATTCCTTTTCTCCAGAGATGCTGCATGACCCACTGAGTTACTCCAGCATTTTGTGTCTCTCTTTGGTCTCACAGTACAGCACAGGAACAGACCCTCTTTTTGGCCCACATTATCCATGTTGAACATGGTGCCAAATTAGGACACAAAAGTGCTGAAGTAACTCAACGGGTCAGGCAACATCCCCAGAGAACATGGATAGGTGATGTTTCGGGCGGAAGAAGGATTCCGTCCTGAAACGTCAGTTATCCGTGTTCTCCAGAGATACTGCCTGACTTGCTGAGTTACTCCAGCACTTGGTGTCCTTTTTTGTAAACCAGCGTCTGCAGATCTTTGTTTCTACATGGTGCCAAGTTAGACTAATCTCCTCTGCGTGCACGTGATTCATATCCCTGCATATCTATGTGCCTATCTAAAAGGATCAAAAATGGCACCTTCGTCTCTCCCTCTATCACCAGCCCTGGCAGCACGTTCCAGGCACCAAGCACCCTCTGTGTAGAAAAAAAACCTTGCCCTGCACATCTCCGGTAAACTGTGGGCCACCTACCTTAAAGCGTTGTCCTCTAGTCTTAGATATTTGCACCCTGGAGAAAAAAAAGGTTCTGACTGTCCACCCTTTCTTAATAATTCATTCTTCTATCAGGTCTCCCGTGAGGAAGAGGGGAGAGGGTGAGGGAGGGGGGGGAGAGGGTGGAGGAGGGAGGGGAGAGGGTGGTGGAGGGAGGAAGAGGTGGGGTAAGGGAGGGGGAGGTTCGGGGAGGGGGGAGAACAAAGGAGGACCCGGAATGGGGGACCGCCGTGAGGGAGGGGGAACAACAATGGAGGACCCGAAGTAGGGGGCGAGGGAGGGGAGGGAAGGGGGGGGGGAGATGGCAGGGGGTACTTTGTAACTTTGTCAGTGCCGTATGTAGCGACTATTTGCATACCTTGGGTATGCAAGCAAAGAATTTCACTGTGCCTTGTCACATGTGACAATGAAGTATTCCATTTCAATTCAGCCTCCAACATTCAAGAGAAAGCAGACACAAAGTGCTGGAGTAACTCAGTAGGTCAGACAGCATCTCTGGGGAGATAACGAGATTCATGGTGGAGCAGTAAAATAGAGAAACAAGGAACTGCAGATGCTGGTTTATAATTTCATACCCGAGTCCACTTTGATATACACTAGCACTATCCTACACAATAGGGACAATTTACAATTTTACCTAAGCTAATTAACCTACCGACCTGTACGTATTTGGAGTGTGGGAGGAAACCGGAGACCTAGAGAAAACCCATGTGGTCACAGGAATGTACAAACTCCATATAGACAGCATCTGTCGTCAGGATTGAACCTGGGTCTCTGGCGCTGTAAGGCAACAACTCTACCGCTGTGCCACTGTGATGAGCAGTATTTTAGGTACTTGGCTGATAAAACATCTTGGAGTTATACATATGTGCAAGACACATGGAATTAATTATTTTTTGCATATTGAATTTTGTTGACACCTGGACTAATATTCAGTGGATAGCAGAAACAAGCGAAAGGTATTTGTGTGGATGATTAAAAGTTAAGGTGGCGCAGCGGTCGAGTTGCTGCCTTACAGCGAATGCAAGCACAGGAGACCCGGGTTTGATCCCGACTACGGGTGCTGTCTGTACGGAGTTTTATGTTCTCCCCGTTACCTGCGTGGGTTTTCTCCAAGATCTTCGGTTTTCTCCCACACTCCAAAGACGTACAGGTTTGTAGGATAATTGGCATGGTAAATGTAAAAATTGTCCCTAGTGTGTTGCGATAGTGTTAGTGGGCAGGGATCGCTGATCGGCGTGGGCCAAGGGGCCTGTTTCCGTGCTGTATCTCTAAACTAAACTAAAACTAATTGTGGCAGCACAGTGGTGCAGCTGGTAGAGCTGCTGCTCCACAGTGCCAGCGACCAGGGTTCAATCCTGACCTCGGGTGCTGTCCGGGTTAAGTTTGCACGTTCTCTCTGTGACCGCGTGGCTTTCCTCCCAGTGCTCCTGTCCCCTCCCTCCCCCCACACCTAACCTAAACTGGAATTGATATTTGGTGTAGAATTCTTTCTAAGGTGTAGTTTGACGACCAGCAAGTGAAATGAATAGCTCAGCTGCTAGTTAAACATTTAGGTTTAGGTTTATTATTTTTGTCACATGTACAGAGGTACAGTGAGAAGCTTTGTTTTGCATGCTATCTAAATGGATCAGATATTCCACACAGAAAAAAAATCAATTCAAGCTCAATCCAGTAGGTAATGTAGGCCCCCCTCGGTCATGACTGACCATGGGTGATGCATCCTAGTTTGCAGGTGATGTGTGGTCGGATGCAAGCCTGGGCGATGTCATATGGAGTACAGGCTGTTGCCCATGCAACACGTCCCCCCTCTCCATGTCGCTGATCGATCCAAAGGAACAGCAGGGCCGTTACAGTTTGGTACCAGCGCCGTCACAGGAGCTGCCAGAGCGAGGTTGTAGACAACGACGAACTGCCTGAGGGGCTCCGACTCCGGATTTTCTTGAGGTTTACTCAAGGAGCCTTTTCTATGACTGGATATGGCCACAAGGCCGTGGAGGTTTTAAATCAGTTTTCCCTCTCCAGTAGGTAGAACAAAGAGTAAAGGGCCTGTCCCACTTGGGCGTCATTTGTGCTTCATTTACGCGACATCCTAAAAATTGGTTGGAGCATCGTGACGCGCGTGGTGAGGCGTGGTGGCGTATGCAGTGACACACGGTAACGCGCGGCGCCCCAGGATTTTGGAATGCTCAAAATCCTCGCACGCCACCAGCATGACGTATCCCTTGCGCACGCTGACGTACTGATGGCGTACGCTGACGTACTGACGGCGTACATGTAGCGCGTGATAACATATAGTTACGCACGTGGTCACGTGGTGCGGCGCTCAAATGAAGCGCAAATGGCAGGTCGATGGCGTATGGGCGGCGCATGGTTACGGACGTTGACGAACGGTGACGCACGAACGTTGCCAATGCTAATTTATTATGCGTCACCGTTCGTCAACGTCCGTAACCATGCGCCACCCATACGCCATCGGTGCGCCATTTGCGCGTCATTTGAGCGCCGCACCACGTGACCACCTGGGTATAAAGCGAGCGTAGTTTTGAAACATTTTCACTGGGAAAATCCTTCCCACGGAGATCGGACTAAGTACGAACGACATCGCAAATGGCTCCCAAAAAAAGCAGGGTCCTCGAGCACTTGGTGCGCGACTGTCGTACTGCTAGATGATTTTCGCGCGACAGTCGTGCGTCAGTCACTACCGGCCTGTCGCGCAAATGATGCGCAAATGACGCCCAAGTGGGACAGGCCCTTAAGATACAGAGTGTAAAATATCGGCATTGTAACACATAATTTCCATAGACAGTCCAATATCCTCAATGGGGTAGAGGTGAATTGGATAGTACTCTAGATTATGGAAGGACCGTTGATAATAGAGGGGAAGAAGCTCCTTAGTCTGGCGGTGTGTGCTTTCAAGCTTCTGTACCTTCTGCCGGATGGGAGCATGGAGTAGAAGGCATGACCGGTGTGGGCCAAGTCTTTGATTATGTTGGCTAACATAATATCTTTTGATATTTTGTGGCCCACCATGAGGGACATGTGTTCAGTAAATGAGATTTAATTGTACTAAAAGGGCTAGAGTGTTGCAGAGATCTTCACTAGATGGAGTACTACATTGCTTGGCAGCTGGTTATTCCAGCCAACAAAGTCAGAAATGGATTAACAACCATTTACAATTGTTTGGCACCAGTGGAAAGGCTTTTAGGGTTGTTCTGGATATGTTTATTGACTGCTCCAATTTTGCTCTTTGTTCTTGCTTCCCATACATTGTGGGGGTGATGAGATAACAGAGCCAAAGAATACATTGGAGCCCTTGGCTATTTGGAAATACACACTTGGCATGGAAACAGGGTCTTTAGCCCAACTTACCCGGGCCAACCAACATGCCCCATCTACACTATTATCACCTGCCTGCATTTGGCCCATATCCCTCTAAACCTATCCTATCCATGTACCTGTCTAAATGTTTCTTAAACGTTATGATAGTACCTGCCTCCACAACCTCCTTTGGCAACTCGTTCCATACATCCTCCCCCTTTTTTAATTGTAATCTTTCCTCCCACGCCTGAAAAACCTATGACCTCTGGTTCTCAATTTCCCCTTCCCTGGGCAAAAGACTCTGTGCATACCCAGGAGCACTTATAGAGCACTTATTGATCTTATAGATGTGTATAATCTGCCAGAGGAGATAGTCGAGGCAGGGACTATCCCACCATTTAAGAAACAGTTAGACAGAGATGCTGCTTGTGCCTCTGAATTACTCCAGCTTTTGGTGTCTATCATGGATAGGACAGGTTTGGAGGGATATGGAACAAACGCGGGCCGGTGGGACAAGTGTAGATGGGACATGTGGACTGGTGTGGGCAAGTTGGACCGAAGGGTTTGTTTCCACACTGTATCACACTATGACTGTAAGCATTTAGAATCATTGAGCCTACAGTTCTGTTTTTCAACCATTCTTTTTCTTCTAGCCTCAAACTAGCATGCAGTGCCACAATGGCATGTGGACTGTTTAAAAATGAGATTTCAACATGACTGTAGTCCAAGTGTGTGGGGGAAGGGGAAATTAAAGGTAGCAAGTTCTGGATAAAGAAACGATTGTGCTTGCAGCGACTCGTACTTAATCAGTAATACTTTGAGCATAATGTCTACCTGGCTTTCAGACAGAAGGGAGTGAACATGTCCTTGCCTTCCGTGGGAATAGTAAATTCCTTTGGTAAAATCTGATTAAACCTTATAATATTCACAGTGAATTCAATTACAGTTGTACTTTTTTTTAATGAAAGGCCTTTTGTTGAGATCATTTATTTTTCAAAGATGTCTTTGAGTGTGAGAGGTCCTGCTGATTATGGTGAAACTCCTGATGGTATTTGAACTAGACATTGGGAGGCATTTTTCTGCATGTAAGTAATGGTAGAGCCGCTGCCTCACAGTGCTAGAGAACCGGGGTTTGATCCAGACTTCGGCTCAATGGTTCAATGCTGCTTTATTTGTTACATATGCAATGGCTGCTGCCTGTGTGGATTTTGCACGTTCTCCCTGTGACCTCGTGGGTTTCCTCTGGTTGCTCCAGTTTCCTCCCACATCACAAAGACGTGTGTGTTTGAAGGTTAATTGGCCTCTGTCAATTGCTCTTAGTGTGTACGGAGTGGAATAATATAGAACTAGTGTGCCATAGTCATACAGTGCGGAAACAGGCCCTTCGGCCCAACTTGCCCACACTGACCAACCTGTCCCATCTACACTAGTCCCAACCTCCTGTGTTTGGCCCATAGCCCTCTAAACTTGGCCTATCCATGCACCTGTCTAATTGCTTCTTAAATGTTGCAATAGTCCACGCAGTAACTACCTCCTCTGGCAGCTCGTTCCCTACTCCCACCACCCTTTGTGTGCAAATGTTGCCCCTCAGATTCATATAAAATCTTTTCCTCTTCACTTAAACCTATGTCCTCTCTCTGGGCAAGCGACTCTGGCTGTCTATTCCAGATCTATTCCACTCATGATTTTATACACCTTGTGAACGGGTGATTGATGGGCGGCATGGTCTTAGTGGGCGAAGAGCCTGTTTCCATGCTGTATCTCTAAACTACTCTGTAAAGGAATAAAACTTATGCCATTGAGAAAATAAATTTGGTACATAAAGAAAAATTGTTGTTGGAAACGTTACAGCGACTATTTGAGTTCTGTATCTGTGTTGCTGCTTGGGGTAAGGGAGGATGCAAGTAATGGTTAAAGATGTACACCCACAAAGGTGGAGTGGGATCAATTGATCTTATTGATCTTCGTGAAGCTACGGTAAGAATTTGTTTTTGGATGTGGGAACTTGCTTGGTAGATATTAAAAAATGAGCTGAATTGGCAAGGTGAAGAGAAAATAAAAGGTCAGATCTGCTCAGCTAACATAAGCCTTCACGGTCACGTCAAGACCCCTGCACTTGCAACAACTGGGATTTGAAATGGCACCAAACTGCCGACTCTGTACACTGTCTCAGTTACTGTCTCAATTAATTTCACTGTACCTCAGTACATGTAACAAATAAAGTACTGTAGAACCATTGATATCTTAATTATTTTGTGGCCCTCCATGAGGTACATATGTTCAGTAAATGAGAATTAATTGTTGTACATAAAGGGCTGGGGAATTGCCGAAAACTTCATTTCATACTTTAGTTTTACTAACTAATAATTGCAAATAGTTCAACGTGATAAAAGTTAGTTAACACAAGGTATTGATGTGAATTCCCTTGTTTTTACATTTATTTGCAACTTCCCACTGAACCAGTTATAGAGGAAAACTAAGTGTGAAAATGGTGTTATCACTGATAATCATTTACCCTTATGTTTACCAATTGTAGTTTTCCAATTTCTAAATTGGATCAAATTGGATGTACATCTTCCATAATATGTAGCAATGTTACAAAATTTTGAGATTAAAAAAATAAAGTCTGCAATTTATCCCATCAGATAAAGCATAAAAAGAAGTTTAATTTGACACTTAATTCACTTTCATATCTTCAGTATTAAAAAGGTTATGGCCATTATCATACTCAGAAATTAGCATCTAGTTCCCTATTGCTTTTCCATTGACTTAACACAAAAGCTGTGATCGAGGACAGTTGCCCATAACTTTCTTAAAAATTATGATAACTGAAAGAAATTTTCAGTTATTATAGATTGAAGCATTCTGAAACAAATATGAAACAATCTTACTTCGAAGACATGAAAGTAAAGCATATAATTAGTTAGTTACCTAATTGTAGCTAATTACAAAATTCAATTACTAGATCTAAACATCTATCAATATCTTAAGAATAGATTAACATTTTTAAATAGCCTAAGTGTCCAAATAACATTCACACAATAATTCACAATATAACATAATTTTTAAATCTAATTTTCATGAATTTACAGGCCAAATGGAAGGAATTGAATGTTTAATACCTGTAAATTAATGGGGATTTAATTCATCTTGCGAGTGAGGATTTCTGGAACGCGATCTTTTGGAACGTTCATTTGCGGTGAATTTAACCCCGTATTGGCATGAAAAATACTGCCGTTAATTCGGGGAATAAAATCACCGTGTCGCATGAAAAAATGTGAATTAAAGGCTTCTTAAGAAGCACTTTTATACATTTAAAGAAACCACTTTCGTTTACCTGTCCCGTGTGTGAAATCCGTCCCCGTTATCGGCGTTGACGCTTCAGGAGCTGCTTTTAAAATTTCTCTAGCGCTGACATTGACGATTTAATTTTTTTTTTAAATTCACAAAACGCCGGTAGGAACGATTCATCAGCCAAGGCTTGTACTCGAACAAAATATTAACCAGGACAAGGGAGGAGAAACCCACGTTTTAACCCCACCCCCCCCTTAAAGGCGCCAAAATCGCGCACACGGCCAGTGGCAGAATTACAGCACGACTGAAGGTAAGTTTTGTAACATACCTATAATATGTCTCCCACTGTCTGTTAAACGTGAATTCCTACAGTGACATTAAAGTGGGTTGTATGATTAGATGTCCATGGTTAGGTTCAATGTCATGCTGTTGTTTAGACTTTCGAGATACAGCATGGAAACAGGCCCTTCAGCCCACCAAGTCCGTGCCGACCAGTGATCACCCCGTACACTAGCATTAACCTACACACTAGGGACAATTTACACTTTGCAGAAGCCAATTAACCTACAAACCTGTGCGTCTTTAGGAGTATGGGAGCGAACCGGAGCACCCGGAGAAAACCCACGCGGTCACAGGGATTCAGGGACAGTTTCTTACCAGCTGTTATCAGGCAACTGAACCACCAGGAGAGCAGTCCTGGGCTACCTCATTGGAGACCCTCGGACTATCTTTGATCAGACTTTACTGGACTTTATCTTGCACTAAATATTATTCCCTGTATATTGTATTTTCGCTGACTGGTTAGCACGTAACAAAAGCTTTTCACTGTACCTCAGTACATATGACATTAATCTAAACTTAACGTACAAACTCCGTACAGATAGCACTGTAGAAAGGATGAAACCCGGGTGCCTGGCCCTGTAAGGCAGCAACTCCACCACTGCACCACGGTTTCCTCGTGTTACAGATAATATTTACGATGTGCACATTCTCAAACATTTAATTTTTTATGTTTAACAAGAAAGCCGGAGTGTTGTTTTCTAGAAAGGAAACAAACCGTTGGTTCCGACAGCTGTTGCTTGTGAAGATGTGTTCATGAGATCCCTTTAATGTGGTCCGATGCCATGCAATGAGGATGTTTACTCTGTCACAACATGTAGTGTCGGCTACAAAATAGCACCCTCCTTAATTTTCGATAAAACCCACCTGTGCCTCTCGCTTTGTTCTATCTTAATTAGGATGAGACATTGTAAGAAGGCTGGGTTTTGTGAAAATTCATACACATGAAAGTCATGTCAGATTTTGTATTCAGTGAGAACTGTGACTTCTTTTGTTGGTTCTACCTTATCTGAGTTCAGAGCTCAGCACAATTTTTAACAGTTGAATCTCGAACCATTTGTTGTTTTTGAAAAAAGCTTTATGAACATAGGACATAAAACAGTACAGAAGATAGACACAAAGTGCTGTAGTAACTCAGCGGGTCAGGCAGCATCTCTGGAGAAAAAGGATGGGTGACGTTGCGGGTCGGCTCCCTTCGTCAGACTGTCACCCATCCTTTTTCTCCAGAGATGCCTGACCCGTTGAGTTACTCCAGCACTTTGTGTCTGTCTTTGATATAAACCAGTATCTGCAGTTCTTTGTTTCTATAAAACAGTACAGCACAGGAACAGGCCATTCGACCCGCAATGTCTGTGCTGAACATGATGCCAAGATCAATTCTTATCTGCCTGCACATAATCCATATCCCTCCATTCCCTGCATTTCCTTATGCCTATCCAAAAGTCTGTATGCCACAACCACCACTCCTGGCGGCACTTTCCAGGCACCCACCACTCCCCGTGTGTAAAAAAACTTGCTTTGTGCATCTCCTTTAAACTCTGCCCCTCCCTCTCACCTTAAAGTTATGCCCTCTGAGGACACAGAGCTTGTTACTTAAAAGCTCAGAATTTTATGAATGTTGGCACAATGAATTCTGTTGCTGCAGAGAAATTCTGTTCATCCAATTGAGATGTTATACTCGAACAACTTCTGTAATTGATGGATGTATGATACCATTCATAAAAGAGATACTGTGCATCATAAGTAACTGCCACACCATGCATTTAGCAGGCCTAAAACTTCCACAACTTGTAATCACCTGGCTCCAAGAAGGATGTCATTAAATTGGAAAGGGTGCAAAAAAGGAGTCACAAGAATTTAACTGGGGACTGGAAGGATGGAGTACTAAAGAGAGACTGGATAGGCTCTCTGTGGATTAATGCACTGCAATAAGGTATAAAATCTCTTGTTTCCCCTTGAATACTACTGTTGGTGTGTATATATAGTAAAACTTGGTGATAAAATGGCACTGTATAGAAACTTGTCGCTGGAAGAAAATGTAGCAAGGGCTTCCCAATTGCAACCAAAGATTATATAGCGGAACTTTGATTGCAACAGCTTCAAGAAATGTTAAAGAACATATATTGCAACATGTAGGAGGCTATTGGTTCTTGTGACTCCTCCATCATTCAATAAGATCATGGCTGATCATTTTACCGCAACACTTGAACCTCCACTGCCCCCTTATGAAGAGAATTCCAAAGATTCATCTCTATTTGGTTTCATATAGACTGCTCCTTGATTTGAGACTGTGATCCCCAGAAACTCCAACCAGGGGAACCTCATGAAGACATAATAAACTGCAGATGCTGGAATCTTGAGCAAAACACAAGTGCTGGAGGAACTCAGCAGTTCAGGCAGCATCTGTGGAAGAAAATGGACAGGAGAAGTTTAGGGTCAGCACCCATCTTTAGACTCAAGAAAGCTCAGTCTAACGAAGGGTCCCGACGCAAAATGGCATCTGCCCATTCCCTCCACAGTGGACACACTCCCACTACTGGAAACATCCTCTCCATATCCTTTTCATATTCAACATAAATGGACATAAAAAAGCAGAAAGAGACGAGGGCAAATATTGAAAGTGAGTAAACCACAAGAGGTCAGAAATGAAAGATCACAGAAATCAGAGGTGGAGGTGATGACAGAGATAGGAACAGCAACCATGGAAGGGCTTGAACATTTCATGTTTTTCTTTCTGTAAATCTCCGTTATTTAAACAAACAATATATAACTATTGAGCAAATGGTGAAAGACTGATCCCTCTTATCTTTCAAAAATGAGATTATAGTCATCCAACAATGTGCCAATGGAATATTTGATTAATATTTTATATTCATTTGGTTAATTGATTTGAGGCTTTGCAGTTTTGACAGCGGCTTAATGCAAGGTGAAATCAGGTCATTGTTGATGTTAATGTGGTGGGGTATTGTCCTAGATTTTAGTGTTGGACTTGTGGGAAAGCTACCATTGAAACAACAGCTAACATGTATGCTGGCCTTGTGCTCTTTAAACAATGCAGTTCAGCTTGACAGAGTAAGTAGCACATATAGTAATGTCCATAGTAAATAGAGAAGCATGCTTACTGTGCGCTTTGCCTTAAATAGAAGCCGACAGAAAGACCCTTCCCACCCCAGTCATTCTTCCCTCTCCCTGCTCTCATTGGGCAGAAGAGCAGCACTGTGGTAGAGTTGCTGCCTTACAGCACCAGAGACCCGGTTCACTGGCTCAATGGTTCAATGGTCCTTTATTGTCACGTGTACCGAGGTAAAGTGAAACTTGATTTACCATACAAAAGAAGCAACAAGATACATAGGTACACAAAAATGCTGGAGAAACTCAGCGGGTGCAGCAGCATCTATGGAGCGAAGGAAATAGGCAACATTTCGTGCCGAAACCCTTCTTCAGACTGATGGGGGGTGGGGAGAAGAAAGGAAAAAGGCGGAGGAGGAGCCCGAGGGCTGAGGGATGGGAGGAGACAGCCCGAGGGCTGAGGAAGGGGAGGAGACAGCGAGGGCTAACAGAATAGGGAGAATTCAATGTTCATGCCCCCAGGATGCAGACTCCCCAAGTGGAATATGAGGTGCTGTTCCTCCAATTTCCGGTGTTTCCGGTTGCAATAACCAACCTGACCGAAACGTTGCCTATTTCCTTCGCTCCATAGATATTCTCGATTTTCCAGCATCTGCAGTTCCTTCTTAAATAACAAGATACATAACTAGATAAAGATTAAACAGTTCAATCCTGACTATGGGTACTGTCTGTATGGAGTTTGTATGTTCTCTTTGTGACCCGTTTTCTCCGGGTGCTCCGGTTTCCACTCCTATTCCAAAGACATATGGGTTTGAAGGTTAATTGGCTTCTGTAAATTGACCCTGGTGTGTAGGATAGAACTACTGTGAATGGGTAATTGCTGGTCGGCATGGACAGTGTGTCGAAGGGCCTGTTTCCACGGTGTATCACTAGATTAAACAAAAGGACAGCCAATTGTGTCACTGTAATGTATCTACCACAAATATTCATTGCGCAACCTTATATGTGTCACCCTACACTAATTTATTGCATGGATTTAGGACCACTTCAGAACTGGAATACAGCTGTATAGTTAGGGATTTTGAATAATCCTGTTGGCAGCAGGTGTCTAATCATTATAATCCCCATTAATGATGCCTGAACAGCTTTACAATCCCAGGGGAATGCATTGATCCGATTTGATTAATACCTTTGAGTGCTTGTCGGTGGAAGTGGTTGAGCATTTTCAGTTCAAAGGTGCATAATTGAGTTCTGAAATCTGATTATCCTGGGTGTTTAGTGCTGAGGTAGAAGTTCTGCCAGCTACACCACTGCAGTTTGTGAAGAAAAGAAGCAGCAAACAGTTGTGCAGATGTGAATAAGGGTTGCACTGCTTCTCTCATGAAGTGGTCGGCTAAATCTGAAGATTCCATACGGTCGATCATGACTTGAAATTGTTTGACCATTTAGTTTGTGAGCATATCTGTTTTTCAGATGCACTTCTTTGCCTGAACTATATGCCTTAACACATTTAAGAAAATATGTTATGTACTCAAAAGACATCTTCAAGTGACTAATGGGCCTGTCCCACCTAGGCGACTTTTCAGCGGGACTGCGGCGACTGTCAAGTTGCCGGCAGTCGCCTGAAAAACCGGGGACTGGAACGGCGACTGTCAGAGTGGAACACACGCATGCACACACACACACACACACACACAAACACACACGCACGCGCACACGCACACGCACACGCACACGCACACACACACACACACACACACACACACACACACACACACACACACACACACCCTCCCCCCCACCCACACACACACCTTCACCTTCACCTTCTTTCACCAGCCCGTGTGAATTTTTTAGACATGTCATGCTGTGGCTCCGCCCACTGGTTTGATGGAGAGGCCTTTTCCCTTTCTTTCCCAGTCTTGAGTTGTGTGTTAAGATGAAGTTACCTATGCTGTATTGCTAATAAAAGTCTTTGGATCTTAATCACTGTGTGCGAGATAAGTCAATCCTACACCCCCACGCTTGCCCTGTCTAAAAAATTCACACGGTGCAAAGCCAATGTGACACAGACACACAGGATGAACAGGAAGGTTGGCGCTGTAAAAAGACGGCTAAAGCACAGTGTACAGTAAGTCCTTTAAAAGAGGGGGGCAAAAGGGGGAAAAAGAGTGGAGACAACTTATAAGAAGCCAGAGATACACGGCTGTGCAGCTCAGCGGACATTTAACTTTACCGGTCGGTTATCCTTGGTTCTGAAAACTACTGCTTACCTTTTTTTTCCCCATTGCCAATGAAATTCACCGGTCAGCACCGGCTACAACCCACGAGAACCTCCGAGAACCTTCGACCTCCTGGCAACCCATTAGGACCTCCTGGCGACCCACCTACAGCTCGAGAATTCTCGCTACTCTCCATGGCGGCTGCATTCTAGTCGCCTCTAATTTTTCAACATGTTGAAAGATTCACGGCGACCATAATGAGGCCGCGACTAGTTCCCAGAATGCGGGAACTCCTCACGACCATGAAGACGACTCCCCAGCAACCACCCGCGAACATGTGGCGACCGTGTGGCGACTGCATAGTCTCCTGCAGTCGCCTAAAAAGTCGCTTATGTGGAACAGGCCCATTAGCATTTAGTCTTTTGGGGAAAGATTTCCGTTAGAATTATTATGTCACACAAAAGGCCACTTGGCTCTCGAGTGGGGAGGAAGTAGTTGAGGCAGGTACAATATCAAGGAAAGACACAAATTGCTGGAGTAACTCAGGCAACATTCCTGGAGAACATGGATAGATGACATTTTGTGTCTTTCCTTTGAAAACAAGCATCTGAATTTCCTTGTTTCTTCATGTACAATAACAAAATTTAAAAGACATTTGGACAGATACATGGATAGGGATGGTTAAGAGTGACATGGACCGGGCATGTGCATGTGCAACTAGCTTGGATGGGGTATCTTGGTTGGTATGGACAAGTTGGACCTGTTTCTGTGCTGTATGACACAAAGTGCATGCTAGCCTACTGTAGATCATTTCAGCCACAATTCAAAGATTGAAACCCTGGTAAACTTCTTTTGAAAGCCCTGATAGACTCGTCTTCCACGAAATGCAATCATTGAGTTCCAGATTATTGTCACTTTTTATTTAAAACTAGTATTTCCTCCTGTACCCTTCATCTTCAATCCATCAAGTTCAATCTTTGTTCATTGATGCTTGAACAACCTGCAAATGGAAGGAGCAGCCAAGGAAACGTTATTGTGAAATATTGTATTAAATCATTAATAATCATAGATGCAAACCTCACATAAGTAACCGAGAAAGCGCTTCCCGATTCTTTCTAATTTTAAACTTTTCTTCCCTTCTTTTGTATTCCTCTACAGAGGAAATGGCTTCTGTTTTTATTTTGTTAAATCCCTAGGCGTGCATCATTGAGATCATCTGCCTTTCAACACAAGAGGATAAAAGCTAATTTTGATTCGTGAGAGCAGACCAAAGTATCTACCAAAATGTAATACAAAGGGAAAGCTCAGGCCTTTCACCTGTGCGGCCCATTGATGTCAAACTGGCTTTCTCAAGAACACGGTCGAATATTTAGCTCAAGTAGTACACGCATTTGAGTAAAGCAGTCAAAAAATTAACCAAGTTGGCAGTAGGGATTCAGCATTCACACGTTCCAATGTGATACTAAGCAATTGTTTTGGAACTGCTGTGAAAGCAGCGTAGAGCATCGCAAATATTAACACGTGGATTAACAGCTGTCTTTAATTCATGGTAAGTAGAGGGAGCTCACTGCATAGGAAGCGGTGAAGTAATTTCACATATTTAAGGAGAACGTAAGCATACAAGAAAGAAAGGACAAGGAGACACAAGAAACTCTAGGCAGCACAGTGGCACAGCGGTAAAGTTGCTGTCTTACAGAGCTAGAGACCCGGATTCGAGTTTAGGTATCACTGGGAGAACATGTATAGGGAACATTGAAGAAGGGCCCCGACAGGAAACGTTACCTGTCCATGTTCTCCCCAGATGCTGCCTGACCCGTTGAGTTATCCAGCACTTTCTCTCTCTCTGTATCTTCTGTTCGATGGTTTTGTTCCAGAATACCTAAACATTGATCTGATTTGAAAAAGGTTTACCTGGTTTCCAGGTTGTAGAAATCCTCATCAGCATTAAAATATTAGATCTTTAATGAATTGGATGGCAGATTTAAGCTTGAATGCAATGGGTTGAAATCATGGCTAATATTTTGATAAAGTGCTTTATGGCCTCATTGAGTCCATCACTTCCCCTTATCACTGTTCATTCACTTGATAAATGTCTCTTGATCCATACGCCAATGTTCTTTTCAAAATAAATATTTCAGCCTCTGGTATTAGCCAGAGGAGGTCGTTGAGGCACATACTTCAACAACATTAAGAAAGCATCTGGATAGGTACATGGATAAGAAAGGTCTAGAAGGGTATGGACCAAACGGAGGCAGATTGTGGGACCTTGGTCAGCATGGGCGAGTTGGGCCGATGGGCCTGTTTCCGTTCTGTATGACTCTAGTGTCTAATCTTCATGGGTTTCTCATTTGGAAAGGTGGGTTAATACTTCCGAAATTGGGTGCTCTGTCTTTAGCCGTGTTCTGTTGTTTGATCGTTTTTCACATGGGTTTCATATAATAATAATAATTATAAATCTCGTTTAAGTTGAGTTAACCAATGTTCAGGAGAGGGAATGCATATCTGTAATGTCACAGAGATTGTATAGATAACACCTGCAGTACTCAGAACACAAAGTACTGGAGGAACTCAGCGGGTTAGGCAGCATCCGAAGAGGGAATAGACAGACAGCACTTTGGATCACTGAGGAACCCTTTCTCAGACTGGAGGTCTTGGAGCAGGAAGCGACTGCTACATGGCAGTCTTGGGATATGATTTCTAAAATTGACCCGTTCATTAATATAGAGGAACAAGACAGCTTTTTAAACTTTCATTTAAATGCAGCTTTGCATTATAGAAAATCACAATGCGGTCGATTGCTACCTTGCACTCCTCCCTACGGGTTATGCCTAAAAAACTGGATGTGAGAAATGATTTGCCACCAATTTCTTGTTCCAATAAGCGATAGATATGATAGTGGTGGTAAAGTGGCTTTTAAATTTAGCCTTTGCACTCTGTTTCCTTCCCTTTGCCCTATTTATTGTATGAGTTTGACTTGATTCTATTTATGTGTGATATATCTGGTCTGTTTGAATAGCATGCGATTCACTATTTCTCAGTGCACGTGACAATACTGAACCTAAACCTAAATATGGATCACATGCAGCCAGATGAGATTATTTGAAGATGATAGACACAAATTGCTGGAGTAACTCAGTGGGTTAGGCAGCATCTCTGGAGAAAAGGAATAGTTGACTTTTCAGATTGGAATCCTTCTTCAGATTATTTTAATTTGGCATCATGTTCAGCACAGGAATTGTGGGCCGAAGAGCCTGTTCCTGTGCTGTGCTGCCCTACTTTCTAAATGAGGCCCAATTACAGCTGCCGCATCTGTGAAATAGTCCGTCATGATCCACCAGAACTAGCTTCATACTTCCTTTGTAAGTGTTATCATGTGTGTTTTATCGCTGAGAAACCATCAAAAGGTTGAAATGCTATAAATTATGATGGAAAACGACATTTTAAAATATACACTGAGCTTTTCAACATGTGAGAAAGTTTTCAATTGTTATTGAATTTAGTTC
Organism: Malacoraja senta; assembly: GCA_038087875.1. Lineage (NCBI taxonomy): Eukaryota > Metazoa > Chordata > Chondrichthyes > Rajiformes > Rajidae > Malacoraja > Malacoraja senta. Next base: position 123,090,778 of record CM075978.1, on the reverse strand, counting down.
TAAATTGGCAGCACTTAAGTAACTTTGAATGTTGAACTCGCAAACAATTAGGCACCATGTCTCTCTTAGTGTAAGGTATGTGCAGAATATTTCTTTGGAAGGAAGCCCGCCTCTTGTCAATTATACGCTGTTCCTCACCGATGCACTATCAGAAAATGTCCGGTTACTGAAAACCAGCATCAAGTGAAAACCTTGAGGAGACAGTGGAAGCTCAGAAAAAAACTGTTGTTACATGGCATTGGGTATTGATTTATTATTATCAAATATACTGAGATATACATCCAGATTCAGAGACAGTCTCATCACAGCTGTTATCAGGCAACTGAACCATCCCACCAACAACCAGAGATCAGTCTTGAGCTACTATATACCTCATTGAAGATCCTCGGACTATCTTTAATGTGTCTTTCCTGAACTTTTTCTTGCACTAAACGTTATTCCCTTTATCATGTATCTATCTGTACACTGTACACTCAATTGTAATCATGTATTATCTTTCCGCTGACTGGTTAACACACAAACTGTACCTCTATACACATGGCAATAAACTAAACTAAACAGTGAAAATCATTTGGAGAGCTATCTGGGCAAATCATACTACATTAGTAGTGCAAAAGAGAAAATAAGGTCTTACAATTACAGAGAAAGTGCAGATTTAAAAAAAAGTGCAATAGCCACAACAAGGTAGATTGGAAAAACTGGAATTCTGCCCTAGTCTATGAGAAGTCTGTTCAGGATAACAGTGGAGAAGAATCTATTCTTGAATCTGATGGTATGTGCTTTCACGCTATTGAATCTTCTGCCCGATAGGCGAGGGGATTAGACAGATTTATCTGTTTGTGATTCGTCCTTGATTATGTTGGCTGCTATCCCAAGCAGAGTGAAATATAGATGGAGGATGAGGGGGCGGCGCAGGGAGAGATAACGTTATTCTACTGACCTTCTCTTTTAGGTTTTCTGGACATCCTAACTGATTTTGCAAAGCATCAGCTGGTGGTCACTCACCATGTTTAAACAAAGAACAAAGTACAGCATTGGAAAGGCCCTTCGGTCCACAATGTCTATGCTGAAGTGATGCCCACTAATCTCTGCTACCGTGTGCTCCATATCCTTCCATCCCCTGCATTACCATGTGCCCATCTCTTAAATGCAGCTATCGTATCTGCCTCCAACCCTGTCCGGTCAGCGCGTTCTAAGCACCCACCACTCTGTAATAAAAAAACGTTCCCACAATGACTGTGATGCACATGATGCTAAGACCAATCTTATCTGCCAAAGAAAGACGAAAAAATGCTGGAGTAACTCAGCAGGTCAGGCAGCTTCTCTGGAGAACGGATAGGTGACGTTTTGGGTCAGGACCCTTCACACCCAACCCAGAGTCGCTTATCCAGGTTCTCCAGAAACGTTGCCTCACCTGCAAAGTTACTCCAGCATTTTGTTTTTTTCTTTGGTATAAACCAGCATCTGCAGTTCCATGATATCAGCCTGCATGTGACCCATCTCCCTCCATTCCCAGCATATGCATGTGCCTATCCAAAAGCCTCAAGTGTCATAATTGTATCTCGGATATATTGCGCTTATTTTACAGCTGATGTCAGCACCTTTGTGGAATACCGACCATTTCTGTGTGGGGTTTTCATTTTGTCGGAGTCTTAAAGATTTTCTGGCTTGGTGCCTGATCTTGTGATCAAATTCAAAACCTTGCAGCCTCTCCAATGACAAATGCAAACCAGATGAGTGACAAAGTGGTGCTGTAGTGGCTCCACAGATGTGTCAGGTTGATTTGCTTAAGTCTAATCTTGAAATAAAATGTGCTGCACATGTGAAGGACTGTACACCGCACGGATCTAATGTGGAACAATAAATACAATGATCAAGTCAGTCTATAGTTGTATGGTTAGTGCATGCACATTTATGTTGCTCTTCACTGAACTACTGGAATAAAGTTGGCCTTGTTCAGCTAAATGCACACAGTATATTTGCCTATTTCCTTCGCTCCATAGATGCTGCCTCACCCGCTGAGTTTCTCCAGCATTTTTGTCTACCTACAGTATATTTAAGTGTTCACCACATCAACAACTTGTCTTCCACCTAAACAGGAAATTGAAAAAAGCTGAGTTTTTGTTGTTTTGAATTCCGACACATTGGAAGTAGTAGAATTGGACAAGACTAACTCTGTAACATCACTGACAGATTAGATATCGTAATGTAAATGACTCAACATTTCCCCTTGTAGATAGCGGCCCAGTTGTGATCCAAAACATTGGATTGACTTTAAAACTTGAGTTAATAATGTCTGAAGAAGGGTTTCGACCTGAAACATCACCTATTCTTTTCTTCAGATATGCTGCCTGACCCGCTGAGTTGCTCCAACTTTTTGTCTATCATCGGTTTAAACCAGCATCTGCAGTTCCTTCCTACACCATTAATAGTGTCAGTTTGCTTAGTTTAGAGATACAGCATGAAACAGGCTCATCAGCCCACCAAGAAAAAAGTGGGGAATTGATGAGCATGTGAGAGAGATTTAGAGTCATAGTTGTGCAACACAAAACTGGTCCTTTTAGTTTAGAATTACAGCATGGAAACAGGCCCTTCGGCGCACCAAGTCCACCAAGACCAAGATCACCCGTTTACATTAGATCTATGTTATCCCATTTTCTCACCCATTCCCTACACACCAGGGGCAATTTTTACAGACTCTGAAGAAGGGTCCTGACCCGAAACGTCATCTATCCATGTTCTCCAGAGCTACTGCCTCGCCCGCCGAGTTACTCCAGCACCTTGTGTCCATTTATTACATAATGTGGAATCTTTCAGAAAGGGTTTCTGCTTTAAGAATTTGTGTCCATTTTTTTCATGTGTTTCCTTTTGGTTGAAATAAAGTTTAACTGCCTGTGCTTATGAAAGAGTGAAGCATTTAACTTTGTAGTTGATGGTTCAAGTGTAATAAAAGGGCACAAAGTGCTGTAGTAACTCAGCGGGTAAAACAGCAACTTCTCCCTATTGTGTAGGGAGTGGATGAGAAAGTCATTGTCATTAGTTTATTGTCACGTGTAACCTGGTACAGTGAAAAGCTTTTGTTGCGTGCTAACCGATTAGCGGAATGACTATACATGATTACAATCGAGCCATCCACTGTGTACAGATACATGATAAAGGGAATTTATCATGTAATATCTGAGAACTTAGTCAAGAATGCAGGGAATATTAAACAGGCAATTGTTACTCATTCAAAACACTTATTGTCAAATTAATGGCGATGTATAAAATTTATTGAATAATATTGTTTAATTTAGTTTTGAGATACAACATGGAAATAGGCCCTTCAGCCCACCAAGTCCACGCCGACCATCAATCAGCCATTGACACAACTACTACGATTTCCCACTTTCCCATCCACTCCCTGCACATTTGGGGCAATTTACAGAGGCCAATTCACCTACAAACCCGCATGTCTTTAGGAAGTGGGAGAAAACTAGAGCACCTGGAGGAAACCCACAGGGTTACAGGGAGAACGTGCAAACTCCACATAGACAGCATCCGAGGTCAGGATCGAACAGAAGCGGCTCATGAGAAGGTAAATGCAACATTGTGAAGTGCTGTGGGTGTTAGTCCTGTGGGGGAATGGGGTGAGTTCAGGAGAAATGCAAATGTGTGGTTAAATGTATGACCTCTTGTATGGTCTGGCTCTGCCTCTGCCTCATCCTCACATAAATTATATGCAGCTGCAGCACACTGGAGTGGTTGCAGTAGAATGATCAATTTAGCATTTAAAATTCACTTGGACAGTCCATGGACAGGAAAGGTTTAGAGGGATATGAGCCAACACAAGCAAATGGGACTTGCTTAGATTGTGCATCTTGGTCGGCAAGGGTGAGTTGGACCGATGGGCCTGCTTCCATCCTGTCGGGCTCTGTGACTATTAGTGAATTCTACCATGTATGCATTGATCACTATCCTCCCACTTCCCCATCCAATCCATACCTCACAGATGTTGTTCAATCAGCAGAGTTCCTCCAGCAGTTTCTTTTTGACTACTAATCCATCTTTACCAGTTACCATTTTCATCAGTTTACCACCTTTACCTGCCCGAAGAAGGTTTCTAATCCGAAACTTCACCTATCCATTTTCTCCCGAGATGCTGCCTGACACGCTGAGTTCCTCCTGCACTGCGTCTATTTTTACCAGTTATGTGTTAGATCAAGCATTGGATTTGACGAAATCAGTTTTATGTTGAAATACCATTTGTAAAAACGTGAAACAACTGAATAATGAAAGGCCTGGATAGAGTGAATGAGGAGAGGATGTTTCCACTAGTGGGAGAGTGTGGAACCAGAGGGCACAGCCTCAGAATAAAAGGATGTATATTTAGAAAGGAGATGAGGAGGAATTTCTTTAGCTAGAGGGTGATGAATCTGTGGAATTCTTTGCCACAGGCGGCGGTAGAGGCCAAGTCATTGAGTATTTTTAAAGCAGAGTCTGGTAGGTTTTGATTAGTAAGGGCGTCAATGATTATGAGGAGATGGCAGAAGAATGGGGTTGAGAGGGAAAAATAGACCAGCCATGATCGAATGGCAGAGTAGACTCAATGGGCTGAAAGACCTTTCTGCTCCTATGTCTTATGGTCTTGTAAAGATCCCAACTTAAGTAAGGACAGAATGAAAAAAAAATAGAGGTCTGCACAATTTTGCTGCAAGGCTAAAATCAATGGGAATATTATTTCTTTCCCAAATTTCCCACTTAAATTTGAACAAAATAAGCATTAATGGACACACGTGAACTGTTGGAGATACTGCATTTATAAAAATATGAATATTGATCAGTAAGGGTGTCAAAGGTTACGGGAAGAATGCAGGAGACTGAGGTTGAAAGGGAAAAATAGATCAGCGGTGCTGGCTCGAAGGGCCAAATGGCCTACTCCTGCACCTATTGTCTATTGTATGGTGGAGAGACTTGATAGGCTGTATGGCCTAATTCTGTTCCAATGTCTTATGAACTAAACTAAACTTATGTGTGATAATATATTGATCATGATGTACTTCGTTACACAGAATAAAGAACTGTTGGGTTAGTCAATTATTCATAAACTAACAAAGCATTGGAAAATTGGAAACTGGCAGTGTTTTGGAAAATTGCTTAAAAATATTGACAGGGGAATTGGTGCCACATTAGGTTAAATGATTCATAAAAATTGCACATTTGGCAGGTGCTGCTCAAAGAGTGTGCTCTTTGCACCAATTAGACGTGTACGTTTATGTCCTGACTTTAAGTTACTGGTAGGAATGTATGAGGAGCTGTTTCCAAGCTGCAAACAGAGCACAGGAGGGGGTGGATTGCAGGAGACTAATGAGCCTCTAACACATGCCATGCAGTTTACATATTTAATTGTTTATGGGTAAAATCCATACATCATTATTTAAGTTGTTAAAGCAATACTCTTCCAGTCTATTGGCATAACTGAAATGGGAATTTCTCTTGGAGAATTGTGGGAATTAATTTGCAATTTGTAGGGCACCATGTGCATTTTTATAAAAAAACATTAGGTATACATTGAAGTGTTGATGTTTATTATTCACTTCAATTTAGGTGTATTGGCTGTTGTGCATCAGTTTAGTATATAGATACAGCATGGAAACAGGCCCTTTGGCCCACCGAGTCCACACCATCGATCACCTGTCAACACTAGTTCTAGAAACAAAGAACTGCAGATGTTGGTTTATATCAAAGATAGACACAAAGTGCTGGAGTATCTTAGCGGGTCAGACAGCATCTCTGGAGAGAAAGGATGGGTGACATTTTTGGTTGGGACGTTTCTTCCGACTCTTCAGTCAGAAGAAGGGGAAATTTAAGGGGAAATTTTACAAACGGCAATAAAACTACAAACCTGCAGGTCTTTGGGATGTGGGAGGAAACCAGATCACCTGGAGGAAACCCACACGGTCACAGAGAGAATGTGCAAACTCCACACAGGCAGACTCCAAGGGGTAGCACCGCAATGGCTGCCATGCCAACAGTCTGTCTCGTCCTTTTCATTCTTTGTTGTTTTTTAGTATATGTTAAATGTATGTTTTAGTATTCTTTTGCTTTGTTTTATGTGTGTGGGGGTGGGGGGGGGGGGGGAGGTTGGGGGTAGCATTTTAAAATCTTTTTCCACGACGGAGATGCAATCTTTTTCCGTATCATATCTCCGTCTGCACTGTGGCCTAACATCATGGAGCTGGCGGTCTCTTGCTGGAGATCGACTTTAGGAGCTCCAACCACGGGAGCCTGCAGGACTTGACATCATGGAGCTGCCGGTCCCTGTCGGGGATCAACCTTGCTCCAACCGCAGGAGCCTGCCAACTTTAACATTGTGGAGCTCGCGGTCCCTTGGTTAGGGATCGACTATGGGATCTCCAAGCCGCGGGAGCTTCTACCGCCCCGACGTGTGGGCTTCGATCATCGGCTGAGGGAGCTTCGATCGCCCCAACTGCGGATGGTTCGACTGCCCTGACCGCAGGAGAATAAAGAGTGAAGAAGTTTCGATTTTATTGCCTTCCATCACAGTGAGGAATGTGGAATCCGCTGTGGTGGATGTTTATGTTAACCTTTATGTAGTTGTGTGTCTTGTTGCTTTTTCCAGTATGACTGTATGGTAAATCGAGTTTCACTGTACCTTAATTGGTACACGTGACAATAAAATACCTTTGAACCTTTGAACCAAGGTCAGGATCGAACCCAGGTGTCTGGCGATATGAAGCAGTGGTTCTATCAGCTGTACCACCGTGGCACTCTCACCTTGGATTCAGAGGATGATGTGTTCGTTTCACTTAAGAAAGTTGAACTAAACTAAGCTGAACACAAAGACCAGACTGACACTCAGGATACCATTGATCCATGCTGACTCTCAGGAGTCTTTTGAATGAGATGTCAAATGAGGCCTCAATGCCCCAAGAATAAGCTTTCTGGCTCCACAAGTCAGTGTGATCACTTACTACTTTGATTGGGAGGTATTAGCTACTAGGGGAGGTTGCAGGGAATGGAGGGATGTGGATTGTGCCCCAAGCCTCAATGCCTCTTAGTTTAGAGATACAGCATGGAGATCGGCACTTCGGCCCACCGAGTCCATGCCAAGCATTATTCATCCGTTTACACTAGTTCTACACTAGGCCACTTTCTCATCCACTCCCTACACACTAGGGGCAAATTACAGCGGCCAATTAATCTACAAATCCGCATGTCTTCGCGATGTGGGAGGAAACCGGAGCACCCGGATGAATAGGAACAGGCCTTTCAGCTCACAATAACTGTGTCGCACATGATGCCAAGTTAAACTAATTTAATCTGCCTGACGTTAGAAGGCTCATGGCCCAAAACGTCGCCTCTCCATGTTCTCCAGAGATGATGCCTGACCCCCTGAGTTACTCCAGCGTTTTGTGTGTCTTTCTTCAGATTGACTGGTCCTAATTAAAGCAGCTTTTGCAAGCTGTAACTGGAACATGATGGCTCCCTAACAATTTTTTTTCGGATTGAAAACAAATAAATTCCAATGTTTTGTAAGTGGATACTAAACATTAATAAATGGCAGTGAATTTATATTATTTTAAATTGAGAATTTGTACCCTTCTGTCACACGTTATTATTCGCATTTAAATGAAACTGTGCTCTCTCTGGGCTTCTATAAATGAAGAACAGGTATCTCTGCCAAAGTTAACATGTGAAGTCTTTAATGATTTTCTTTCTATTCCTTCATATTGAAGACAATAAAAGGATGAAATGATTTGGCGGAGGCATAAAAGCTGGGATCAAAGGAAGCTTAAGCTCCTCATCTCGAATAAATTTCTGTTGTCATTCCAGTAAAGACGGCAATGTCTGAAGTCTGATGTTTCCATTTATCCTCTGTGCCAAATGTTAACTGGTTTCAAATGCAGAATGCAAGATCCGCTGCAGTAAATGCTCTTCCCAGTAACTTCATATCTGACGGAGGTGAGGCTGATGTGTAGTACATTGATAGGGCGGCACAGGGGTGCAGTGGCAGAGGTGCTGCCTTATAGCACCAGAGACCTGGGTTAGATCCTGACTACGGGTGCTGTCTATGTGGAGTTTGTACGTTCTCCCTGTGACTGCGTGGGTTTTCTTCAGATGCTTCAGTTGCCTCCCATACCCCCAAACATGTGCAGGTTTGTAGTTATTTGGCTTTGGTAAAAAAATTGTAAATTATCCCTAGTGTGTGGTATAGTGTTAGTGTATGAGATGATCACTGGTCAGCGTGCACTTGGTGGGCTGAAGGGCCTGTTTCCGCACAGTATCTCTGAAGTCTAAAGTGATGGGTCGAGCATCGGGAGTATTTGAGAGAGTTTTCTGTCTGCCTAAGACTTGGATTGTTTTCTCTGGATTGTCAGAGGCTGAGGGGAGACCTGATAGAAGTACAGGCACTCCATGACTTATGTAAGGTTTCACAGAATGTGAAGCCTTACACAAGTCATATTTTACATGTCAGAATCACTATCCCCATCCTTTACCCAAAATAACTCACTGAGTCTGAAGATGTGTCTCAACCTGGAACGTTGCCTGTCCAAATCCTCCAGAGATGCTGCCTAGCCCACTGAGTTACTCTGGCACTTTGTGTCCAGCACTGAGAGTATTAACTGTCTCAGCGGCGTCCGGCTACGTCTGGGGCACTTTCTGCAGTGTGCGGCCTTCTGGGTAAGCACTGGCGCCAATGCCGGCTTGTTTCTGATGTGAACTTGACCGATCGTACAGTGCTATGGAAATTACAAACTATCTTAATTACACTAGGGACCGAGTACAGAATTGTTTACGCAAGTGGGAGTTTACTTGAGTCGCCTATTGCATAAGTCGGGACTGTCTGTATATAAAATTATGCGAGGCATGGTGACGCAATGGTAGAGCTGTTGCCTTACAACGCTTGCAGCACTGGAGACCCGGGTTTCATCCCGACTATGGGTGCTGTCTGTACGGAGTTCGTACATTCTCCCCATGACTGCGTGAGTTTTTTCTGAGATCTTCGGTTTCCTCTCACACTCCAGGTCGGGCAACTCAGCGGGTCAGGCAACATCTCTGAAAAAACATGGTCGGTTTGGGTCAAGACCCTTCCTCAGACTCAAGGCCTCAAACTTTGATTCTTTTCTCTGAAGATGGGTCCTGATCCGAAACATCACCTCCAGGGATGCTGCCAGACCTGCTGAGTTAGTCCAGCACTTTGTGCCTGTACTGTTCTATGTTATGTGTATCCCTCTTGGCCTCTTGTATGTCTCTTGATCATGCTCTCTATCGACTCTGGCACTCTCATGCATTTCCCACCCTCTTTCTTGTACTAACTCTTATCCCACTCTTACCCCCTTCACACATCTATGTGCATAGATGTACAGATGTAGTGTACAGATGTACTATGTATATAGAAGATTGCAGAGAATGGTGGACACAGCCCAGTCCATCACACAAACCAACCTCCCTTCCATTGACTCCTTTTACACCTCATGCTGCCCCGGCAAGCCCACCAGCATAATCAAGGCCGGGTCTCACCCCAGCCCCTCCCTCTTCTCCTCTCTCCCATCAAGCAAGAGGTGTTGAACTGTGAAAACGCACACTTCCAGATTTAGGAACAGTTTCTTCCCAGCAACTGAACCATCCTATCAACAACTACAGAGCAGTCCTGAGCTACCATCTACCTCATTGGAGACCCTTGGATTTTACTGGACTTTATTATTATCTTGCACTAAATGTTATTTCCTTTATCATGTATCTACACTGTGGATGGCTCAATTGTAATCATATATTGTCTTTCCGCTAACAAAAGCTTTTCACTGTACCTTGGTACAGTGGTGACAATAAACTAAACTAACCTACATACGCACACATTCAGGCGGAGAGATGTGTCTCTATGTGTCTCATGGAGACACATAATTATATGTGGCTCTATTCTTTCTTGTTCGTATGTCTGCGGCAAAAAAGAAGACCCTGAGGGCCGCGGCCTGCAGGGGGGAAGCTCGGAAGGCGTTGAGCTCGGCTATGAAGATCGGAGAGCCAAGGAGGAGGAAGCCGCTGGTGACGACGGACGGGAGGAGTGGGCTGGTAGGAGAGGGACTGGTGGTATTGCCTGCAGCGCCCCCAAGCTGGACTGCAGGAGACATCCTCGGAATACATAAGGTAGTCTCGTGAGGAGAGGGACTTCGGTTCGTGGGCTGAGCCGGTCGAGGGTGACGGAGGAGGCCCCAGTAAGCCTGGGGCTTACCTGGATTGGGAGCTGCTCCAGTCCATCGAGTACATAGACTTTGGACTTTTTGTACATGTCACTAAAATATGGCAACTCGTGCATGTGTGGTCTATGCAAAAATAATTTCACTGTGCAGTGCACACATGACAATAAAGCACCATTGTGCCTCATTTTTATATGCTCGCTCCGTCTGGCATTTTCTCTCTCTCGCCACATCACCATCACCTCCCTCCCCCCCATTACAGAATTCTAAACTGTCTTCTTGGATTCATTCGTTTGCTCTCCTTCTTGATCTTGCTGCCTGTTTTTATTTTCTGGGTCAATTGTGGACACTAAGAATGCAACGAGTTATGTGTTCTGAAAACAGCAAAGTTACACTGCTTGCAAATCTAGTCGTAAAACTCTGAACATATTAGTGTCCAATTCGTCAATATCAGATGCTGTTAGATGCCAGTTCAACATGACTTCTGGCATTCACAGCAGCGATGCAGTCAAGCTGGCTGATCACTGCAGTACTTATGACATTTTCTCACCAGCAAAGCTGGAAGTTAAAAAACAAAAGTGCAGTATTTTTGACAAATGTTTTACAAGCTGAGAAATAAAAGCTGGGGCATACATAAGGTCAAAAGTAGTTAAAACAGCAAAACCAAACAAAACATATTTCAAAAGTAACAGATTTTAAACATTTGGGTAAATGACAAACTACATACTGAACTTGTGTCTGAAGCAAGAGAATGTGTAAAAAGGAACTACAGATGCTGGTTTACACCGAAGATAGACACAAAATGCTGGAGCAACTCAGCGGGACAGGCAGCATCTCTGGAGAGAAGGAATGGGTGACGTTTCGGGTCGAGACCCTTCTCAGTAACTTAGACCCTTTTGAGTTGCTCCAGCATTTTGTGTCTATCTTCTGAAGCAAGAGAGATTGTAAAGCAATAAAAATGGTTTATTATTCTGTTAATGGAAAGTTTTGGATGTCAGCAAGAAAGGAGAAACTTATTGAGTGTTACATAATAATACACAATGACATTGATAGGGTAGACAATCAGAACCTTTTCCCTAGGATGAAAATATCAATTACTAGAGGGCAAGTGTTTGTAGGTACATACAAGCCACTGATTAAGTCAAGCATGCAGTAAAGAAAGCAAATGGCATTTCAAGAGTCAAGAGAGTTTTATTGTCATGTTTCCCAGATAGGACAATGAAATTCTTACTTGTTTCAGCACAACAGAATATGTAAACATAATACAAACGGAAGATAAAAGTTCAGTGTCTCTATAGACCATAGACCATATATACACAATAAATAGTAAGATTAAACAAGAACTTACCAGTTTGAAGTTTGATCTTTATTTTATGAGGAGTTACGTTGAGGGATTACGTGAAGAGCCCACCAGCCCGCATGCACGTCAATCTTCAAAGCAGCGGTGTGAAATCACAGATAACAGTTGTTGTACTGAATATAGTAAGATTAGAGAAACTAGAATACCAGCTGACCTTTATGATAGAGGGTTGGGAGTGGAGGGCACGTAATCCCTCAACGTAACTCCTCATAAAATAAAGATCAAACTTCAAACTGGTAAGTTCTCGTTTAATCTTACTAATTTACTTCAGTCACGTGAGTGACTACGTGAAGATTTCAAAGCTCTGTGATTTCATGCCGTGGAAACGAGTCCATGCGTCACACACTGCATCAATTGACCAAGGATGAGTGAACATTAATAATGCATTCAGACATGACATAGATATAGGCATGTTGATGCTTTTTAATGAACAAATAATGATAATAGTAACCCCCCTCAACCGGGAGGAAACTATAAAACAGAATCTAAAATAGAGTTGGCAAATACCCCCGGTCTGGCAATGGGTTAGTTCTAAAATATTTGGAAAGATCGTTCATTTGACCATTCTGCAGCTGCTAGGATGTGGTCCGGAGAAACGTCCATAACCCTGCTGCTGATGTTGTTGCAGCCCTGGTGGAATGAGACTTGAAAATGTCAGTGTTCACTCCTGTATAAGCCAGAACCTGTTTTAACCACCTGGAGATGGTCTGTACTGATACCTTCTATGAGGCTTTATGTAACTAACAAACATTGCTAGTTCAGAGTCTCTAAGGCTCTTAGTGACCTTAACATACTGGTGTAGATGTGTGACCACACACAACCAAAGGTCCATGGGATATGCCAACAAATCTAGTTTGAGACCTGATGCCCCTGGTCTACTCTGCTTGACTAAATCATAAACATAAAATGTTATTTTGCCTGCAGATGTAATCATCCAGTCCAGTCACAGCTTATGCAATGACTGGACCCGTTGCGTTGAACTCAGCGCCATGAGCATAACCACTTTGTAAGTGAGTTTGACCAAGGACAGGGATGTAGCTGGAGCCCACCGGCGAAGTGGCATAGCACAATGTTAACATCCCATATCTCTGCGTACCTGGGCCTGGGAGGTTTCGAGTTGAAGATACCCTTCATAATCTAGATATCAGAGGGTGAGACCCGACAAGTGGATTCTGCTCCCCGCAGCCAATATGATGAGTAGGCACGTTAGGCACAGTTAATGGCACTATAACTTAATGATAGTCAAAAACCCATATAAAACTAAACTTCAAGACGTCAGTCATCCGTGCCGAGTTATATGTAATATTAGCATAAAACAAAATACTTCCCATCCCCTTATGAGGAAATGTACTGCTTATTGGTGCTATCCCTGCAATCTGCAGTGAGCACGTCCATGGTTTGGTTTGACAACCCGAGCCACAGGAACGGTCTTCTCAGAGTCTGCAAGTCAATGAATTGATTTTAACATGCAGAGGATGGTTTCCCGAGTCATGGCTAAACCAGCAAATTATTGTGTCTAGAAATAACCATATAAGGTTCTATTATCATTCCCAACATCAGCGGGAACCATGGCTGTATAGGCTAGTCAGGTACTACGAAAATGCGGGAACTTGCTGAATTTATTGCAAGACCCGTCTAATGAGGCAAAATGGAGGAAGACATAAAAGAACATTCCTCCCTAGTGTAGCGAGAATGCATCCATCGCCACTGCTATGCCACATATTTTTTGCAACTGGTGATTGAGCCTGGATGCAAACATCTCGATCTTTAGTGTTCCATCGAGCCACAATGTCATTAAATACTTTGTGATCCAACATCCATTCTGTGTTGTCATTGATTTTATGTGATGATACACCAGCGCCAAATGAGATTAGGTAAACTATCACCGGATACTTTGACTTGATTGCACCCATGTGATTAACAGATACCACCACCAAAGTGTATCAACTTGGACTTGAGCATGCAGATCATGCATAATTGCACAAAAACCTTTAACCCACAGAATGCACCTAGTGTCTATAGGTAGTTGATACCATATAACTGAAGAATTGGTAACTCATGCAAATCCCATCTGCCTCCGTAACTAGAGATGGTATTAGTAATTTTCCATCTTTGAGCAATAGCATCAGTTTGTAATTATAACTGAAGATTTACTGACGAAAAGTTAGTAGAGCAATGCTGAATACTGTTCGTCCACCATGGTGACTTTGATAGTTTCAGCTGGTAATAGCATAGGTCTGTTAACAATGACCTACATGGTACTTGAGAGCTTACTCCTTTGCACGCTGTAAGTTCTGATAATGCAAAGGCCCAAATAGCACAGCTGAAAAGCCAATATATTGCCAATTACACTTGATGAATAGAAGGCTGCTTGATAACAACAAGGTTTTGTTACAGGCTTCAATTATTCAATCTCTTGCCTCAGGGCAGAGTCACAGACAAATTAATGGAGTTAAAGGTAAATCCCAATAATCAATAATTTCAGTTGGTATCAACTTAAATTTAACTGGATGGATGAGACACCCAATTTCTCAAATATAGTTTTGTGGCTGATACAGCTAATTTAGCAAAATACAGCGTTTAGAATATCATCCAGTTAGGCCA
>CM075978.1:123008710-123076415 GCA_038087875.1 Malacoraja senta | reverse complement strand
GTTGGCCAGTGTGTCATGTTCAGCTTGTTCTGAGTCACTCTTCCTTGCAGGGAACCTCCCCCTGCCAGACCTGCTTCAAGAACAGAAACCTTTTGTTATTGTGAAAGTGAGGCCAAACACAGACTGCTGGAGAAAATCAACGGGTCAGGCAACATTCGTGGAGGGAATTGGACAGACAGTGATTTGGGTCGGGATCCTTCTTCAGACCATCATTTCCTCCACAGACGCTGCCTGACCTGTTGTGTTCCTCCAACACATTGTGTTTTGCTCCAGATTCCAGCATCTGCAATTCTCGGAAATTTGTGATTTGGGGAGATGCACGTCTTTGGGATGTGGGAGGGAACCGAAACACCCAGAGGAAACCCACACAGAAAGATAAGGTGAAAAATATTCTACTCGGGATGAAAGATATTTAGAACTCTCTTCCTCAAAGGGCAATTGAATCAGAGCTCTTTGCCGTCAAAAAAATATTAAAACGACATAGATTCTTAAAAATCAAGAACCTTATGTGGCCAGGATTACTGTCATAGCAGTAAATGGAGGATTAGACTTGACTGCTCTATTCCTGCTCCTAATTCATATTTTCACGTGCTCAGGGGAATATCTGGAGAAACTGTCCAAAAATTACAACCTAGAAACACTTAGAGAATAGAACAGGATAGCACAGGGACAGGCCCTTCGGCCCACAATGTCTGTGTCAAACAAAATGCCAAGATAAACTAATCTCACTTGCCTGCACGTGATCCATATCCTTCCGTTCTCTGCACGCACTAACTTCACTCCCAGCAAGCCAGACTCTTATTTTTGGACAATGCATAGGGTGGTGTACATTTGGAAACTCTCTTGCTGTCGGGTGTTGACATTAAGTCTGAAATTATCCTTTTTTTCCCTTTGTGGACCAGAGGTGAGAGGGGATGTGGAGAAAAGTTGGGAGTTAAAGAATTGGGTCACTGTTCAGCCATTATCTCATTGCTGGAGGTGGGGACCGCCTCTTTCTTCTCCTCTTCTCCTGTTCCAAAACTGAGCCGTTACTTAGGTTACTATACTGTGGACGTGAGGTAGCTGTCAGAAACATGGTGATTAATGAAGGCTTGTTCCATAAAGAATACATCTAAAACTCCTGCCAATATGGATACCGTTTGATGCCAAACACTGAATTTATTTTGGCAAAAAAGACACAGCCACCACCTGCCATTCTCATGAGCCATGGGAACTCATACTGTTCATTGTCGTACCTTAAATTTGCCATCTGGTTAGACCATTTAAGAACGCGAATGGCATGCGTTTTTAAATGTAGTTTAGTGTAGAGATACATCATGGAAACAGGCCCTTTGGTGCACTGAGTCCACGTCGACCATCAATTATCCTGTATACTAGCACTATCCTATACACTTGGGACAATTTACAGAAGCCAATTAACTTACAAACCCACCCGTCTTCGGAATGTAGGGGAAGAGTGGAGCACCCGGAGGAAACCCACGTGGTCACATACAAACTCTGTGCAGACAGCACCCGCAGTCTGGATCGAAACCCGGGTCTCTGGCGCTGTATGGCAGCAACTCTAGCATTGTGCCGCCCAAAAAGGAAAAGAAAAAGATTTTGCATGCGGGATAATTTTAAATCTTTCCAGAAGAGCGCAGTCATTCAAGGCAAGAGATATTAAACTGAAATGGAAGTGGGGGGACAGACAGAATTCAGCTTTTTTTTCTTCTCTCCAATCGATTGTGTAGAATGGCGGTAGAAGGGGACTGAGATTCCTCTGAGGAGATGCATACTTAGCTCTTTGTGGGTGTGTATTGCCACAGCAGATCCACTCGGGAGGCTCAACCTCAATAGACTAACGTACCTGCAAGTGATTACAATACAGCAGTCTACTCTGGAGATTCAAAGTGAAGCCATAAATATTGTAGTAAAGGAGAAACCCAGACCAGTTTAGATGAATCACAAGGTCAAACCCAGTGCCGTAAATCGTCAGTATCTGGTTCTTGTTTGCGATTGCACCAGTTCAGTTTTGTATTATGGATGGGCTCGGCTGGTTTTCAAAGGTTCTGTTGTTGCCAGATATATCCACGATGCCTTTCATGTGAGGATTTGTGGTTGTATTGTCGCTTCATTTAAGATTTATCCCAAAATATTCTTGCAGTCTATTTACACAATTCATCAATTTTCTTATACAAAGCAACATCCATGTGTTGTTCAAAAATGGATGTTCTTCTTGAGTAATGACAAAACCTTTTGGGGGTGAGACAGTTCATGACACTGCAAATATTGTTTCTTAGCATAACTTAACTGAATTCAGCACAACTGGATATATGTGGGGCACGTTTCTTTACACATAGGGTGGTGAGTCCCTAGAATACACTGCCTGGGGTGGTTGTGGAGGAGTTTAATTTGAGTTTAGTTTATTGTCATGTGTAATAAGGTACAGTGAACAGTTTTTGTCATGTGCTAACCAGTCAGTGGAAAGACAATACATGATTACAATCGAACCATCCATAGTGTACAAATACATGATAAAAGTAATAATGTGAATATCGTTTAGTGCAAGATAAAATCCAGTGAAATTCGATCAAAGATAGTCCAAGGGTCTCCAATGAGGTAGATAGTTGTTCAGGACCACTCTCTAGTTGTTGGTAGGATGATTCAGTTGCCTGATAACAGCTGGGAAGAAACTGGGAATCTGGAGATGTGCGCTTTCACATTACTAAACCTCTTGCCTGCTGAGAGAGGGGGGAGTGAGACTTTTAGTTAGGCACTTGGATATGTAGGGAATGGAAGGATATAGATTATGTGCAGACAGGCAAGAGTTGGTCTTGGCATCACGTTCGGCACAGACATTTGGGCCAAAGGGCCTATTCTTGTGCTGTACTATTCTAACTGCTATAATTTAGCAGAGTTGCCATGATGGGTTGAGAAGCAAGGAATTGCAGAGGCAAAATACAAATTGCTGCAGGAACTCTGTGGATCAGGTGGCATCTGTGGAGGGAATGGCTGGGCGCCATATCGGGTCAGGACCTTTCTCCAGAATGCGTTTTGCTGTGAGCAGTTTGCTGATGCCTGGATATTTTTTTGACACTTAAATAAAATGTGTTCCAAGACATGAGTTTGAGTTTAGTTGGGTTCAGTTTATTGTCACATATACCGAGGTACAATGAAAAGCTTTTGTTGCGTGATAACTAGTCAGTGGAAAGACTATACAATTACTTCTGATGTTTTTTTCTTCTGATGCCATTAAATTGCTTTCAACCATCCACCCTGGAAAAATATTTTCAAATTAAGAAGAGGGTCGATTGTCAACTTCTGCCATTGCTTTCAAAGATTAGTCCAGAGATTCAAACTTTTTTTTCAAATAGGTTTTGCAGTTGAAGCATAAAATCAATTGCAAAATGCATCTGCTGTTTTTCTGCGACATGAAAGCAAATTGCTATGCATGAGATGAGTCTTTGCTTGGAGGTAGCTGGTATTTCATAGAACTTAGATTTAGGTTAAGATTTGGTTTATTAAGGTCACATGTACCAAGGTACACTGAAAAGCTTTGTTTTCCCATGCTAAACAGACCAGATGTGCCATACATAGATACAATCTAGTCAGTGACTTGCAATCAGCTATCCATGTCCTCCAGAGATGCCACCTGACCCGCTGAGTTACTCCGAGCGCATTGTGTTCTTTGCATGATTCTAACACCTGCAGTTCCTTGCGTCTACTGAATATTTTGAAGCCTGATGAGAGGGCGGCACAGTGGCGCGGCGGTAGAGTTACTGCCTCACAGCGCCAGAGACCCGGGTTCCATCCTGACTACGGGTGGTGTCTGTGTGGAGTTTGTACATTCTCCCTGTGACCGCATGTGTTTTCTCCAGTTTTCCTCCGACTCTCCAAAGACGTGCAGGTTTGTAGGTTAACTAGCTTCTGTAAATTGTAAATTGTCCCCAGTGTATAGGATAGTATAAGTGTATGGAGTGATCACTGGTCGGTGTGGACTAGGTGGGCCGAAAGGCCCGGTTCCACACTGTATCTCTAAAGTAACGTGTAAAGAAATCCAGCCAGACTGTCAATTACCTTGACAGCTGATACGGAATACAACAAAGCCAGTAGTGTGGATGAAGAGCTCAACTTGAGAAGGACCTTGACCACCACCATTTATTTTGGAGACCCCCGGTAACGCTGGTGTAATGGCAGTGGAAACGCAGGAGAACCCAGGCTGACGCTTGCAGACAAGTCAGGAGACAGAGTGCACTCCAATCTTAATCCAGATGAACATGTAGCCACAATGCAAAGGAAATACTTGAGGCATAACCACAACATAACCATAACTTCAGGAAGCGCGGTGGAGTACCCTCCCCAATCGGCATCAACGGTGCCAAATTGGAAATGGTTTAGAGCCTTGATTTCCTTGGCATTTATATTACCAATGATCTGTCGTGGACCAACCACATTGATGCGACAGCCAAGAAGGCACCACCAACGCCTGAACTTCCTGCAGAGACTGAGGAAATTTGGCATATCTTCACTGACTCTTGCAAACTTCTATAGCATTCTTTCGGGTTGCATCACAGCTTGGTTTTTGAACAACTCTGCCCAAGACCGCAAGAAATTGCAGAGCTGTAGATGTCCATCTCACAGACGAGACTTCCCACCATTGACGCCATCTACACTTCACGCTGCTGAAAAGCAGCCAACATAATCAAAGACTTGTCTCTCCCCGTTCATTCCATCTTCTCGCTACTCCCATCAGGCAGAAGCTACAAAAGCTTGAAAGTGCGTACCACGAGTCTCGGAAATAACTTCTTCACTCCTGTTTTCAGGCTTCTGAATAGTCCTTCCATAACCTAGGGTATTGTCCAATTCACCTCTACCCCTTTGCGGGCATTGGACTTTGTCTATAAGAACTGATACGTGACAATGCTGAGAATTAGATTCTGCGCTCTGTGGCTCCCTACCGTAGTTGAGTTTAACTCGATTGTAATTATGTAAAGTATTATTTGATTCTGGTAATTTCTCGCCTCCCGTTCCTCCCCCTCCCCCACTTCTATTTCCAGTCTGAAGAAGAGTTCCGAGCCAAACTGTCACCTATTCTTCTTCTCCAGAGCTGCTGCCTGACGTGCTGAGTTACGCCAGCATTTTGTGTCTATCGTCGGCATAACCAGCATCTGCAGTTCCCTCTTGCACGTTTTATCTGTTTTTGGATGGCATGGAAAACAAAGCTTTTCACGTACTTTGGTACTTGTGACAATAATAAACCTAAACATAGAATCCACTAATGTGTAGCCAGGTAGCCAAGTGTTGAATTTATGTATAACTAAACTAAGTGGGACCCGTTGGGTCCCATGTTCACACGGGAGGGCTGGTCCCCCAACGCAATATTCCACCTCTCCACCAATTCCAATATTGGTGGCCAGTGGGGGGGGGGGGGCTTTCTGGAGCACCAGTATGGCTGTTGTGGGCCAAAGGGACTGGTTCCCAGAGGGCTAGTATGGACATTGTGGGCCAAATGGATTCTTGGGCTGGCAGCCCAGTCACTCAGGCCTGGTGGGCTGGTAGTTCCGTCACTCAGGCCTGGTGAGCTGGCAGCTCAGTCACTCAGGGCTGGTGGGCTGGCAGCTCACAAACTTCCAGAAATTCTGCCCAAAACAGGTGAGAGAGCAGGGGGAGAGGGTGGAGAATCAATTTTAGACATTTTTCATCTGTTTCTGCAGATCACAGCAATGAAGGAGGAAAGTCTATCCTGGCCTGGATCTCACAGGGAGCCAATGAAGGGAGGGAGAAAAATACTGGGGTGAGGTTTAATACTTGATGGGGGAATACTTACTGATAGGCCGAAAGGACTCTTCCTGGGCTAGTACAGGCCTGATGGGCTGAAGGGATTTTTAAAAAACGGAGTGAAATCTTAGTGAAAGGCACTTTTTCTGGACTTTTCCTGGCCTGGCCAAAATGCTCTTCCTAGGCTAATACAGGCATTTTGGGCAAAAGGGACTGGTTTCTCGGCTAATAGGGGCCTTGTGGGCCGAAATGAGTGCTTTCAGGCAGGCCAAACAACTCATCTCATTTCATTTCCATTTCCATTTCAATTTCAAGCACAGGGCAGGCCAAACAACATCTCATTTTCATTTCATTTCATTTCCATTGCCATTTCAGTTTCAAGCACAGGACAGGCCAAACAACTCATCTCATTTCCATTAAGAGCTAACAAATCATTTGTTGCAAGTACATTGCAGACTCACAGTTCAGGAGACTCACAGTTCAGTTGACTCACAGCAGAATCACAGTTGTGGCCTCTCCCTTGCGATCTTCCAGAGTGACTGACTCACGTCCAGGCATCCAGGGTTTTATAGTCATGCCCCCCCCCACCCCCGGAAGGGGCGTTACCTTCATTATGGTGATTGACATGCGAGAGGACCAATCAGCTGATCTCAAGATTTTTTTAACATTCATAACGTTTTTATTTTTCATCGATCGGAAAAATCCTTGGGGCTGCCACAGCGGAGAAGGACTGTAAGTAAGATGGCCAAAAATCATATCGATATAGGGTAGCGTTTTTTCTAAAATCAATATACAGCGCAGACAGGAAGTGTCTTTTAGTTATATAGATAGATGTTGGCTGGAGTTTCTTCTGTAGTTTGCAACGCCTTTTACTCTTTACAGGCTGAAAGAAAGCCATTTGAAGAAGCTGTGAAAAATTACATCTGGAATGAGAGCTTATATTTATGTAGAAATTCTTGTAAAATTGGGGTTATTTTTAATAGGATTTGATGGTTAAAGAAAGACAAACTGTTTTTTGAAAGATTTTTATTTGGGAAATGTTGAACAATTTTTTCCATGATTCAGTGTAGTGATGATGAGGATAATCCGGAGTTACGAGGCAAAGTTGTATAAAATCACATGAGAACCATGTGGCGCACCTGGTAGAGTTGCTGCCTCATAGTCCCAGGTTTAATCCTGACCTTAGGCGCTCTACGTGTGGACTTTGCACGTACCCCCTGTGACCGCGTGGGTTTCCTCCTGGTGCTCCGGTTTCTTTCCACATCCAAAAGACTTGCCTCTGTAAAATTGCTCGTAGTATGTAGGAAGTGGATGAGAAAGTGGGATAACATAAAACTAGTGTGAACGGTCAATGTGGATTCGGTGTCTCTAAACTAAACTAAAGGCCAGAGATGAAAAGGAGACAAAAGGGTGTCAAATATGGAGACAGTAGTGAAATGTAAAGCCAGAGGGAGTGATGTAGATGGATGGGCATGGGGAGCGGGGAAAATGGGTCTTTCACACCACTTTGATGTGGAATTTGTAACCATAGTAGTGACTAAGACTGCCAGCCACCAGGTCAATAACTAGGGCAAGTTAGACATGAGCTATGAATGAAAGATTGTGTGAGTGCGTGAATAAGTGTGTTAAGGCAGTTTGAAAATGTCTGCTCTTATTTTACAGGCTGCACTTTACTTCAGTTCCATTTCCTCCAACACAGTTAAATAGTGACAGCAAAGCAAAAGTCAGTCGTGACCTTCCTGTGACCTGTGGAACTCCGCCCAAAAGAAGCCCTTTGTTAAATGCGATTTCCTTTGCCGTCACAAGTTTTTGTGCAGCATTCATAATTGGAAACCAAGTCACCTGATTTAATGTGCTTTTAAAAAAAAAAATCTTCAGACTCCGCTCGCTATGTGATGATTGAAAAATATCCTGCAGTAAGAGGGGAGGAGCGGTTAGAGAACTGATTTAATGGGTAACTTCCGATTCACACTTAGCACCCCACATCCATCACACCAACACACCGCTCACTCACTGAATGGCTCCCAATGGCCATGAGTTCTTCAACACATGACCTTAGTTTAGTTTATTGTCACATGTACTGAGGTACAGTGAAAAGCTTTTGTGTGCCAACCAGTCAGCGGAAAGACAATACACGATTATATTCGAGCACATGATAAAGGGAATAAAGTTGAGTCCAAGATAAAATCCAGTAAAGTCCCATCAAAGATAGTCCGAGGATCTCCAATGAAGTAGATAGTAGCTCAGGACTGCTCTCTTGTTATTGGTAGAACGGTTCAATTGCCTGATAACAACTGGAAGGAAACTGTTTCCTGAATTTAAGGGTGTGCGTTTTCACACTTCAGTACCTCTTGCCTGATGGGAGATGGGAGAGGGGAGAAGAGGCTTAGTCTAATTTTAAAGCACAATTTTCTTGGCAGCTTTTGTTTTGGTGCTTTTGTTTTATATATGTCCATTAAGCAAGGTGAGATTGATTCATGATAGGCTGAGTTGGAAAGGATTTACGACAGATTGGGCCTAGGAACGACTTCTACTTGTCCACTTCATAGATTTAAGGTAAGGAGGGTTTAATAGGAATCTGTTGGGTAACCTTTTTACACAAAGGGTAGTGGGTGTATGAAACGAGCTGCCAGAGGAGGTAGTTGAGGCAACGTTTAAGAAACATGTAGACACGTGGATAGGATAGGTTTAGAGGGACCAAACGCAGGCAGGTGGGACCAATGTTGGTCGGTGTGGGCAAGCTGGTGTCAAATTTAGTTCATCTTTGCATTTTGAGGTTTTCTAGCGAACTTTTAGCAAATAAAGTACTTAGTGTCATCTATTGTAACATAATACATAAAATAGTTTGGGCCGCATGGTGACACAGCGGTAGAATTGCTATCTTACAGCGACAGATCCTAACCTTGGGTGTTGTCTGTCTGGAGTTTGTATGTTCCCCTATGACCACGTGGGTTTTCTCCGGCTGATCCGGTTTCCTCCCACATTCGAAAGACATGTAGGTTTGTTATTGTCTGTAAATTGCCTCTCGTGTGTAGGATGTGAAACTGGGATAACAGAAATAATGTACTGGTGATTGTTGGTTGGCGCAGTCTCGGTGGGCTCTAGGGCCTGTTTCCATGCAGTTTCTCTAAACTAAATACATGTCCAAAGTATTACCATTTTACCTCTCTTCAAATTACTGCTTCTATTCAGGATGATATACTTGAAAGTGTTAATACGCCATTTGAGGAAAAGTTAAATAGAGCATAGAACAGTACCACATAGGAACAAGCCCTTCAGCCCACTCTGTCCATGCTGAATTTGGTGTCAAGTTAGCCTGCCTGTGCCTATCTAAAAGCCTCAAATGCCGCTATTGTATCTGCCACCACCAGTACCCCTAGCAATGTGTTCCAGGCAACCCCCCTTCCCTACACATCTCCTTTAAACCTTGCCCATCTCACCTAAAACCTATTGCCTTATAGTGTTTGAAATTTCCACCCTGGGGTAAAAGGCTCCAGCCTATCCATGTCTCTCACAATTTTTGCATGTTTCTGTCAGCCTCCACCTCCGATGTTCCAGAGAAAACAATCCCTGGCAGTACCGTGTTCAGTTTTGGTCACCCTGTCATTGGAAGGATGTCGTTAAGCTGGAAAGAATGCAGGAAAGATTTACAAGGATCTTGCCAGCATTTGAAGGCCTGAGTTATAAGGAGAGGTTGGACAGGCCAGGACTTTATTCCTAGGAATGCAGGAGGCTGAGGTGTGATCTTAGAGAGGTGTACAAAATCATGAGGGGGATAGATAGGGCAAATACTGAGTCTTGTATCCAGAGTAGGGGAATCCAGAGCCAGAGGACAAATGTTTGTGAGAGAGGAAAGATTTAATAGGAACCTGAGGGGGTAGGTATATGGAACAAGCTGCCAGTGGCAGGCACAGGTCAGGATCGAACCCAGATCTCAAAGGCAGTGGCTCTAGCAGCTGCGCCATCATAAGTGAACAGTGGGGAGGGGAAAGAGAAACATAAAAGGTAAACGGGGAACTTGAAGATGGGAGATTCATGGAACTTTCTGGAAAATCCAGCCATCTGCTTGAACAAAATGGCTTTTTAATCGTTCTGCCTTTGCAGGATTCATTTACATAAGTTCTCACACTCTAAGAATACAAGCTCACACACACAAATAACCTTGCACAATTCCACGAGAATTTCAGGAAGTGCATTTTCAGATAGGCTGACTTTGGGTAAAAACCACATTTACATGTGAGCAATTTTACGAAAACATTGGAATATTTACTGGTCCTTCAAATACCCAGGTATTAAGATTCATCCTGCCTCCATACCCTTTTCTTGCTAGGCTTTGTCCTGCCCCACTTTTCCAGCTTCTCCCCCCCACAGCAATCAGTCTGAAGAAGGGTCCCGACCCGAAATGCCACCAATCCATGTTATCCAGAGATGCTGCCTGACCCGCTGAGTTACTCCAGCAGTTTGTGTCTTTTTGTGTAAACCTGCATCTGCAGTTCCTTAGTTCTACATATTTACTGTTATCTTCTAACAAACTATGGCACTACAACAAAGTTAATTTTAGACCTTTTTGTTGTGATGTAAAATTGGGTGGATTAATGTGTTGAAGTTGTGCTGTAAAATTGGGTGGAGAAATGTGTAGAAGTTGTGGTAGAATTCTTCAAAGGTCTATTTATAATGTAGGTGCGTAGCAAGATTAGTTATTTGCAAGCTAGTGGAAATGAGACTGTTATAGAGCTGCCTGAATCCTGAGTCACCAGATCTGTTCCTGTTTCCTGCAGCCCACAGTCTATAAAGACTTGGGGCATAACATTTTGTTAAATTCTTCTGTACAAGATCTAAAATCATAGCCAATTTTCAAGCTCTGAAGAAGAAAATGCACAATTCTGCATTCTTGTGCTATAGCCACTGCCAGCTGTTTCATATTAGTATTTGATAAAGGCACTACTCTTGAATTGTTGTGAATGCTTTCTCTGTATTAATTAATGGGGAGGGGAACGTTTTTTATTAAGCCCAAACTTAGTTTGCAAGACTGATGGCTAAAAGAATGTATTAACAATAGAAAGAAATAACTGCAGAAGCTGGTTTATTCCAAAGATATACACAAAATGCTGGATTATCTCAGCGGTCAGGCAGCATATCTAGAGAAAAGGGATGCGTGACATTTCAGGTTGGGACCAAAATTCCAGCACCTGCCGTTTTTAATACAGTTCCGCCACCGATTTTCCTGAAACTGGTTCGGCGCCCCCTTTAATCTGGACAAAATGACGAGAGCGCACTTGAAAGCCACCCGGGAAGTCCCCCTGAAAATGTGGCGCTTAGTCCGGATGAGATGGATGATCTCGACCACATCGGGACTTCACCTCATCACATTTTCACTGGTTAGAAATTCTCAAATTTTCTCAACAGGTGATAAGATGCACAATATTTATCGGTAATAATATTCTTGACTTCTCTGGTTTAAAATGTGGCCTGTAAAGTAACAAAACATTTTTACCAATATGTAATAAAAACTTCAGGGGCTGGAATTTTGGTAAAACATCTGATAATTCTGGAAACATTCAGTTAGTCGGGAAACATCTATGGAAAGAGATGCAGTTATCATTTCAGGTACAAGTGTCTGGAGTGTTTTGTCGTCATATGTCCCGAAATGGAACAATTACATTTTTACTTGTAGCAATACAACAGGCATGTAAACAAAATACTCAATAGATACCATAATAAACAACAAAAATAAGTTCAATACATTAAAAAAAAACACAATATAGTGCAAAAATAAAACCCAAGGCTCCTAGTGCAATGAAAACAGTTTGTTTAGTTGGAGTTAGTACTTTAGTTGGAGTTAGTACAGCCTGATGGTTGTAGAGAAGAAGCTGTACCTGAACCTTGAATAACTGGTTCAGTTTTCAGGCTCCTATACCTTCTTCCCCAGGGCAGGAGTGAAATAAGAGCATGGCCAGGGTAGTGTAGGTCTCCTATGATCATGCTGCCATTTTGAGGCAGCGTCTCCTGTCGGTCCCTTGGATGGTGGGGAGGTCAGTACCCGTGATGGCAGTGTTCACCCCTTTTTGTAGTTTTGTTCCTGGGCGTTCAAGTTGCCGAATCAAGAGGGTTTTCATCAGCATACTGATCTCCACAATCTTCTAAGGAAGTAGAGACATTGACGGACTTTCTTTATGATTGAATCAATGTACTGGGTTCAGGATGGATCTTCAGGGATGTGCATGCTCAAGTACTTGAAGTTGCTGACTTGAACACCATTAGGCTTGCCATCCAAACTCCAGACTCAAAAAGAAAGAGTCCATCAACTATTCCTTCAGGAAGAGGCACTGATCTACCCCTCCGCGTCCTCCTGCTAATTGAATTCAGCATTGCTTCCCCCTGACCCCCATCTCTCCCTCAGCTTTGTATAAACAAACAGATTTGATGTACCTTTCTGAAATATTGAGAAAAGATTGTACAAAATATTGTTAACATCTTGCCAACCTGAACATTGCTAAAGGGCCTGTCCCACGAGCATGCGACTGCATGCGGCGAGCGCGACCAAACCGGAAGCGGGGGCCGCGCGGAGGTCGAGTGATTGACGTGAAGTTCGAGCGAAGTCCGCGGGAAGTTCGCGTGTGACGTAAGGCGTCAAGACGCTGCGCACGGCGTCGAGACGCTGCGCACGCCCGTCGAGGCGGTGCGTACGGCCTCAATGTGGCTGCGGGCCGGCAGGCCGTTGCCGCGTGGAATTTTTGGACAGTGTCAGTTTTTCGAAGCCCTGCGCGATGTCGGGACCAGCTCCGCACAACTCCATACGGCTCCGGCGATCGAAGTGGGACCGGCCCCGCGAGGCCGTACGGCTCAAGCGACCACGTTAGGTCGCGCTTGCCGCATGCAGTCACATGCTCGTGGGACAGGCCCTTAACTGACTGACACGAGAAAAAGAGAGGATAGTGGAAATACAGGCCAATAGGAACCAGCTCAGATAAATATCTTAGTTAGCATGGATGAGTTGGGACGAAGGACCTGTTTCCATTCTGTATAACTCCGTGACTATATGTCTGAATAGATGGGGGCAGTACCTGTGAAAGGTGTCATTAGAATCATACAGCATGGAAACTGGCCCCTCGGCCCAACTTGCCCACGCCGACCAACATACCCCATCTACACTAGTCCCACCTGCCTGCTTTTAGCCCATATCCCTCTAAACCTATCCTATCCATGTAACTGTCTAAATGTTTCTTGAACATTGCATTAGTACCTGCAAACAAAGAGAAATAAAACTAACATTTCCAATCAATGATCTTTAACCAGAACTGTCTGGGAACCTTAAGAACATGTGTGTTCATACCATGCTTGTGTGATGCAGGCTGGAACATGTTTAATATAGCGTTATGGAATTGTACAGCACAAAGCAACCTCTTCGACCCACACACCAAACCAATCATTTTGCCCAACCACACTAATCCCATTTGCCCACAATAAATCCACATTGTCCAATGCCTGGGGTGGGGTGGGGGGGACTTTAAAATCTTTAAATTCTTTCCCCTGCACGGGAGACCCGACCTTTTCTTTGTCGGGTTTCCGTTGTTGTTGGGGCTGGGCAACGTGGAGCGGCCTCCAGCAGGAACGACCTGGGGCTCCAGTTGCGGAGCTGCGGACTACTCACCGTCACGGGGCTGGCCGAGTCCGGAGCGGGTGGAGCTGTGGTGGAGCGCTGCTGCGACCCGACCCCCGGAGATTCGGAGGCTACAACCGCGGGTCTGGCGGACGGCAACAACGGAAGCCCGCGGGTCCCTGGTGGGAGACCGCTTTTCGGGGCTTCCACAGCGGCAACTTCTCCCGCCCGAGTTGCGGGGTTGAAGAGCACCTGGAGCGGGGCTTTACATCACCGCCCCGCGCGGCTTGGAATGGCCGCGGGACTTTGCGAGCGCGCGCCGGGGCTCTAACACCAAGACCCGGTGCGCGAACTTGCATCGCCCGGCGTGGCTTTAATGGCCGCGGGATAATCACCATCGCCCGCCGGGGGCTTTGACTTTGACTCTGGCATCGGGGGGGGGGAGTGCAGTGGAGAGATACGTTTTTTTTGCCTTCCATCACAGCGCTGTGATGGATGTATGTGTAAATTGTGTTGTGTCTCGGGTCTTCTTCGTTTTGTAATGTATGGCTGCAGAAACGACATTTCGTTTGGACCTCAACGGGGTCCAAATGACAAATAAATTGTCTTGTATTGTATTGTATTGTAATGTTAAAGTCTCTTTAAGTAGTGATTGTATCTGACTCCCACGTCCTCTGGCAGCATGTTGCAGATATCAATCACCAAATTCTCACCAAATCCCCTTCAAAACCAAATCCTCTCCCTTAAATATATTTCCATTTGTATTTAATATGCCTAACATAGGGAAACGATTCTGATTCTGTACCCTGTCTCTGCCTTTTATAATTTTATAAACCTCAATCGGGTAACTTGAATTACTGGAAATTTCAAATTGGACATCAGCAGGAAAAATAACAAGTGAGAGATTTGGATAGCGTCAGTAAATTAAAGATATGTGCCTTGTGAATTTATCTGCACCTGATGTCTCAGTTTATTCTTGTCTCTTGTACCGAAGTACAGTGAAAAGCTTTGATTTGCATGCCATACAATCAGATCATATACTATACATACATACAATCAGGTCAAACTCCAGTACAATAGATCGAGCAAAGGGGACGATACAGAGTGCACAATATAGTTCTCTGCATTTACAGCGTACCAATTCCACAAAGTCCAATGTCCGCAGTGAGGTAACGGTGAATCGGACAGCACCCTAGCAAATGGGAGGACCGTTCAGAAATGTGCTAACGGAGGGGAAGAAGCTGTTGCCTGAGTCTGGTGGTGCGTGCTTCCAAGCTTCTGTATCTTCAGCTGGATGGGAGCAGGGAATAAGAGAGATGTACCTCCTGTGAGTTTATCAACTCTCATTGCCTTTGCGTATAAGTGAACTACCTTCTCTAAGTAAATATAAACAATGCTGGAAGAACTCAGTTGGTCAGGCAGCATCTGCGGAGAGAATGGACAGACGGTGTTTCAGGTCGGGACCTTTCTTAAGGGTGCTGGATTGTCGGTGTACATTTCAATGTACAGCACAATCTGATTTTTAAGAAAGGATTATTGCTCCAGTGATTCGATATCCATCCCACATCCCTGATGTTAGCCAGGGTGATCTTCTATCAAAGGATTTTCGGATTCTTTCAAAATGTAATTCTTCAGGAAATTTATTGGAACCCTAGTTACCTCCTGGTTTCTTTTAATGCCTTTTTTCTTTTTTCCATAGATAATACAAATGAGAATATCTATTCCACAGGTGTAAATCATTATCACAGTGTCTTCAAAACTGCAACGCAGATAACATACAAGTTTAATGTTGTTTTAATTAAATACACAAACATTTTCTTTCATTCTCATCTGGTCCTGTTCTCCTTGTACCAAAGGGCAACATTGTTGAAAGAACACACATTTTAAATCTTAGCTCAGTGTGTCTTTTGAAGAAATTATCTTCTAGCAATTTGTCAAACGTTTTTGAAAAACGAGAACAGAAATTGCTGGAAGCCCTTGTCAAACAGACTGCATTTGATAGCCGAGTCCCAGTAACCAGGGTAAACCACAGATAGAGACATTTGTCTAATTCAAATCAACAGCTGACAAGATGTTGAAATCCAGTGGCATTAACTCTCAATTCCCCTCAAGAATCAATTCTATACGTGGTCTGACTCGGAGTTATACAGCACAGAAACAGGCCCATTGGCCCAAGTCGTTCATACCGAGCAAGATGTCCCATTTGCCTGTGTTTGCCCCACATCCTTCTAAACCTGTCCTATCCATGTGCCTGTCCAAGGGTCTTTTAAATCTTGTTATAGTACCTGCCTCAACTTCCTCCTCCGACATCTGATTCCATATGCCCACCACCCTCTGAGTGAAAAAGTTTCTCCTCAGGTTCCGATTAAGTCTTGCCCCTCTCACCTTAAACCCATGTCCTCTTGTTCTTGATTCCCCTACCCTGGGGAAAAGAGTTCATGCTTTCATAAGACTATTCTTGGTTCCCCACCACCATCATCCCCGATACAGACTGATGTCAAAAGTAACAAGCAATTGGTATCATTCCTGCAATCACCATTTAAAATTGAATTTCGTGCAAATCACATATCTAGATTCTCTTTGTAGATTGTAAAATTGATGTTGAAATATGGAACTGCAGATGCTGGTTTACAAAAAAAGATACAAAGTGCTGGAGTAACTCAGTGGTTCAGGCAGCATCTCTGGAGAACATGGATAGGTGACATTTTGGATCTGTTTGGCTGGCATACAAAACAAAGGTTTTCACAAAACAAAAGCCGGCACCGCCATTCAATATGATCATGGCTGATCATCCAAAATCAGTACCCCGTTCCGGCTTTTTCCCCATATCCCTTGATTCCTTTAGCCCTAAGAGCTAAATCTAACTCTCCCTTGAACACATCCAGTGAATTGGCTTCCACTGCCATCTGTGGCAGAGAATTCCACAGATTCACAATTCTCCGTGTGAAAATGTTTTTCCTCATCTCAGTCCTAAATGGCCTACCCCTTATTCTTAAACTGTGACCCCTGGTTCTGGACTCCCCCAACATCAGGAGCATTTTTCCTGCATCTACCCTGTCCAATCCCTTAAGAATTGTATATGTTTCTATAAGATCCCCTCTCATCCTAAATTCCAGTGAATACAAGCCCAGTCGACCCATTCTTTCATCATACGTCAGTCCCGCCATCCCAGGAATTAACCTGGTGAACCTACGCTGCACTCCCTCAATAACAATAATGTGCTTCCTCAAATTATTACACCAAAATTGCACACAATACACCAGGTGTGGTCTCACCAGGGTCCTGCACAACTGCAGTAGGACCTCCTTGCTCCTAAACTTAAATCCTCTCGCAATGAAGGCCAAC
Organism: Malacoraja senta; assembly: GCA_038087875.1. Taxonomy (NCBI): domain Eukaryota; kingdom Metazoa; phylum Chordata; class Chondrichthyes; order Rajiformes; family Rajidae; genus Malacoraja; species Malacoraja senta. The sequence continues at coordinate 123,059,713 of CM075978.1, read as the reverse complement.
ATGCCATCAGCTTTCTTCGCTGCCTGCTGTACCTGCATGCTTACTTTCAGTGACTGATGTACAAGCACACCCAGGTCTCGTTGCACCTCCCCTTCTCCTAATCTGACACCATTCGGATAATTGCCTTCCTGTTCTTGCCACCAAAGTGGATAACCTGACATTTATCCACATTATACTGCATCTGCCATGCTTCTGCCCACTCGCCCAATCTATCCAAGGCACCCTGCAGTCTCATAGCATCCTCCTCGCAGCTCACAGTGCCACCCAGCTTTGTGTCATCTGCAAACCTAGAGATGTTACATTTAATTCCCTCGTCTAAATCGTTAATATATATATAGTGAACAACTGGGGTCCCAGCATCGAGGCTTGCGGCACCCCACAAGTCACTGCCTGCCATTCTGAAAAGGACCCATTAATTCCTATTCTTTGCTTCCTGTCTGCCAACCAGTTCTCAATCCATGTCAATACCCTACCTCCAATACCATGTGCTCTAATTTTGCACACTAATCTCTTGTGTGGGACCTTGTCAAAGGCTTTTTGAAAGTCCAGTTACACCACATCCACTGGCTCTCCCTTATCCATTCGACTTGTTACATCCTCAAAAAATTCCAAAAGATTAGTCAAGCATAAGTCAAGCACACGTGACTATAATAATTGTGAACCTAGCCTGTTAAGGTTGAACTTTCAAGCCAGTGGAAGCACCTCCGTATCATTGCTGGTGGAAGGTATAATTACCATGCAATTAATTTACTTTGGTGAATTCTATTACAAACATAGAAGATTTACTAAAAGTGCAAAACCAAAATGTGTAAAAATGGCCTTTAATAAAATGTGACAATGTGCACTTTAACCACGTGTGATTTTTTCTATTACAAATCTCAAATTGTGGAGTACAGAGGCAAATAATTAAATGATGGGTCTTTGTCCCAAACATTATGGAGGACACTGTAATTTTCCCTATATCCCCACTATAACTGCACACTTTGGACGGCTTCATTGTAATCATGTCCTTCCGCTGACTGCATAGCATGAAACAAAAAGCTTTTCGCTGTACCTCATTACATGTGACAGTAAACTAAACTGAACTATATCAGAGGACAATGTTTGATTTTGAAGTACAAATACCACAGGGGATTCATTAATCATATGTGCAGCTTTGGAATATGATTAACAGGGTGCAAGATTCTTCTGAAATCTTTGTTTATTCCTGTTTGGTTTACCAGGGATCACTGAGCTACATTGGGAACATTATTCGTTTGGGGAAATACAAAACTTGACGATCAAAACGATTATCGCACTAAAATAGCCCTAAAATGCTGGTGAGGGAAAAGGGGAAATCAGGATTTATGTTCCTATTTGCCACACCGAATGGTGCAAAATGTGATCATGTTTACACTATTGCACCCTTGTCAATTTTTAGAAAACAGTTTGAAGAAAAATGTTGCGTTTCCACATTGCTGACCAGATGATCATTTTATAACATGTGGTCTGTGGAAGCAATGCGTCTCTCAATGGAACTTATTTTAATTTAGAGATACAGCATGGAAACAGGCACTTCGGCCCACCAAGTCCACGCCAACCATCAATCATCTGCTCACACTAGTTCTATCTTATCTCGCTTTCTCAACCACTCCTTTGGCCCCAAGGGCGGCACTGTGGCGCTGCGGTAGAATTGCTGCCTTACAGTTGCAGAAACTCGATCTGTATGGTGTTTGTATGTTCTCCATGTGACCGCGTGGGTTTTCTCCAGGTGCTCTGCTTTTCCACCGACATTCCATAAACATGCAGGCTCGTAGGTTAATTGGCTTTGATAAGTTGGCCCGAGTGTGTAGGATAGAAATAGTCGGTGTGGACTCGTTGGGTCGAAGAGCTTCTTTCAATGCAGTATCTCTAAACTAAACTACACTAAGGGCATTTTACAGTGGCCAATTAACTTACAAACCCGCATGTTTTAGGGATGTGGGAAGAAACCAGAGCACTCAGAGGAAACTAATGTGGTCACAAGGAGAACGTATAAACTCCACACAGGCAACCGAGTTCAGGATTGAACCCGTGCCTCTGGTGCTGTGAGGCAGCAGCTCTACCAGCCCTGCTGTGCTGCCTCTCATGAATCAGTCTCTATTGAAGATCATTATTCATCCAATTTTCGCATTTAACTAACGTTATAAAATAATGCACACAAGAATAATAAAAAATAGAATCAAACTTCTGATACCGGTTTGTTGGAATTTGATTAATAAAGAATTTGAATTTTCCTCTTTTCAAATCGGCAATAATCCTGAAAACTCGCCCTTTGTTGACTTTGGGGAACTGTGACAGCGTAGAGAATAAATGTGGCATACCATAGGCAAAAATGACTTCAGTTGTATGATTTGCACGAACTCTATCCAAAGAATCTTATTGAATCGTATTGTACCAAGGGAAGTCTGAAAACCTGTGGCAACAGCTTTTACAAGGACCTTGCCAGAACCTGAGGGCCTGAGTTATGGGGAGAGGTTGGGCAGGCTAGGATGTTATTCCTTGGAGCGCTTGGGGCTGAGGGGGTGATCTTATAGAGGTGTATATGATCATGAGGGGAATAGATAAATAGGTGAAGGTACAGTCTTTTAGCCAGAGTATGGGAATCAAGAACCAAAGGACATAGGTTTAAGGTGAGAGGGAAAAGATTTAATAGGAACCTGAGGGGAAACCTTTTCACTCAGAGGCTGGTAGGTAAATGGAACAAGCTTCCAGATAAGGTAGTTGACGCAGGTACAATAATATTGAAAAGACATTTGTAACTCTATTTGAAACTTATTAGGACATGCAAACACTTCACTTCACAAACGATCACTTGACGTCCTCTGGCTGGCAATAGTGAAATGTAAACACATTGCCGATTTGTGGCTGTGATGCTTCAGACAAAAGTGGGAAACATGAACATGTGGTTATGGCTGATCAGTCTGAAGAAGGGCCCTGACCCGAAACATCACCTATCCATGTTCTTCAGAGATGCTGCCTGATCTGCTGAGTTACTCCAGCACTTTGTGTCCTTTTATTGTGAACCAGCATCTGCATTTCCTTGTTTCTAATTTTAAAACAATTTCAAATGTTAGCTAGGAAAGGGGCCTGTACTTGTGCAAGAGCGATAATTTTAGCAACTTTAAGACTGGTACTAAGTCCAGAAAAATTCCACTCCCTATGATATGCTGCTTGTTTGAATTAATCAATAATATTTCAATAATAAAACCACTTAAATAAGGATACAAAAGTTATTATTTTGACTTCCAATTTATTTGCTAGTCTCCAACATGGAGAATGGGACTGCAGGCTTTGCGAAAAAACAATGCGAGGATAGAGGTGTATAAAATTATAAGAGGAATAAATCGGATAGACGCACAGAGTCTCTTACCCAGAGTAGGGGAATCGAGAACTAGACGACATAGGTTTAAGGTGAGGGGGGTGGGGGAGAGATTTAATAGGAACCTTAGCAGTAACCTTTTCACACAAAAGGTGGTTTGTGTATTGAATGCGCTGCCGGAGGAGGTAGTTGAGGGAGATACTATCATTGCGTTTAAGAAACATTTAGATAGGTACATGGATATGATAGGTTTAGAAGGATATAGGCTAAAAGCAGGCAGGTGAGACTAGTGTTGGCCAATGTGGGCAAGGTGGGCCGAAGGGCCTGTGCACGCTGTAAGACTCTACGAATGCTGCATCTCCAACAGTTCTCATCTATCTATTAATGCTTATTTTGTTAACATTTCAGTGCCAAGATTTGGGAAGGAAACAATATTCCCATTGATTTTTTAGCCACAGCAAAATTTTGCAGAACTCGTTTTAATTTTTTTCATTCTGTCCTTACTTAATCTGGGAGTTTTATAAGACCATAAAACAGAGGAGCAGAATTAGGCCATTCAGCCCATCGAGTCCACTCTGCCACTCGATCATGGCTAATCTATTTTTCCCCTCTCAACCCCATTCTGCAGTCTTCTCCCTGTAACCTTTGATGTCCTTAATAATCAAGTACCGACTTCTTTAAATATAGCCCGTGTCTGCCACCACAGCCATCTGAAGCAATGAATTCCACAGATTCACCACCCTCTGGCTAAATAAATTCCTCCTCATCTCCATTCTAAAAGTATGTCCGTTTATTCCGAGGCTGTGCCTAGACTCTCCCACTAATGGAAACATCCTCTACACATCCACTCTATCAAGGCCTATCATTATTCTGTATGCAAAATACATTCTGTGGTTCCCAAAGGTGAGCAATGAGGATAGAATGTATTTTGATATTTCTTTGACAAGGCATAAACTACCCTGCATTGCTGAATGGTTTGCGTTAGTGAATGAAAATGACATTTTGTTTGAAGGCCGAGTTCATAATTGGATCTTTCTGAAAATTGATTTGAAGGTTACATTTAGGAGATGTTTTTCATCTCTCCCTTTCACCCCTGACTCTTTATTTTTGTTTCTGTTACCATCTATTATCATCATCAGTTAGTGCCATCAACGACCCATACCACCCTGGCCAGGTCCTCATGTCACTGCTACCATCGGGATGAAGGTGCAGGAGCCTGAGAACCGTGACCACCGGGTTCAAGAACAGCTTCTTCCCAACAACCATCAGACTCTTGCACAACCGTAAACCACAACTATGATAGATTTTATATAAGAACGTACTGCACAGTTCGGTTTCCACTATTGTGATCTTGCAATAACCGAGACTTGAGTCTGCAGAAGAGACTGAAAATGAAACGTTACCTATCCACGTTCTCCAGGGATGCTGCCTGACCCGCTGAGTTACGCCAGCACATTGTGTCCTCCTTTGTAAACCAGCATCTACAGTTCCATTTTTCTACATTCTTTTTTTATTAATGTTTGCACTATATATATTTGTTGTGTTGAATTAATGTGCCAATAAAGCTGCAGCAAGTAAGAATCTCATTGTTCTGGTCCTAGCGGTATAACAAGTATAACACTCTTGACTCTTGATGATCAATTGGTCATTGTTTAACACTCTCTATTGCCATGACTTTTGAGTGCTCCTCCATTTGCAGTCCTGAGGAGTGATCTGGACGCTTGGGCTGGAGTGACTGTTGCACAGTAAATGTCGCAATCATGGCAAACCAGACCTTGCTCCACTGCTAGCAAATCAAAGATGATGGACTGCAAGGACGATGCAAGTGGGAAAGCCTAGACACTCAATCTCTGTCAAGATAAGAAACCGCAGATGCTGGTTTACAAAAAGGTGCTGGAGTAACTCAGCGGGTCAGGCAGCATCCCTGGAGAACATGAAGAGGTGACGTTTCGGGTCAGGCCCTTCTTCTGATAGGTGACGTTTTGGAGAAGGGTTCCGATCTGAAACGTCATCTATCCATCAGTGATGCTGCCTGACCCTCTCAGTTACTCCAGCGCTTTATGTCTTTTTCCCCAAACTCTATCAATGTTCCTATTACCGACAGGATCATTTGAGGTGACTGTCAGCATTATATAAAATTCCTGTCACTTTGTGTCATAGTGTTATGGGAACAGCCCGTAAATCAGAGAGGCATCTGTTACAGAGCTGCTCAAGATAAACTGTGATAAGGACACTCGCATCTTTCTCCAGAACCTCTTTGGGAATCCACACTCTGTCAAGAGGTGGGTCCTCAAGATTGGCAGTATAGGATTGCTCACAACCAATTTCGGATCCACATTGAGTGAAACGTTTTACCGCTTGTTACAGTCAGTGTGGTCTGGCTGAAGGATATCCCAAACAATGGAATAACAGTCATCGAACGGGGGTCGTCCGGGGGTCATGAATAACATCAATTTTTAGGAACCTAACCCATTGAGCCCATTTTTAGGAACCTAACAAAGCTTTCACTTCAGTGACAAATATATTTGTTTTGCTTGCACACATTCCAAACATGATAATTTCCTTGCATAGCACCAAGGTGATTATGTTTTGGAATTAGTTGAGTTTAGTTTAGAGATACAGCGTGGAAACGGTCCCTTCAGCCCACCGAGTCCACACCAACTATTAATCCCGTTCACACTAGCTCCATGTAATCTTACTTTCTCATCCACTCCCTACACACTTGGGGCAATTTAGAGTAGCCAATTAACCCACAAACCTGCACGTCTTTGGGATGTGGGAGGAAACCGGAGCACGCAGAGGAAACCCATGAGGTCACAAGGAGAACATGTAAACTCCACACATACAGCACCCAAGGTTAGGATCGAAACTGGGTCTCTGACGTGTGAGGCAGCAGCTCTACCAGTTGTGCCACCATGCTGTCCTTAATGTGATTTATATGTGAAAATAAATCTTGCTAAATAAAGGCCTAGCAAATAGAATGCACATTCACTTGCCACAGAGAAGCTTTAAGCTTCATACGGGCTGGTACATTTAGATCAGCGGATCTTAACCTGGGGGTCGTTTGGGGTTTTTCCGGGGGTCATGAAGGGGTCATAAATAACATTTCAATTAGTTAAGCCCATTTTTAGGAACCTAACAAAGGTACATACCACACACAGTATTTTGTTTTCGCATGCGCGTACGTATATGCACACAAACTGTGTGTTGTGAACCATGTCTGCCAAGAAGCGCACGTATAGTGAAGCATTTCTCAAGTTCGGCTTCACAAGCATTGTTCTAAAATCCGTGGTCAAGCCGCAATGTGTTATCTGTGCCAAGGTTTTGAGCCACGAGAGCATGAAGCCCAGCAAACTGAAGATCCATTTGGAGTCTTGTCACAGCGACCTGGCGGGGAAGGGCGTGGACTATTTCAAGCGAAAAGAAGCCGCACTCAAGGGTTCCCGCATCAATTCGACGGGTCACTGCGCTTGTCAAAATGAAGCAGTGCTGGAGGCTTCATAGCGGATTCCTTATCAAATCGCACAGACGAAGAAACCTCACACCATTGGTGAAGAGCTTATCGAACCATGGTCGATGCAGTGAAGTTGGTGCTGGGGGAACAGCAGTCAAACAAGTTCAGGCAGATTTCCCTTTCGAATGACACAGTCAAAAGTCGAATCTCAGATATGAGTAATGATATTCTGCTGCAAGTAGTGAGCACTGTGAAGAGCAGTCCAGTATATACTGCAACTGGACGAGTCAACAGATGTTGCCTCATGTTCCCAACTGCTAGTCTACGTTTGTTACCTCGACGGAGAAGCCATGAAGGAGGAGTACCTGTTCTCTGGCCATTGGCCATTACCACTCGGGGAGAAGATGTGTCCAGAATGCTGGAAGCCTTCCTCATCAAACATGAGCTTGGCTGGGAACGACTTGTCGGGGTGTGTACAGATGGGGCACCTTCCATAGTTGGATGCAGATCCGGCTTCAAAACCTTCGTGAACGATGTCGCTCCCCATGTCTCCTTCACCCACTGCATGATACATCGCCATGCTTTAGCGATGAAGACTCTCCCTCCTGGTCTTCGAGAAGTGCTTTCAGATGTGGTGAAGATTGTGAACCACATCCGAGGAAGCGCAACAAACTCAAGAACCTTCAAAGCGATGTGTGAAGAAATGGGCGCTGATTTCACTGTTCTGATATTCCACACAGAGGTGCGTTGACTTTCGCGTGGTAAAGTTCTCAATCGTGTGATTCAACTTCGAGAGGAAATAGCGCTGTTCTTGGAGAGATGGTGTACCGAGAAGGAGAATCAGCTTCATGAAAAGATGCAGGATGAACTGTTCGTGATGAAGGTTGAATACTTGGCTGACTTCTTCGCCGAGGCGAATTCCTTGAACCTGTCACTTCAAGGAAACCTCCCAATGCTACACACGGCTCGTGACAAAGTGGCAGCGTTCAGGAGGAACCTTTACCAGAGAAGAGTCCAGGACGGTGACACGACTATCTCCCGGATGTTACGCCAGATGCTGAATGCCACTTCCACGAGGAGATCTCAACCCACCTTCCGGCAATTAGTGAAGCCATCGAATGTTACTTCCCCAGACTGGACGACCGCTCTCGTGATGAGTGGATCATCCGACCCTTTTCCGTTGAAGACGGTGCCATCAGCAATACTGACGTGACTGCGAAGGTTGAATTTTACCGAATTCGTGAAGATGCGCAGCTCAAGAGTGACTTCATGGAACAAGAGCTCGCCACGTTTTGGCTGAAAGTGAAGGACTGTCCTGTCCTTTCGAAGAGGGCCCTGACCCTAATGGTCCAGTCCCCCATAACCTATCGCTGTGAGGCTGGATTCTCAACCATGGTAACTCTGAAAACGAAGGCACGCAATAGGCTTGTGATCGACGATGACATGAGGTGCTGCCTGTCGAGAATTCGCCCTGGTTTTGATCGCCTGATGGCTGCGAAGCAATTTCAGCCATCCCATTAACTGAGTATTGGCAGACGTGTTTTAATAAATCAGACTTTTTCCAATTTTTGTTTTGGGGGTCACGTCACGGTACTGACCAAGAATGTCTGATGGTGCCGTGGAGCCAAAATGGTTAAGAACCACTGATTTAGATGGATTTCTTGTCATGGAACGGAAACAGGCCCTTTGGCCCAACTTGCCCATGCCGACCAAGATGTACTTTCTCACGGATGCACCACGTCAAGCGTTAAAAGTGTTTTATTGTCATGCTGGATGCCCTTCACTTGCTCCTTTCCATGATGTGGAAGTGAATCTCTGGATTGTTCTTGCTCTCCTAACAGCTGTTTGCCGGGAGAATCGAGGGCTCAGCTGAGGCATGTTTCCGGCAGGAAAAAAAGTCCCCTAAGAGGAAGGAGCTTTGCTGAATTGAAAAATATGACCTGTGTGTTGATAAAAACTTAGGACTTGAAGCAAAGTCAAGCAAATACGTATTTCACTCTGCATTCATGACAGAGGAGGATGGGATAGCAGGAACAGGCTATTTTTAATTTCATTTTCTAAAATAAATTTTATTCAGAATAAAAAAATATATACAAAACAAAAACTGAGCAAAAACTCTCCAGACATTCGCATTAATGTCATACTCAGTAATGTTTGCACCTATCTTTACACAAATACCTTGTCACCCTTGTGGCTCCCTGGCGATATGTCCCTTCCCTTGTTTGAGGGATGTCCCCACCAGACTCTGCACTTCAATGTTCAGCGGCGGAAGGACTCGAGACTGTGGTCCTGCCCCACAGAGCGTCTTTTACCAAGTTAATGATCGTCCAGCAGCACTTGATGTTGGTCTCCAAATGTTTTCCCTGAGAACAGCATATTCTTCTACCAGATCCACAACATTGAGTATGGCTGATGTTCACAGGTCCATCTATGTTTCTGTCAGACTTTGTTGTTCAGCCCAGCATGAGCAATAATTTTCTTAAAATAAACACAGTAAGAACAAAGCCACAAATCTTTTCAACCGGGTTAATTTTTGGTGTTTTAGGCTATACCAGCCTGCTCACCATTTACTTTTAAGCCAAACTCAGCGTTGGTTTCGATTTCTCTTTTAGTTAGTTTAAACTAAATCTCCCATCCACATACATATACAACCCTGAAAGTGCTTAATTTGAAAGGAAGACACAAAGTGCTGGAGTAACTCAGAGGGTCAGGCAGCTTCTCTGGAGAACATGGATAGATGACATGGACACAAAATGCTGGAGTAACTCAGTGGGTCAGACAGCATTTCTTGACCCGAAACATCACTTATTACCTTTCTCCAGAGGTACTGCCTGATCAGCTGAGTTACTTCAGCATTTTGTGTCTTATCTTCGGTGTAAACCAGCATTGACAGGTGATGTTATAGGTTGGGACCCTTCTTCTTACACTATAGAGATTCCCTATTGGAACTTATATTGTTACTGAATTTGCAGATTATGGCAAAGAGGCTTTGTAAATTGTCTCCCCTTTCAAGGAATCTTGGAAAGATGAGTGGAATTCCAGTCGGGTCTCTGTTGCAACAGTGTGCAGCACTGCATGATGTGCCCTTCCTGTGGACTGCATTGTATGTGATTGATTGTTTTCATAGAAGTTGTTTGGAAAGCTACCACGGCACCGATTGCAGCTGATCTGACCCGAATAAGGTCAGAATTGTTTGCCGAATCCTATTTTGCAACATGTAGCAGGGAAGCCTTGGAACAAGGATGCTGTGGAACAGGAAGTGACACGTAGGAAGCGCTTGTCATATCCTTACAAACATGGGCTTCTTGGTGCTTTTTGCCAACGCTCTCAATCAGTAGGATGTTTTGTCCGATCCTGTCGAGATAAAATTAAATAAAGGTCAGACCATTTAACAGGGTGAAATCTGCACTTTGAGTATCCAAAACACTACTCTTCTTTATCCATATTGAAAACGTAATTTCTGAAAACGTAAGGTCTGAAAATTCACTTGCCAGATTGATTCCTGGCAGAGTTCCGCCCACGAGGAGAGGTTAAGCTGACTTGCCCCTGACTGTCTTGAATAAAGGAGAATGAGGGTGATTTCATTGAAACAGAAAATCCTGACTGGATTCAACAGTGCCGATGCAGGAATCAGAATCAGAATCAGAATCACACTTTATTCGCCAAGTATGTTTTGCAACATACGAGGAATTTCATTGGCCAGGTCAGTCATACAATTAAAAGTAACAGATCACTCAAAAACACATTTTAACATGAACATCCACCACAGTGACTCCTACACATTTCTCACTGTGATGGAAAGCGAAATAAAGTTCAAGTCCTTCCCTGAGTTCTTCCTCGGTCGTGGCCCTCGAGCCCCCGTTGACGGGACGATCTTGACTCCCGTAGCCGGCGGCGTTCGGGCCCTCCGCGTCGAGGCGATCCGCTCCCGCATTGGGGGGGTTGTCAACTCCCCCGCGCTGGACGATCGAACCACGTGTCGGGGCTGGTCGGACCTTCGGCGACGTTGGAGCTTCCCGACTAGCCTCACCCGAGACTGCGAGCCCTTGATGTTAAAGTCCACGGTGCTCGTGGTGGGAGCGATCCCAGGCAAGGGATCAGCTCCGATGTTAAGTCCGCACCCCGCGGTGGGGCTCACGGCCGTCCGAGGAGGCTTCCAGCTCCATCGATGGTAGGCCGCAGAGCCCGGAGAACGTGATCCGAAAATTGATCACATCTCCGGGAATGTAAGAGCTTGAAAAAATGTTTCCCCCGATCCCCTCCCCCCTCCCCCCACATAAAACAAACCGAAGAACATTAAAAACAAAACTTTTAACAAACTAAAAAATAACAAAAAGAATGAAAAAACGCACAGACTGCCGGCAGGGCAGCCATCTCCCGAAAAACAGGTTGAACATTTGCAGATGCTGGACATAATTTTCAGATGCAGGATGTTCACAATGAACTGTAGATGCCGGTTTACAAAAAAAAAGACACAGTGCAGGAGTAACTCAGCGGGTCAGGTAGAATCTCAGATCCAAACCCGAAACATCACCTATCCTTTTTCTCCATCGATGCTGCCTGACCTATTGCATTATTCCAGCACTTTGAGTTGCTTTTGCAAAACTCGGGCTTTAGTTTTTCCTGCAAGAGTAAGAGTTCGTGTCAGACATGGATTTTAAATTATACATTTGAAAAAAAGGGAACACTTGCAGTGTTAAGATGGCCCTTGGTTATTGTTATGGGCCTGTCCCACTTAGGCGATATTTTGTTGAAAATTTTTTGGCGACAGTGGCGACAATTTTTGTTGTCATAGGTGCTGACGTAGGTTGTCGCCAGGTGTCGTAGGTGAATTCCATTAAAACTGGTCCCTGGCAGTCGCCTAAAGAGTTGCCTAAGTGGGACAGGCCCTTTGCGCATCAGAAGGGGGGAAGTTACCGGAGGGGATTCCGCATGACAGGATCTACCCACAAGGACTGATGAGGGATAGTCGGCATGACTTTGTGCATGGGAAATCAAGTCTCAGAAATGTAATTGAATTTACTTTAAAAAGATGATCAAGAGGATCGACAGAGGTAGGCTGGTTTGGGTTTATACGATACGATACTCTAGAACTTTAAATCTAGCGAGGCACAGATAAGATAGATGATCAGTCTATTTCCTACAGTAGGAATTTTTATAACTTGAGGGCATCAATTTAAGGTTAGAGGGGAAAGATTTAAACGTGACCCGAGGGGCAAGTATTTCACGAGGGTTGTGGGTCAAATTCCATTTGGGTAAAAGACATTTGGACTGGTTCATGAATAGGAAAGGTTCCCTAACTCATCACATTCAGGGAACTATGTACTTGTACCGTACATACAAGGAACAGCAGATGCATACAAGGAACAAAAAATGTGTCGGAGTAGTTCAATGGGTCAGGCAGCATCTCTGGAGAACATGGATGGGTGACGTTACGGACAGGACCGTTTTTCAGGCTGATTGTAGGGGTTGGGTTAAGAAAGCTGGAAGATTGGAAGAGAGGAGGGGCAGAACAAAGCCCAGCAGGTAACAGGTTAATACAGGTAGGGAGGGGTTTTGATAGGCAAATAATGGCACTGTACTAAGATAGGTTGTGTTGTGGATAATGAAGTAGATTTTCAAAGTCTACAGAGAGATTTAGGCCATTTGGAAGAGTGGGCTGAAAGATGGCAGATGGAGTTTAATGCTGACAAATGTGAGGTGCTACATCTCGGCAGGACAAATCAAAATAGGACGTACATGGTAAATGGTAGCGAATTGAGGAATGCAGTTGAACAGTGGGATCTAGGAATAACTGTGCATAGTTCCCTGAAGGTGGAATCTCATGTAGATAGGGTGGTAAAGAAAGCTTTTGGTGTGCTGGCCTTTATAAATCAGAGCATTGAATATAGAAGTTGGGATGTAATGTTAAAATTGTACAAGGCATTGGTGAGGCCAATTCTGGAGTATGGAGTACAATTTTGGTCGCCTAATTATAGGAAGGATGTCAACAAAATAGAGAGAGTACAGAGGAGATTTACTAGAATGTTGCCTGGGTTTCAGCAACTAAGTTACAGAGAAAGGTTGAACAAGTTAGGTCTTTATTCTTTGGAGCGCAGAAGGTTAAGAGGGGACTTGATAGAGGTCTTTAAAATTATGAGCGGGTTAGACAGAGTGGACGTGGATAAGCTTTTCCCATTGAGAGTAGGGAAGATTCAAACAAGGGGACATGACTTGAGAATTAAGGGACAGAAGTTTAGGGGTAACATTAGGGGGAACTTCTTTACTCAGAGAGTGGTAGCTGTGTGGAATGAGCTTCCAGTGGAAGTGGTGGAGGCAGGTTCGATGTTATCCTTTAAAAATAGATTGGATGGGTATATGGATGGGAAAGGAATGGAGGGTAATGGTCTGAGTGCAGGTAGATGGGACTAGGGGGAAGTATTTATTTTTAATTAAAAAAAAAAAAAAAAAAATTAAATGTTCGGCACGGACTTGAAGGGCCGAGATGGCCTGTTTCCGTGCTGTTATGGTTATATGGTTATATGGTTATCCAAAGGATTGAAGAATTGTGGATTATGAAGCATGGGGAAGGAATGTATTTGGAAGGGCGAGGGAAATAGGTGTGAGTACTTAGGTGGTTTATGTTCTACAATCCTCCTCAAAGTCCAGTCATTTACTGTGCTTGGTTTAATGCAGCCAAATAGGACTAGCCGTGGAAAGCACCTTGGTTGGCAAGGATAGGTGGGGCTGAAGGGCCTCAGGCCATGCTGTATGACTCTGACAAAGAAGAGCCAATTTAATTTCTTCTGTTAATTCAGAATTCACTGTTGCTCACATTAATAATTGTTCTTTTCATTATGGGTCTAGATAGAGTGGATGTGGAGAGGATATTTCCACTAGTGGGAGAGTCTAGGACCAGGCGCCTCAGAATAAAAAAGATGAGAAGATTCACCACCTTCAGCCAGAGGGTGGTGAATCTGTGTAATTCATTGCCATAAACGGCTGTGGGGGCAAAGTCATTGGGTATTTTTAAAGTGGAGATTGATAGGTTCTTGATTAGTAAGGGTGTCATAAGGGTACGGGGAGAAGGCAGGAGAATGGGGTTGAAAAGGGAAACATAGATTGACCATGATTAGCCAAGGAGGAGGGTGAACCAGGGTAATCTCTCCAGTGCCTTCAAGGTCGGCTGCATGAGGCGCTCCCAGGACACAAAGAAGGCCAGGCGAAGAGAGGGATGTCGGTTCGCGAGCGAACTCAGTCGAAGGCAACGGAGGTGGGCCCTGCAGGTGCCTGGGGCTTATCCGGATCGGGAATTGCTCCAGTAGACAGAGTGCCGGGCGGACCTGATTTGGAAAATGGTGCCAAAACATGGCGGCATCTGCTTGTGTAAATATGCAAAAAGAATTTCACTGTGCAGTTTCACCATTGAACCATTTCGGGTTGCGACCCTTTTTCAGAGTCTGTCTACACAAAATTCCAGCATCTGTAGTTTGTGTCTTTATATATGTCTGCAGGGTTTGAACTTTACAGGCAAGACTGTTGCTTCGTGTCCATTCCTAATTGCTCTGAACCAAAGGGGTTGGTCAGAGTCAACCAAGTGTAAGGTCCAGCGTTGCAACTAGCCATGTCAGACTTCTCACCCTCGTGGGCATTGGTGGACCAGCTGAGAATTTGTGACAATTTTCCAGCTGCCATTTACTGAGACTAGCTTTTGATTCCAAATGTATTTAATTAACTAAATTCTCTTGCAGTAGGACCCAAGCTTGTCTCTCTTGATCAATAGTCCCAGCCTATGGCTGTTACTCCAGTCGTTTAACTGTTATGCTTTCCCACATTATAAATGTTTGTTCATGACCTGGTCGACAGCTTTTTATTTATGAGCTGGCAAGAAAGAGATAATTCACTTAATTAACCGCTTACATGGATACGGATGAGATGTTGGTAGGAGAAATGCTCTAATAATTTTAATAGGTTGATGGAAGAGTGCCCTGTGAGCCAGATATAATTTATCAGTAACTCCCAGTGATCACCCCCAAAGGATTCTATGTTCAAGAGACAACGTAATGGACTGAAGGATTCCTCCAATGCTAGTTTAGTTTTTAGTTTTAGAGATACAGTGTGGAAACAGGACCTTCGGCTCACCGAGTCCGCGCCGACCAGCGATCACTGTACACTAGCACCATCCTACACACTAGGGACAATTTTACTATTTTTTCCGAAGCCAATTAAACCTACAAACCTATACGTCTTTGGAATGTGTGAGGAAACTGGATCACCTAGAGAAAACCCACGCGGTCACGAGGAAAACGTACAAACTCCGTACAGACAGCACCCCTAGTCAGGATTGAACCTGGGTCTCTGGCATTGTAAAGCAGCAACTCTCCCGCTGCACCACCGTGTCACCTCTGGGATTCAAGCCTTTCTTTGATCTATGTTTGGACCATGCCCTTGGTGAAGTTTGGAGCTAAATGGCTCTGGTGAAATCCAAACCAGTGACCAGTGTTGACAACAGCCTCCCATCACTTTGCTAATGAGAGTGGACCGATTGAGTGGTTACATGCCAGGTTTAATTTGTACATCCTGTTCTCAAAAGGCAGAACATATCTGGCTAATTTCCCACATGCAAATATTGTTTTAAAGACTAAAGGCACTGCTAGTTCTGCAGGAGAGATCTTCAGCACTACATCCTTTGATAACTCCAGTGCTCACTCACTTCTTGATATCGCACTAATTGGCTGATATGGTGTGGATCTCAGTAGTTTAGAGATACAGTGTGGATCAGGCCCCTCCATCCCATCAAGTCCACGCTGACCATCGATCTCCCGTTCACACTAGTTCTGTGTTATCCTACTTTCCCATTCACTCCCTATACACAAGGGGAAATTTACAGAGGCCAATTAACCTACAAACCCGCAAGTCTTTTTGATGTGGGAGGAAACCCATACAGTCTCAGGGAGAACGTGCAACCTCCACACAGACAGCACCTGAGGACAGGATTGAACCCGGGTGTCTGGCGCTGCGCCACTGTGGGCCACCCTGTGCTGCACTGAGGAAGCCAAGAGAGGGGATTTGTCAATATTCAGATTGAAGAAGGGTCCTGACCCGAAAGGTCACCTATCCATGTTCTCCAGAGATGCTACCTGACCTGTTGAGTTCTCCAGCACTTTGTGCCTTTACTATAGAGTTCACTGAAATCCACGGAACAGCAATATAAATGTGGTTTCGGATTTATTGGCAATGTTTTTAATGATGAGTTATGAAACTCGTATATAGCACTACCTTTTGAGGAACAATACTCTTTCTAACAAAGGTGTGCTTCCTGATCGCTGTGAAGTCAGATTCTGCATCGTCAGGACTTGCCCATGGCATCTGGGATTGCTTTGGTTTTTGTAGGGCTTGTGCACTGAAATGAAGTTCTTTCTTGCCTATTCAGTTTTGTGTGATGTTTCACAAGAACAAACTGTAAGCATATGGAAACAATATGGATTTCTGAGGTAGACACAAAGTAAATGTACAGTCTTTTACCCAAAGTAGGGGAATCGAGAACCATAGGTTTAAGATGAGGGGGGAAAGATTTAATAGGAACCTGAGGGGTAACCTTTTTACACAAATGGTGGTGGCTGTATGGAACAAACTGTTCTGTGGAGGAGGTAGTTGATGCAGGTATTATCACAACATTTAAGAAACATTTAGACAGGTACATGCATGGGGTAGGTTTAGAGGGATATGGGCCAAACGCAGGCAGGTGGGAGTAGTGTAGATGGGACATGTTGGTCGGCATGGGCAAGTTGGGCTGATGGGCCTGTTTTCACAATGCATGACTATGACTCCTACTGCAGATGTTGATTTACAAAAAAAGACACCAAGTGCTGGAGTAATTCAGCAGGTCTGGCAGCATCTCTGGAAAACATGGAGAGGTGATGTTTCGGGTCAGGACCCTTCTTTAGACTGGGCCAGACCTTGCTTAGACCTCAGTTGGAGTACTGGAATATTGCTGTAGTAAACTATTTTATCACATAACTAAAGAGCAAAACATGAATCAAAAGCAAGACTGATGTTACCAAGCACTGTTATTCAGCCACAATGAAATTGAACAAGTTGAACTGTTCACGGATTCTACCAAATCAAAACAGTGGCCCCACATTTTTCTGCTGTCAGGTGAGATGTTTTATTACAATAGACAATAGACAATAGACAATAGGTGCAGGAGTAGGCCATTCGGCCCTTCGAGCCAGCACCGCCATTCAATGTGATCATGGCTGATCATTCACAATCAGTACCCCGTTCCTGCCTTCTCCCCATATCCCTTGACTCCTCCATCTTTAAGTGCTCTATCTAACTCTATCCTGAAAGTATCCAGAGAAGTGGCCTCCACCGTCCTCTGAGGCAGAGAATTCCACAGACTCACAACTCTCTGTGTGATAAAGTGTTTCCTCATCTCCGTTCTAAATGGCTTACCCCTTATTTTTAAACTGTGGCCCCTGGTTCTGGACTCCCCCAACATCGGGAACATATTTCCTGCCTCTAGCGTGTCCAAACCCTTAATAATCTTATATGTTTCAATAAGATCCCCTCTCATCCTAAATTCCAGAGTATACAAGCCCAGCCACACCATTCTATCAACATATGACAGTCCCGCCATCCCGGGAATTAACCTTGTGAACCATGTCGCCTTTTCCCAACTTGACATAATTTAGATAATAATCTCCCTCAATAGCAAGAATGTCCTTCGTCAAATTTGGAGACCAAAACTGCACACAATACTCCAGGTGTGGTTTCACTAGGGACCTGTACAACTGCAGAAGGACCTCTTTGCTTCTATATTCAACTCCTCTTGTTATGAAGGCCAACATGCCATTCGTTTTCTTCACTGCCTGTTGTACCTGCATGCTTACTTTCAGTGACTGATGAACAAGGACCCCCAGATCCCGTTGTACTTCCCCTTTTCCCAACTTGACACCATTTAGATAATAATCTGCTTCCTGTTTTTGCCACCAAAGTGGATAACCTCTCATTTATGCACATGAAACTGCATCTGCCCAATCACCCAACCTGTCCAAGTCACCCTGCGTCCTCATAACATCCTCCTCACAGTTCACAATGCCACCCAGCTTTGTATCATCTGCAAATTTGCTAATGTTACTTTTAATCCCTTCATCTAAATCATTAATATATATTGTAAATAGCTGCGGTCCCAGCACTGAGCTTTGCGGTACCCCACTGCCTGCCATTCTGAAAGGGACCCGTTAATCCCTCCTCTTTGTTTCCTGTCTGCCAACCAATATCAGGCCCTGGGGATTTATCAGCCTTCAGTCCCATCAGTCTACCCAACACTATTTTCTGCCTAATGTGAATTTCCTTCAGTTCCTCCGTCACCCTAGATCCTCTAGCCACTAGTAAATCAGGGAGATTGTTTGTATCCTGAGTGAAGACGGATCCAAAGTACCTGTTCAACTCGTCTGCCATTTCCTTGTTCCCCTTCATACATTTGCCCTTTTCAGTCTTCAAGGGTCCAATCTTGGTCTTAACTCATTTTTTCCTCTTCACATACCTAAAGAAGCTTTTACTATCCTCCTTTATATTCTTGGCTTTCTTACCGTTGTACCTCATCTTTTCTCCCCATATTGCCTTTTTAGTTATCTTCTGTTGTTCTTTAAAAGTTACCGAATCCTCTGGCTTCCCGCTCATCTTTGCTATGTTATACTTCTTCTCGTTTATTTTTATACTGTCCCTGACTTCCCTTGTCAGGTACGGTCGCCCCTTACTCCCCTTGGAATCTTTCTTCCCCTTTGGACTGAACTGATCCTGCACCTTCTGTATTATTCACAGAAATACCTGCCATTGTTGTTCCACTGTTATCCTTGCTAGAGTATCTTTCCAGTCAACTTTGGCCAGCTCCTCCCTCATGGCTCCATAGTCCCCTTTGTTCAACTGTAATACTGATACCTCCGATTTACCCTTCTCCCTCTCAAATTGTAGATTAAAACGTATCATGTTATGGTCACTACCTCGTAATGGCTCCTTTACCTCGAGTTCCCCTATCAAATCCGGATCATTACACAACGCTAAATCCAAAATTGCCTTCTCCCTGGTAGGCTCCAGTACAAGCTGCTATAAGAATCCATCACGGAGGCACTCCACAAGCTCCCTTTCTTGGGGTCCAGTCCCACAACATCATACTTGCCAATTTCTAACTGAGCCTCAAGCTCATCCACTTTATTTCTTTTACTTCGTGCATTCATATACAACACTTTGACTTTGGTATTCACCTCCCCTCTCACTCCGGTCACTATTGGCCCTGACCTTTCTCTCTTATCCCTTCTCATACTTTCCTTCCCATTAATTCGGGAGTCTTTTGTAACTTTTCCTGTACTCACTTGCCCTTAAACTCCATCTTTATACTCCCAATTTGTCAATCCCTACCTCCCACTATTTAGTTTAAACCCACACGTGTAGCACTAGCAAACCTGCCTGCCAGAACATTGGTCCTCTTCCAGTTACGGTGCAACCCGTCCCTTTTGCACAGGTCACCCCTACCCCAGAAGAGATCCCAGTGGTCTATAAAGCAAAATCCTTGCTCCCTGCACCAGCCCTCCAGCCACACATTCAGATCCCCTATCTGCCTGTTCCTGCCCTCACTAACACGAGGTACTGGAAGCAATCCAGTGATAACCACCCTAGAAGTCCTGCTTTTCAGTCTTCTTCCTAACTCTCTAATCTCGCGTTGCAGAACCTCCTTCCACTTCCTGACGTTGTTTGTGCCCACATGCACAACTACTGCCAGCTGTTCACCTTCCCTCTCGAGGATGTTCTGAATTTGGTTTGTGATATCTTGAACCCTGGCACCAGGGAGGCAACAGACCATCCGTGAATCTCACGTGTGCCACAGAATCTCCTGTCCGCACCTCGGACAATGGAGTCACCCACTACTATAGCTCTGCCCGATGTCGGTCTCGCCAGTCGAGTCTCATCGCCAGGATTGGAACTCGCTGCTCGTTCTGGATACGTCGTCTGCCCCGACAGCTCCCAAAAGGGTGTACCTGTTTCCATTTGGCACAGCCACTGGGGTCTCCTGCACTCCACGGTTACTCCACTTGCTCACAGTCACCCAACTTTGCTCTTCCTGTATCCTTGGTGTGAGAACCTCACTGTAGGTCCTGTCCAGGAAACTAATTTTTCCTGATGGCTCTGTGGTCATCCAGCTGCTTTTCCAGTTCCCTAACACGTTTGTTCAGGAGCTGCACCTGGACACAATTTCTGCAGGTGTAGTTTCCAGAATCACCAGCAGTGTCCCTGTCTTCCCGCATCCTGCAGCAAACACATTGCTCCAACATGCCTGCCATTTCTTCAGAAGACAAAAGTCACAATTTCAAGCAAGTGTAGCCTCCTTGCCTCAGCCTCCTCGCTGAAGACTCTTGAGCCAAAGACTCGCACTTTTCTCACAAGGCACTTCCCCCGACAAGGCCGCTCCCCGACTTATAGAATTAATAGAAATTACAGTCATAGAATTAATAGAAATGTACAGCACAGATATCTGTGCTTATTCATGCCGACCGTGATCTCTATATCTGTTAAGCCCACATTAAGCTTGTTTCGTTCCATAACTTTCCTGTCCAAGTAGCTGTCCAAATGCCTTTTAAATATTTTAATACTATCTGCCTCCACTACTTCCTCTGGCAGGTCGTTCAAGATGAAAAACGTACTCCTCAGTATTAGTCATAGTCATACAGCGCGGAAAGGGGCCTGAAATGTCACCTTAGCCATTTTTTCCAGAGATACTGCCTGACCTGCTGAGTTACTACAGCACTTTGTGTCGTTATCTTCAAAGTGGTCTTAGTTTGAGGAGATTTCGTTGAAGAGCAGTAAAATGGAGTCTGTAGAAGGATCCCGACTTGAAATGTCACATATCCATTCCCCCCACAGAAGCTGCCTGACCCATGGATGTGAAGAGGATGTTTCCACCAGTGGGAGAGTCTAGGACCAGAGGCCACAGCCTCAGAATAAAAGGACATACCTTTTGAGGAGATGAAAAGGAACTTCTTTAGTCAGAGGGTGGCGAATCTGTGAAATTCATTGCCACGGACGGCTGTGGAGACCAAGTCAATGGATATTCTTTGGGCGGCAATTGACAGATTCTTGATTAGTATGGGTGTCAGAGGTTATGGGGAGAAGGCAGGAGAATGGGGTTGAGAGGGAAAGATAAATCAGGCATGACTGCTCCTATAATTTATGAACATGACCCGCTGAGTTATTCTAGCACCTTGCGTCTGAATTTATAAGGTGCTCCTTGAAAACCATCAGTTGTGAACTTGGATGTGGCACGGAAAATATTGCTGCAGCGCTCAAAGGGTTAAGGTCTCAACTTATTCCACACACAATGTAAACACCAGGGCTGAAGGAGCAGCAGGTTTATAGCATGCCACGTAGAGGCGCTTGGCTGGCGTTGAAACTGAACTCCGTGCAGTTGCCATCGGTTTAATTTTTCAGTTGCCATCGGTTTAAGTTTAATCTGGCGAAAGGCGGTTACTCCTCAGCAACCACCTTTCGCCAGATGAGCGATTAATTTGGTGCAGTGCTGAAACTAATTTGAATGTGAAATTAAAACATGAATTAGTAGCTGATTGTAATTGTTCCTGGCTTCATCAGACATAGAAATGCAATTGGAGACTGTTGTTATAGACAATAGACAATAGGTGCAGGCCCTTCGACCCTTCGACCCATTCGGTCCTTCGAGCCAGCACCGCCATTCAATGTGATCATGGCTGATTATCCACAATCAGTACCCCGTTCCTGCCTTCTCACCATATCCCCAGACTCCGCTATCTTTAAGAGCTCTATCTATGTTAAAATTGTCTCTGGCGAAATTGGAAAATATTGAAAAGGAAACAAAGTGCTGGAGTAACTCAGGAGGTAGTGGATCAGGTAGCACCTCTAGAGAACATGGATAAGTGACGATTCATGTCAGAACCCTTCTTTAGAGGGAGGTCATCTTACTTAGACTTAGTTCCTCCCACACTGTTGAGTGCATTGGGCAGCAAGCTTTTGCCATTCTGTTCGGTTATGTGCGACAGCTTCCACCCTCGTTAGGCTTGCGTCCCGGGCTTCTAAATCCTTCTGGAATGTTCGCTTCCATGTGAGTTTTGGTCGGCCTCTTTTCCTTCTTCCGTCAGGTTGCCATGTCATTGCTATCTTAGGTGCACGTTCTGGTGACATGTCCTGGGGTGGTGAAAACACAAGGGGCGGGGGGGTTAATGCAAGGGTGAGGATTAGGAGAGGTAACGGTTGGAATCGGGGGAAGGGCAGCAGGTCGCAGTGTTACTGAGGTTCCCTGTTGGAAGGGAGGACTCAGTAGGAAAATATTGAAGTTTGTATCAGGAAAATTAAAGGCTGTGTGAAGAGTTGAGGAACAGTTCAGGGGCTTGGTAAAGCAGAATTGTTCTCTAATTAATATTAAACATTATGCAAGTAGAAAAATGATCAAAAATTTTGTTACCAAGAGGTCACCATTGGTTTCTTGGCCCTATTGGCCCATGTTTAGTATTCCTCAGCCTTTTGCTGTGTGTCTTTGGAATGTGGGAGGAAACCGATGCACCCAGTGAAATCCTACACGGTCTCAGAGAGAACGTGCAAACTCTGTACAAACAGCACCCGTGGTCAGGATCGAACCCGGGCCTCTGATGCTTTAAGACATTCGCACTATCACTGCACCACTTTGTCACCACTGTGCTTTCTCCCCATAACCTTTGACACCATGACGAATCTCGGACCAAATATCCATTTTAAAAGTACCCAATGACCTGGCCTCCAAATTCAGGGGTCACTTTAAACTCTGACAAATCCTTGACTGGGCCACCTGCCCTAATTAGTCTGAAGAAAGGTCCTGACCCGAAACGTCACCTGACCATGACCCGCTGAGTTACTTCAGCACTTTGTGTCCTTTCTCCGAATTAAAATTTCATTTGACACTAGTTTCTCTTGAGGTAGTTTGGAATATTTATTGTGAAGATGGAATATTCAAGATCTAGATACAGAATATTAGGAGTTGAACAGGGAGGAACAGGGAGCTGTGGCCACGATGGGATCAGTTTGTATTCAGAGCTGTTTCATATTTCATGTTCTTATACTCTTTTAGTCTCATACATGCACTTCTATGTTCTAGTTAGATATTATTTTAAAAACAAGTTGCTGGGGTTAAATAGAGGACTAGAGGCTGAGAACCAGCAACTTTTTTATTTGTTCATTATCATTAGGTGCGAAATGAGGCACAGATTGCATGTTCTACAATTGCTTAGAACTGGATTATAATTTGTGGAAAATGCATAAATGATCTTTTTTAAAGCCTAGTATTTGGCTTAGTATACTTCTAATGGCATTTTGTTAATCTGTTCATGTTAATAGACATGTATCCGTGTGTATGAATGTGTACTGATATTGACATAATTTTTTTAAAATTTGAAGTTAATGTTATCAAAAGGCCATTGGGGCAATAAAAAATAAATTATGTCCAGTTTCTTATGGAGAAAATACTTGCATTTTAAGCATTGAGTCATAGTGAGGGCAAGCTGTTAAATTTTCAGAATTGGTAATTTTCTAATTTGTTTTTCTTTTAGTTTCCAGAATGTGGCTTTTTCGGAATGTATGACAAGATCTTACTCTTTCGCCATGACCTGAATTCTGAGAACATCTTACAGAGGCTGATGTCAGCGGAAGACATTCACGAAGGGGACTTGATTGAGGTTGTTCTCTCTGGTAGGTGGTCACTGGCTCATTATTAGTGATAGGTCATCGAGTTGCCATTTTCTTGCACTTGCACAGTATTTGGTGACTGTGCATTATAAAAGTATTCATGTCCCAAGATATTCCAAAGGAGACACAGTAGCGCAGCTGGTAGAGCTGCTGCCTCACAGCGCCAGAGAGTTTGATCCCAACTATGGGTACTGTCTGTGTCGTGTTTGCATGTTCTCCCTGTGACCGGGCGGGTTTACTCTGGGTCCACCCACATTCCAAAGACGTGCAGATTTGTAGGTTACATGGCCTCTGTAAAATGCTCCTGGTGGCTAGGTTGCAAGAGTGGGATAACATAAAACTAGTGAACGGATGATTGATGGTCGATATGGACTCTGTGGGCCGAAGGGCCTGTTTCCATACTGTAGCTCTAAACAAAACAAAATACACTTGACCACTGGGGATAATTCCCAACAAGTCACTACCTCGCTGTTAGTCAGACCAGCCGCACGCTTGTCTGCAAGGCTTCCTTGTGTTGATCCCCTTGCAGAATGTTGAATATTATGGATGGCAGGAAAATAACTGAATTAAGCAAAAACAACTCTCCCATACTAAAATGTTGCTTGTCCTAATGTTTAAACCGGCCTCCTATCCCCTGGGACATGCACAGAAACAATAATGATATTAATGATCTGTGTAATGATAATATTGGCTTTAACATGGGAGTTATTCCATATTGGATACAGAGTGGATTTGGACTCTTGTAAAATTTCATTATAATGATAAATGAGAGAACAGTTGCATAGTTTAGTGCTTAGAGCGACCATTTTTGTTGCAGGCACAGAATCTACACTGGGCTAATTTCAAAATGTGTTTCAATTAAAAATAATTACTGTTAATAAACTATACAGTCAAACCCAATTTTGACTGAAATATGGCTCAAACACATAAACTAGATGTTATAGACCATAGAAAATAGACGTTACTCATTGTTCAGAAATAAAAGGAGTCGAAGGCCTGAGCTATAAGGAGAGGTTGAGCAGGCCTGGTCTAATACCTGGAGCGCAGGATGATGAGGGTTGATCTAATAGAGGTGTATAAGATTATGAGAGGAATAGATAAGGTAAATGCACAGTCTTGTACCCAGTGTAGGGATATCAAGAACCAGAAGACATAGGTTCAAAGTGAGGGAGGAATGATTTAATGGGAAGGTGAGGGGCAACGTTTTTACACAAAGGGTGGTGGGTATATGGAACGAGCTGCCAAAGGAGGTAGTTGAGGCAGGTACTATCACAATGTTTAGGAAATATTTAGACAGGTACATGTTTAGGATAGATTTAGAGGGATATGGGCCAAACACAGGCAGATGGAACCAGTATAGCTGGGACATGTTGGTTGGCATGGGCAAGTTGGGCTGAAGGGCCTGTCTCCACGTTGTATGACTCCATGACTGTAAAAGATTGGATTTTAAAAGTCAGGCAATTTTATTCTCAATGGGGCAGGAGGAATTTAGAGCAAAAAACAAATTGCTGGAAGAACTCGGTGGGACAGACAGCGTTTGTGGAGGGAATGGACAAAGGACGTTGTGGGTCAGAACCCTTCTTTGGAAAACTACATCCTCCAAATAGGCTCTGAATTATATAGACGGTGACAATATGTTTTGGTTTTACACTATTGTTGTCTATTTATTTGTCTCATTTTATATATACTGATTTTTCTTTGTTTAGTTTATTGTGGTGTTTACACAGTACTATGTTTACCTATCTGTTGTGCTGCTGCAAGTAAGAATTTCATTGTTCCGGTTTGGGCCAAAGGACAATAAAACACCCTTGACTTGATAACTGGCAGAAAGAGGTGAAGGGTTTGGGGCAAGAGCTGATGAATAATAGGTGATTCAGGTGCGAAGGGATTGATAAGCTGTTGGGTCAGGTAGGGGGAGACAAGAATAGAGATAGTGACCAAGAATCAAGGTGATAAGTAGAGAAGGCAAAAGGGTGCAAATCGTGGAATCTGGGAAATAAGGAAAGTGGGGAGTGAAATGTGGATCCTGGGAGAGGGATGGTGGGCGTATGGAGGAGGTGGGAGAGTAGAAAGAAACTGGATGACAGGAGCCAAGAATGCCTTGAAAGGAAGGTGAATGTGGAGAGGCGGGGGGGAGAAGCTGGGTAGATTTAGGGTTAGCTTTACTACTTTTACTATTGTCGTGTGTACCGATGTACAGTGAAAAGCTTTGTTGTGCATGCTATTCGATCAAACTGGATAAAGGACCACCAGTGATTTTACGGCAACTGGTGGTCTGGCACCTTCTTTAATCTGGACAAAATTACGGGAGCGCACTTGAAATCCCTCCCGAAGACCCCCAGAAATGTGGCCGGGTTCAGCCATCTCAGACAAAATTGTAATAATAACTGCTTAACATTTGGAAACAAGGGCAGCCCAGTGGCACAGCGGTGGAATTGATGCCTTCCAGAGCCAGAGATCCGGGTTTGATCCCGAATACAGGTGCTGTCTGTACGGAGTTTGCACGTTCTTGTGACTGCATGGGCTTTCTCCAGGTGCTCCAGTTTTCTCCAACACTCTAAAGACATGCAGATTTGTAGGCTAATTGGTTTCTGTAAATTGACCCTAGTGAGTAGCATAGTGCTAGTGTTTGGGGTGGGTGCTGGTTAGTGTGGATTCGGTGGGCCGAACAGCCTGTTTCCATGCCGTATCTATAAAGTCTAAAGTAAACTCATTCAGTTTATGAACAGTATGTGCAGTCTCAGAGGGTTAAGGGAGTGGAGGGAGTCACATTTCTGAAAACCATGGGCTGATGTTTAACACAGCTCCATTGTGTAAGTGATTTTGTAGTAATGTGTCTGCCTGTTCAAACTGTTGGGCCTTTATGTCCTGCTCTCTGTGAGTGAGCTGAGCACATAATTCACTGCTGCAGGAGACGATACTGCACGCAATTCGCCACTTGGTTGACCACCCTTCCTCTCGAACTGTAATGGTGCAGAACACCGCTTAAAAATAAATATAAATAAAGGATTGAACAGGCGATGCTTCTCTTGTCCTTCAGCTAATTATGCTGCCTCTTTACTGTGGGTACCAGTATGGTTAATACTTTTACTGTTAGTGTATAAACAGCTACCTTGTTAAGTCTATTTAATAATCACTTGTTTCACTGCTGTTAAGAGAAAAATGATAACAAATACAGGAGGCATTTTGCATATCATATAAAAACCTACAACGAAATAGTACCCTTCGGTCCAACTTGTCCATGCTGACCAAGACCTCCCATCTAAGCTAGTCCCATTTGCCTTTTATCCTTCTAAACCTTTTTTTTAATCCATGTATCGGTTCAAGTGCCTTTTAAATGCTGTTATAGTACCTACCTGAACTACGTCCTCTGGCAGCTCATTCCATGTATTCACCATCTTCTGAGTGAAAAAGTTGCCCCTCAGGTTTGTATTAAATCTTGCCTCTCTCAACTTGAACATATGTCCTCTTGTTTTTTATTCTTCTACCCCTGCGTCAAATATTCTGTACATTCCCTCATGATTTTATATCTCCTGTGCTCCAAGAAATAAAGTCTTAGCCTGCCCAACCTCTCCCTATAGCTCAGCCCCTCAAGTCATGGCAACAACCTCACAAATCTTCTCTGGACTCCTTCCAGTTTAATGACATCCTTCCCGTAGTAGAGAGACCAAAACTGAACTCATTACTCCAAGTGTGGCTTCACCGACCTCTTGTACAACTGTAAGGTATAAGTTGTTCATTATACCTTATGTATAACATTATACCATAATGTATAACATTCCAACATCTATTCTCCATATCCTGATTGAAGAAGGCAATGTCGCGAAAGCCTTTTTGACCACCCTTTCGAACTGTGACATCACTTTCAGGGAAATGAATGCATAATTGATCTATTTTCAGAGGTCATGAAGTCATAGAAAGAATCAGCACGAAAACAGGCCCTTCCGCCCACTGAGTCTGCACGGACCATCAACCACATCTTTACACTAATCCCATTTTATTCTCCTGACATTCTTGTTAACTTCCTCCAGATTCTATGACTCGCTTACACTGGGGGAAATTTACAACGACAAATTAGCCTACCTACTTGTCCTGGAAGATAGGAAACCAGACACTCACATGTCACAGGAAGAACGTACAAACTCCACACTGACAGCACATTGAACGTGGAATGTATATTGGTCACAAATGCTCTGAGAGATCTTTATATGTTAGAATCTTTATATAGAAGCCTAGGCCAGCAGTTTACCTGCAGGGTAAATCCCCACAATTTCTAGGGTCAAATTTGCTTTTAGCGTCCCCCACTCTGCTGCTCATCCATTTCTCCCACTATCCCATCCCTCTTCCCCTCCCTCCACCCCTGATCCCCTTTCACCTATATCCTTTCCTCTGACTTTACATTTTGCTTCTCTTCTCTCCTTACTCAGTGCCCTTTAGCTCCTTTTCAGCTTAAGCCTTTGTCACTTACTCCACTCATCTGCCAATCAATCTTCCCCTCCTCATCACCGGCAATAGACCTATCACTTGTCAGGGTTTCTCCCACCCCCCTCCTCCCCCAATTAGTCCGAAGAAGGTCCAGACCCGAAATGTCGCCAATCCATTTCTCTCCACAGAAGCCTCCTGACCCGTGGAGATATTCCAGCACTTTGTGTTTTGCACAAGATCCCAGTATCTGCGGTTGCTTGTGCCTTCGGTTTTTGGGCGTTTGAGCATCTTTGCCTGCCAATTTCTCCTTGTAGCCATATTGCAGTCTGAAGGTGGAAGTGGAAGAATAATTCCTTGTGATGGTCTTGAAGCTCTGAATGATTTTGGTGCAAATCTAAGGCAGCTCAGACGCTTTGACGATGCAATCAATGAAACATTTGGGGCCACACTCCTTCCTCTTTTACCTCACAGCCCTGCAATTTTTTTATTCCTTTCGAAATATTCACCCTTGGTTTAAATTCCTCAGTAAAACTGCTTTTTCTGAAATATGTTTGGCCTTTTAAGGTAAACTATGTTGAAGTTGTTGGAAAGATAATTCCAAAAAAGTAAAATTGAAATGGACAAGGCCAAAACTATCCACCTAGTTGCATTTTTTAATGGTCCTTCGGCATAATGTTTCTTCAAAATCTGGCAATAACCGAGGAACACAGATCATCTGTACTATCCTCTGGCTCCTGACTCCCCAAGTTGTAGGCAGGACTCCCAAATTCCTTGCTGTGAAGTTCTCTCAAGAGAAGGCATTGAGATGTTATGTATCTATGGTGTCATAAAGTCATACAGCACAGAAACGCCCCCCCCTGGCCCAACTTGCCCAATCTTAAAAATAGCGGAGTCAGGGATATGGGGAAAGGCAGGAGCGGGGTACAGATTGGGGATGATCAGCCATGATCACATTGAATGGCGGTGCTGGCTCGAAGGGCCGAAAGGCCTACTCCTGCACCTATTGTCTATTGTCTATTGCCCAGGCCGACCAAGAAGCCCCATCGGCATTTGGCCCATATCCCTTTAAACCTTTCCTTTCCATGTGCCTGTCCAAATGTCTTTTAAATAGTTGTTATAGTACCTGTCTCAACTACCTCCTCTGACAGCTCGTTCTATATGCCTACCTCCTTCTGTATGAAAACTTTGTCCTCAGATTCCTATTTAATGTTTCTGGAATGTTCCCAGAAAGCCTATGGGATATATGGCAGCCATTTGCATATTGTATTTTAGACACGCAATAAATGGACACGGAGTAGGCTGAGGGGAGGCCTGATGGAGGTGTACAAAATTATGAGGGGCATAGATAGGACAGGTAATCCCCATACGCAGATATATCTGAAACTAGAAGGCATAACTTTAGGATAAAGGTAAGAGGGTTACCAGGTCAAAGTTCATTTGCTGTTGGCGGGATGTGTGTAAATTAGCTGCTGTGGTTCTTATCCAGAAACTGTGCCCACACGCAAGACGGCAGATGTTTAACTCTTTGGGGCATCAGGAAATGGTAAGGGGGAGATAAACTTCTCTGCCTTATTCCCTCAAGACGATTGAAGACCACCCTGCATCTCCAGGGAGTTCTGCCCTATAATTCTCCTTCACCTACTTGGGTAGAGCATGGAATGTCACCTATCCATATTCTCCAGGGAGCTGTGTGACCCGCTGAGTTACTTCCAGCACTTTGTGTCCTTTTCTCATCATATTGACACTTCTGTATTTGAAGCTCTTTGTAAAACTTACCGAGAACATGTTTGTTCCTCGTGAATTTAAATTGTCCATTAAGACAGGCGGATGTCACTAATGCTAAGGGTTAGAGAGGATCTGAAGACAGAACCTTTTCTGCCAGAGGATGGTTGGAACCTGGAACAGTGCCGAAGTGGGTTATAGTGACAGGTAGTCTGACGACAAGTATCTTGATTGAGCACTTAAATCATCAACGCATTGAAGCTCATGGACTAAGTGCTGGTAAACGGGATGAGTATAGTAAGTATATGATGGCGGACATAGAAGTAGAAGAGGGGACCTCATTGAAACTTCCCGACCTACTGAATAGTGAAAGGCCTTGATAGAGTGGATGTGGAGAGGATATTTCCACTAATGGGAGAGTCTAAAACCAGAGGGTACAGCCTCAAAATAATAGGGTGTACCTTTCGAAAGGAGATGAGAAGGAATTTCTTTCGTCAAAGGGTGGTGAATCTGTGGAATTCATTGCTACAGTCGGCTCTGGAAGCCAAGCCATTGGGTAATTTAAGGGTGGAGTTTGACAGATACTTGATGAGTAAGGGTGTCAAAGGTTATGGGGAGATGGCAGGAGAATAGGTTTGAGAGGGAAAGATAGATCAGCTATGATTGAATGGCGTAGTAGAGTCGATGGTCCGAATGGCCTATATCTGCTCCCACCATGACATGAACTAATTAATCAAGTGCTTAGGCTGTTAAAAATCACAAAAAGTACAAAAACATTTCACGGGTCAGGCAGCATCTGGAGTGAGGAATGGACAGATGACATTTTGAGTTAGCATCCTCCTCCAAACTATGAAGATCTGTCCCGATCACTTGTCCATTCCCTCCCCAGATACTGCCTGACCTGCTGAGTGTGAGACGAACAGATTGAAGAGTTGCGAATTGTGAAGCCAGAGGAAGGACTTTGCTTTGCTCAATTTTCCAGCATTTGTTGTCTCTAGTGTCTCCAAGAATCACACAAAATCTTTTAAAGTGAGAATCTGACCACTGTCCAGCTAGTATTTGCATTGGCTGTTCCTTTCTTTGTGTACAATGCTTTACATACGTCTAAGTTAAAGTTAATATCCCATTATACGCCCCACTGGAATAGCTTATTTAGCTTATCCTGTGCTTTTTAGAGTTTAGACTTTAGAGATAAAGCGCGGAAACAGGCCCTTCGGACCACCAAGTCTGCGCCGACCAGCGATCCCTGTACACTAACACTATCCTACACACTAAGGACAATTTACAATTTTACCGAAGCCAATTAACCTACAAACCTTCACGTCCTTGATATGTGAGAGGAAGCTGGAGCACCCGGAGAAAAGCCATGGTCGCAGGTAGAACGGACAAACTCCGAACCGACAGCACCCATACACAGGTTCGAATCCGGGTGTCCAGCGCTGTAAGGCTGCAACTCTACCACTGCCCCCTGAACTCGACATCATCCTGATATTGCGTCTATTGTTTCTTTTGATCGGCTCACCCATAAACCCTCACGGCTTTCATTTCTAACCTTGCATCTGGAAGATCGTTCAGTGCCTTCTGGAAGTGTCTGTGTTTCTCTCTTAAGTGCTAGTTGGCGGGATTAGTAGAACAACCAGCTTGCATTTCCCTCCCAGATGTATTCCACTATTTTGCTGACTGCAACAAGGTTTTCTTGTTAGCACCTACCCTTCAATATTCCCTCTGCGATTTCAATTGGATGATATATTCCATGAGGGGCTTTTATTCTGCTTTTCCCAAGGGAGTGTTGGAGTCAATGCAGAAGGTTCCTCTTGTTTCCCGACGAACATTCTTCCCTTCATCAACGTTATCAAATGCAGCATACCAGGTCAAAGTTCATTTGCTGTTGGCGGGATGTGTGTAAATTAGCTGCTGTGGTTTCTTATCCAGAAACTGTGCCCACACGCAAGAGGGCAGATGTTTAACTCTTTGGGGCATCAGGAAATGGTAAGGGGGAGATAAACTTCTCTGCCTTATTCCCTCAAGACGATTGAAGACCACCCTGGATCTCCAGGGAGTTCTGCCCTATAATTCTCCTTCACCTACTTGGGTAGAGCATGGAATGTCACCTATCCATATTCTCCAGGGATGCTGTGTGACCCGCTGAGTTACTTCCAGCACTTTGTGTCCTTTTCTCATCATATTGACACTTCTGTATTTGAAGCTCTTTGTAAAACTTACCGAGAACATGTTTGTTCCTCGTGAATTTAAATTGTCCATTAAGACAGGCGGATGTCACTAATGCTAAGTCTCATCATACGACATATCAGAGCAGCGAGCGTATTTCCTAAACATTGCACAAGTCTAAAATTATCTTTCAAACAATTTACTTGCAAGGTAGTGTGGAAGTCAGGTTGAAGAATTAAAGTGTAGGAAGGAACTGCAGATGCTGGTTTAAACCGAAGATAGACACAAAAAGCTGGAGTAACTCAGCGGGTCAGACAGCATCTATGGAGAAAAAGAATGGGTGATGTTTCGGGTCAAGACGTCTGAAGAAGGGTCTTGACCGGAAACATCACCTTTTCCTTTTCTCCAGATCTGGGCTGAGTTGCTCCAGATTTTTTGTGTCTACCTTCTGAAGAATTAAGTGTTGTGTTAAAAAGGCTTACAGCGCATTGGCCATCATCAGTCTGAGTATAGAAGTAGGGAGGTCATGTTGCAGTTATCTAAGATGTTGCTGAGGCCACGTTTAGAGTATTGTGTTCAGTTCTGGGCACCATGTTACTGGAAAGATGTCAAGCTGGAAAGGGTGCAGAGAAGATTTGCGAGGATGTTGCCAGGACCCGAGGGCCTGAGCTATAGGGAGAGGTTGAGCACGCTAAGACTCTATTCCTTGGAGCGCAGGAGGATGAGGGATGATCTTATAGAGGTGTACAAAATCATGAGAGGAATAGATTGGGTAAATGCACAATGTCTCTTGCTCAAAGTAGGGGAATCGAGAACCAGAGGACATAAGTTTAAGGTGAGAGGTGAAAGATTTAATCGGAAACTGAGGGGTATCTTTTTTACCAAAGGGTGGTGGATATATGGAGGGAGGTGCTGGAGGAGGTAGTTGAGGCAGGAAGTATCGCAATGTTTACGAAACATTTAGACAGGTACATGGGCAGGATAGGTTTAGAGGGATATGGGCCACATACAGGCAGGTGAGACTAGTTTAGATGGGACGTGTTGGTCGGTGAGGGCAAGTTGGGCTGAAGGGCTTGTTTCCACACTGTATGACTATGACTCTATCCTTGTTATTATCAAACGTGGAAAAAGCTTGTTGATGGTAAATGTTGGGAGTTGGTATTTTGTGCTCTGTGATTAAGTGCAAGCCATCCTAAAGAAGGTTATGGCTGTCTACCCTATCTATGCCAGTCATAATTTTAGATACTTCTATCAGGTCTACGCTCAGTCTCTGGTATTCCAGAGAAAACAATCCAAGTTTGTCCAACCTCTCCCTGTAGTTAATATCTATAATCCAGGCATCATTTTGGTAAACCTCCTCTGCACCCTTATGCTGTATTGTGTTATAAAAATCAAGAGAAAAATAGAGGGGTCCAAAAAAGGATTTAGTGAGGTTGCACTCAAAAGTAAAAAGTATATTGAAAGAACTAATCTCGCAGGATGTTAAAGCATCAGTTGGCTTAGATTGAAATGATTGATGCAGTTTGATAACAGGCCCTTCGGCCCACCTATTGATTACCTGTTCACACTAGTTCCATGTTATCCCACTTTCTCATCCACTCCCTACACACTAGGGGTAATTTACAGAGGGCCAATTGACCTATAAACACGCATGTCTTTAGTATGTGGGAGGAAAACTAAGCACCCATTGGAAAGCAACGCGGTCCACACAGTCCACACGCGTGCAAACTCCACACAGACAGTATCCAAGTTCAGGATCGAACCCAGGTGTCCGGCGCTGTGCAGCAGCAGCTCTACCAGCTGTTACAAGAAGTAATATTCAGATAATTGAAGGCAGGTGTTACCTGGCCTGCTTTGAGTATTCAGTGAGTACTATCCATTACTTAAATCAGCATTAGGGCGGCAAACTAGAATAGCGGTAGAGTACCTGCCTTACAGTACTAGAGACTCGGGTTTGATTCTGACTCTGGGTGCTGTCTGTACAGTGTTTGTATGTCCCCGTGTGGGTTTTCTCCGGGTGCTCTGGTTTCCTCCCACACTCTAAAGACCTACAGGCTTGTAGATTAATTGGCTTAGATAAAATTGTAACTTGTCCCAAGTGTGTAGGATAGCGCTTGTGTATGGGGTGATTGCTGGTCGGCATGGATTTGGTGAGCCAAAGGGCCTGTTTAATCGCTGTATCTCTAAAGTAAAAAAATATCTTGGATTGTCTACGTAGTGGGTCGTGAAAGCTGCCAGGAGTATTGGATTGTGTGTGGTGGAACTGGCATGGGATTGGTATATGAAAGAGTCAACGAGGAACAAGTAAAGCCAAAGCAAAGACCTGGATGCCAATCTCTTTTTGTCGTTCTTTATATTTTGGTGTTGTTCCTTCGTTGCTTCCACTTTGGTGTTGCTGTGAGGAGAGATTTTATGCTACTTGTCAGTGGTCTTCCAGTCATGGGGGGGGGGCAAGATTTTTTGTTCAAACTAATACAACTGGTGTGAATATAAGTTACAGCAGCAATGTTAATTATAAACAGATCTTTCAGTGTTTCTTCGTTTCCAAGAAACATTCAAACATCTGCTTATTATTAACATATTATCCATAAGTGTCATACAGTTCAACATGAATAAGTATACTGAAAATTCACTTGGTTATTTAGAGAACATGGACAATGTTCTGGGTTCTTGGCTTACCAAGTGGTTTCTTCCACGTCTTTCCCCCTGCTGTTTGTCAGGATGAAAGATCATATATATTCTTGTGGTGATTTCGGAACCTTGTTGTAGTGTCACATGGAGGCGAGGATCTGAGTTATAAGTGTGAACCCACTGGAGATTGTCACACAGCACAGAAACTGGCCCTTCGATCCACGCTGACCAAGATATAGGTCCAGCTTTAGGTTTCTGGGCACACACATTTCGGAGGACCTCACATGGTCCACCAACACCGCTGCGCTGGTCAAGAAGGCACAGCAACGACTGTTCTTCCTAAGAACATTAAAAAAGACTGGTCTGCCCCAACAGCTGCTGACAACCTTCTACCGCAGCACCACAGAGAGCATACTAACACATGGCATCTCTGTGTGGTAACTCAGCTGCACGGAGGCGGAGAGGAGAGCTCTTCAGCGCGTCATCCACAGGGCACAGAAGATTATTGGGACACCGCTAGCAGCCTTGGAGGGCATCTACTACACACGGTGCCTCAGGAAGGCCGTCAGCATCCACAAAGACTCCTCACACCCATGTAATAGTCTTTTCGAACTCCTACCTTCCGGCAGACGTTACAAGGCCTTCTACGTCCGCACCTCCAGACTCAGGAACAGCTTCATCCCCAGAGCTATCGCTGCTCTGAACCGGCCCTGCTGAGTGCCCCCCCCATGAACTGTATTCACGCACATCGACCCGGCACAGACATATTTGCACTTTAGACTGTTTACTGTTCTTTTTTTTCTTTTTTATTATAAATCATGTTTCTCGGGGTATCTAAATTTTATTAGCTGTTTAAGTTATGACTATCGGATGGAAGCGGCATACCAAATCTCGTTGCACCTATGTGCAATGACAATAAAAGATATTATTATTATTATTATTATAATATCCCATCTACGATAATCCCACCTGCCCGCATTTAGCCCATATCCCTCAAAACCTTTCCTGTCTATGCCTTTTGAATGGTCATAAGTTCATAAGTCATAGGAGCAGAAGGAGGCCATTCGGCCCATCGAATCCACCATTCTATCATGGCTGATCTATCTTTCCCTCTCAACCTCATTCTCCTGCCTTCTTCCTATAACCCTTGACATGCTTACTAATCAAGAACCTGTCAATCTCCACCTTAAAAATACATAGCAGTCCGTATATAGTGTAATAATGTTGTTAAAAAGTACCCTTCAAATGCCTCCTCTGCCAGCTCGATCCATATACCCACCACCGTCTGTGTGAAAAAGTTCGGCAGGTTCCTTATTAATCCTTTCTCATCCTAAACCTATGTTCCCTGGTTCTTGATTCCCCTACGAAGACTCTGTAGATTCATCCAATCCACCCCCCTCATGTCCTGGCAACAGGATCCTGAACGATCCTTCTGCTCAGCTTGTGCATGCCGACCAAGATGTCCCACCTACGTTAGTCCCACCTGTTCCAGAGTATTCATCATAAACAGGTTTCCTCCAGTCTCTTTAGACTTTGGAGATGCAGTGTGGAAAATGGCCCTTTGGCTCACCAAGTCCTCGCCGACCAGTGATCACCACACTACACACTAGGGACAATTTACAATTTCACCAAAGCTAATCAACCAACAAACCTGCACTTCTTTCGATGTGTGGGAGGAAACCGGAGCGCCCGGAGAAACCCCATGCGGTCATAGGGAGAACATGTAAACTCTGTACAGATAGCACCCATGGTCAGGATCGAACCCAGGTCTCTGGCTCTGTAAGACAGCAACTCTGCCACTGCACCACTGTCTCTTCTCTGCCAGTTTTTCCCCCTGTGAGAGCAGTAGTTTAATTGTTATTTGGGCTCTTTTATGCTGGTTATTAAATTTTGGATAATCGATATCTGCAGTTCCTTGTGTCTCTTTTAGATGAATAAGTTGGAGGAGAGAAGTGTCTTCAAGAATAGAAGACACAAATGCTGGAGGAGCTCAGCGGGTCAGGCAGCATCTCAGGAGATAGGTGATGTTTCTCGTCCGAACCCTTCTTTAGACATTGTTGGGGAGGGGCATGTAGGGAGCAGAAAGCTGGAAGGGAGATGGGGCAGAACAAAGCCGGCAGGTAACAGGCCAGCGCAGGTGAGGAAGGCTATTTGATAGGCAGATGGTTGGAAATGAAAAGCAAAGGTGTGAGACAAAAGGATTGAAGAGTTGTGAATTGTGAAGCTAGAGAAAGAAATGTAGTTGATGGGGAGAAATAAGGATGAGTCCAGTTGGGGCACGGGGGAGAGGGGGTGGGGGAAGAAGTGGGAAGGGGTGTCATATGGGGAAGGAGGGAGAGGGTTATGTAGTTACCTAAAATTGGAGAATTCAGTGATCATACCGTTGGGTTAACATGCACATGATTGGTTAACATGCGCAATCAATCTACACTACCCAAGCATTTTCTAAGGTGTTTTTCCACTACTTTGCGAGTGGCCAAATTCTGGCAATGGAGGTGGCCCAATGACAGAAAGGTCAACGTGGAAATGGGAAGGGAAGTCACATTGGTTAGCAACTGGGAGATCCTGCAGGCCTTGGCAAACCGAGTGCAAGTGTTCAGCCAAAACGGTCGCTGAGCCTATGCCTGGTCTCGCTGATGTACAGGATAGGTATGTGATTGGGAAGAGGAGTTAAAATGACAGCAAGACACCAAGCGTAGACTTGGCAACCTTTTCACCCAACATGACTCTTGTTTACTGGCTTGGTTGAAGAGTGCGGTTTGAAAAGTTGTATTTGAGGCAGGAAAGAAAGGGAAGCAACGAGGCTTAGGCTAGATGATGTTAGTGATCTGGACAGCTGAGACCAATTGACCATGGAGGAGTGATTAAAATGGGCAGGAGGCCAGAGTTGATGGGTGTGTAGTGGTGCAGCAGATTACCAGGATGAAGAAAGGTCAAGAGTTAGCAATGTTACAAAATTTTGAGATTTTAAAAATCAAGTCTGTAATTTATCCCCTCAGATAAAGCATAAAAAGAAGTTTAATTTGACACCTAATTCACTTTCATATCTTCAGTATTAAAAAAGTTATGGCCATTTTCATACTCGGAAATTAGCATCTTATTCCCTATTGCTTTTCCATTGACTTAACACAAAAGCTGTGATCGAGGACAGTCAAAAGCCCATAACTTTCTTAAAAATTAAGAGAACTGAAAGAAATATTCAGTTATTATAGATTGAAGCATTCTGAAATAAATATGAAAATCTTACTTAGACGACATGAAATTAAAGCATATAATTAGTTAGTTACCTAATTGTAGCTCATTACAAAATTCAATTACTAGATCTAAACATCTATAAATTTCTTAAGAATAGATTAACATTTTTAAAAAGCCTAAGTGTCCAAATAACATTCACACAAGAATTCACAATATAACATAATTTTTAAATCTCATTGTCATGGATTTATAGGCCAAATTGAAGGAATTTAATGTTTAATACCTGTAAATTAATGGCCATTTAAATCATCTTGCGAGTGGGTTTTTCTGGAACGCGATCATTTGGAACGTTGCGGTTGCGGTGAATTTAAACCCGTATCGGCATGAAAAATACGGCCGGTTCGTTCGGGGAAAAAAATCACCGTTTCGCAACTTAAAATGTGAATTAAAGGCATCTTAAGGAGCACTTTTATACATAAAATAAACGGCTTTCGATTACCTGTCCCGTTGTTGGCCTTGACGGCTTTAGAAGCTGATTTTAAAATAACTTCAGCGCTGAAATTGTCGGGGGATTTTTAAAACAAAATACACAGAACGCCCGTCGGAACGATTCTTCAGCAAAAGCTTGCACTCCAACGAAATATAATCCAGGACAAGGTAGGACAAACCCGCGTTTCAACCCCGCCCCCCCCTCAATGGCGCCAAAATCACGCACACGGCCAGTGGCAGAATTGCAGCGCCGCTGAAGGTAAGTATTGTAACATACCTACAAGAGTTTAGAATTGAGTTGTGGAAAACAAGTTGAAAGCAAGAAATAAGAAACTGCAGGCACTGTAATCTTGAGCAAGAAACAAAGTGCTGGAGGAACTCGGAGGGTCAGGCAGCGTTGATGGAGGGAGTGGACAGATGACATTTTCGATTAGGACCCGTCTTCAGATCAATGAATTCTGTGGGGAAAGTGCGCGGGATAGTGAGAGGACTGGGCATATTGGGATTGGGAGTGGGCACAGGAAAGATGGAGGGGGAAGGGAGGGAGGTACTTAAAATTGGAGAATTCAATATTCATACCACTGGGTTATAAGCTACCCAAGCGGAATATGAGGTGCTGCTCCTCCCGTTTGCATGTGGCTTCACTCTGGCAATGGAGGAGGCCCAGCAATCTCATTCAGAATGAAGTATGCTCTTATATTGGGCCAGTGTGAACTACATTTATTGAGGCAATGCAACTTCATGAGAGGATTGCTGTTTCATGACATCCAGGGCCAAGTCTGACGCCCTAGATCTTGAGTCTTCCCTTCAAGATGCCTACCTTAAGTCCATCTTGATCAAATTGTTTCTCCAACACACTCAGCCCCCAAAAAATATTAACTTTAAGATCCTTTTCACATCTTGGTTAGAACCTATTAGGGATTCCATGGTGCCGCAGTGGTAGGGTTGCTGCCTTAAAGCGCCAGAGACCCGAGTTCGATCCTGACTACAGGTGCTGTCTGTACAGAGTTTGTACGTTCTCCCCTTGACAGCATGAGTTTTCCCTGGGTGCTCCGGTTTCCACCCACGCTCCAAAGTTGCACAGGATTTGGGTTCATTAGCTTTGGTGAAAATTATAAATTGTCCCTAGTGTGTAGGATAGGGGTAGTGTATGCGGATCGCTGGTCAGTGCGGACTTGGTGGGCTGAAGGGCCAGTTTCTGCACTGTACCTCTAAACTAATCTAAAAACGAAACTATTGACAATTGAAGTAATTAACCCCGACCGTAGTTCAGCCTTTAATATTTAGCTCCCTGTTGATATCATTGCTCACTACTTTGCAAAAAATAACAGTACAAAAGTAAATCAAAGCATTCTTAGCACAACAATATATATTTTTTGTCATTGCCAAATCGTTGTGTTTGGCTGTATTAGTTGTATGGCTTAGCTCTGTTCTGCGTCATCTTGTGTGCCACACCTGCAGGTGATGTGCAGTTACTGCACAGCAGAGCAAAGTTTGGCACTCTTTGCAGAATTGTCTGGCAGGCATGGTCTTAGACTGCGGTTCTGCACGCTGGTTGCATTATAACATCATCGAGAGCTCCCACGCCATGTCCTTATGGTGAAGGAGGATGTGTTGAAAGATACTGGGTGGAAACAGGCCCTTTGGCCCAGCGAGTCCATGCCAACCATCGATCACCCGTTTCCATTAGTTGTATGTTATCCCACTTTCTCATCCAATCCTCACACACTAGGAACAATTTACAGAGGGTAATTAACCTACAAACCCGCACGTCTTTGTGGTGTGGGAGGAGACCGGAGCACCCGGAGAAAATCCACGCAGTTACAGCATGCATGCAAACTTCACACAGACAGCACCCGAGGTCAGTATTGAACCCGGGTCTCTGGCACGGTGATGTAGCAGCACTACCAGGTGCGCCACTGTGCTGCACTCTCTTATCTACCTGCACATAATCCAAATCATTCCACTCCCTGCATATCTATGTGCCATGTGCAAAACCCCCCAAACGCCACTGTCGCATCTCCATCAACCACCAACCCAGCAGTGTGTTCCAGGCACACACCACCCTCTGTGTAAAAATAGTTACCCCACACATCACCTT
Source organism: Malacoraja senta (assembly GCA_038087875.1). NCBI lineage: Eukaryota > Metazoa > Chordata > Chondrichthyes > Rajiformes > Rajidae > Malacoraja > Malacoraja senta. Next base: position 123,019,462 of record CM075978.1, on the reverse strand, counting down.
CAAATTTTGCCCCTGTCACCTTAATGCTATACGCTCTAGTAATTTATATTATCATCCTGGGGAAAAGGTTCTGACTGTCTTCCTTATCTATGCCAAATACGCAATATATTACAGGTGTACAGATTTAATACACTTCTGGTGCAAAATGCAAGAGTGCTTCTACACTCAGGATTGTACTTTAATTTGCTTTACTCATGGAAAATGACTGACCCTGTAGGAATCGCTTCTGTAATTGGGCCAATAAAGCTCACAATGTTGCATCCATTCCCTCAGCAATGAAAGAATCTTGACTTGGTCTGAGTCCCTTCCTCTCCTTGTCGATACTGTACCAAAATGGTACCCACATCTCAAAGACATGCCGGTTTGTAGGTTAATTGGCATCTGTAAATTGCCCCTCTTGTTTTGGGAGTGAAAGTGGGATAACATAAAACTAGTGTGAACGGGTGATCTTTGGTCGGTGTGAACTTGGTAGCCCGAGGCACCTGTTTCCTTGCTGAATCTCGAAACAAGCATAAAAGGTACTTTATTTGTCACATGTCGAGGTACAGTGAAATTCATTTTTGTATACAGTTTGGTACAAGCATCACTATACATACGCACTTAGATACATCTTAGACAAGCATCTCAAATGCTACAAGTGTATATCAGTAGTACATTGAAACAGTATACAGAGTTGCCAGTTTTGGCGCCATTTTACCTTGAGATTTATGTAACTGCTCGATTCTCGTAAATCTAAACAATGAACCTTAGCAGTAGAAACAAGGAAGTGTGGCTGCTTGTTTACAAAGAATGCCACAAAGTGCTGGAGTAACTCAGCAGGTCAGGCAGCATTTCTGGACAACATGGATAGGTGACATTTCAGATCGGGACACTTCTTCAGACTGTGTGGTTCCATGACTTGCTTCCTGTAGGTGTGAATCTAAACAATGAACCAGCTCCAGCAGCTTCCTGTTACTAGCTCTCAATGAACCTGATGTCCATGAGGAAAACATCCTCTTCAAAGAACAACACCGGCTGACAGCCAGCACGGCACACCCATGGGCAAAGGGCCTGTAATCCCATCCCACACATGTGGTTGAAATCCAGCAGTCACACTGGAACAGATTTCAAACTCCACCAAACTAATGGGAGCCACGTCTCTCAATGCTGCATCTCATGACTGACTGCAAACATGGTCATCTGTAATCTGGTAAAGAAGTTGTGCAGTGAAGACCTAGACCTTGATGAGGCCAAATGTGGAGTATTGTGTTCAGTTTTGGGCACCTTGTTAGAGGAAAGATGTTGTCAAGCTGGAAAGGGTGTAGAGAAGATTTACGAGGATGTTGCCAGGACTTGAGGGTCTGAGCTGTAGGGAGAGGTTGGGCAAACTTGGACTCAATTCCTTGGAACGCAAGAGGATGTGGGGCGATCTTATAGAGGTGTACAAAATCACGAGAGGAATAGATCTGCTAAACACACAGGAGTAGGGGAATCGAGAACCACAGGACATAGGTTTAAAGTAAGGGGGAAAAGATTCAATAGGAACCAGAGGGGTAACTTTTTTACACAAAGGGTGGTGGGTGTATAAAACGAGCTGCCGGAGGAGGTAGTTGAGGCAGGTACTATCGCAACATTTAGACAGGTACATGGATAGGATATGTTTAGAGGGATACGGGCCAAATGCTGGCAGGTGGGACTACTTTAGATGGGACATGTTGTTCGGTGTGGGACTACTTTAGATGGGACATGTTGCTCGGTGTTGGAGCTTAATTCTGCCCCAATGTCATAGTCTAATGGAGTGTATAGGACCAGAGGGCACAACCTTAGAGTAAAAGGTCACACCCTTACAATGGAGATAAGGAGGAATTTCTTTAGCCAGAGTGTGGTGAATTTGCAGAAATCATTGCCACAGATGGCTGTGGAGGCCAAGTCATTGGGTATTTTCAAAGCGGAGATTGATAGGTTCTTGATTAGTAAGAGCCTCAAAGTTTACGGGGAGAAGGCACGAGAATGGGGTTGAGAGGGAAAAATAGATCAGCCATGATCGAATGCAGAGCAGATTCGATGGGCTGAATGGCCTAATTCTGTTCCTATGTCTTATGTTTAGTTTAGAAACACAGCGCGGAAGCAGGTCCTTCGGCCTACCGACCAACGATCCATGAAGCCGAATTTAGAGTATTGTATTCAGTTCTGGGCACCGTGTTATAGGAAAGATGTTGCCAAGCTGGAAAAGGTACAGAGAAGATTTACAAGGATGTTGCCAGGACTAGACGGTCTGAGCTATAGGCTGAGTAAGCTGGGTAAGCTGAGTATTTTTTAGAGTGCAGGATGAGGGGTGATCTTGTAGAGGTGTATAAAATCATGAGAGGAATAGATCGGGTGGATGCACATTGTCTTTTGCCCAGAGTCGGTGAATCGAGAACCAGAGGACATAGGTTTAAGGTGAAGGGGAAAAGATTTAACAAAACTCTGAGGGGTAACTTTTTTACACAAATGGTGTGGGTGTGTGGAACAAGCTGCCAGAGGAGGTAGTTGAGGCAGAGACTATGCCAACGTTTAAGAAGCTGTTAGACAGGTACATGGATAAGAAAGGTTTGGAGGGATATGGACCAAACGTGGGCAGATGGGGCTAGTGTAGCTGGGACATGTTGGACGGTGTGGGCAAGTTGGGGCAAAGTGCCTGTTTCCACGCTGTATCACTCTATGACTCTAACAGCAGGTCAGGGAGCTTCACTGGAGAACAGCGATAGGTGACGTTTCGGGTCAAGACCCTTGTTTAGACTAACATATTTATGTATAATTGCTATAATACACACATTTCCCTTCAGTCTTTTAATCATGATGAACTTTGTGCTAGCAAGATTTGGAACATATATTTCAGGAGACAGGGAAATAATAATCATTGTTGTTATGTTATTTTCTATATGTTTTGCTTGCACATGCTTCCAAATGAGGTTTTTTACAAAACAATGAATAAGATGTCTTGTTTTTTCTATGCCAAAATTTCTTTCCTCTCAAAAGAATGAACTTCTGGCTTTGTCATTTGGTATTCAATTGAAGGATCTTGACCAGCCACTATATTTTAAAATTGATACAAAATGAATGTCTTAAACAAGAGTCAAAATCTGCTGTAAACATGAACTATCTCGAAAACCTGACAAACGTATAATTTCCCATTCAAAACATCTGGCTGTATTTACTGGATCTCAGTGGGAACTAAAAAAAAAGTTTTGTTGGGTGAATATTATTTTGTGCTAACATTAAAAATTGTTTCTCGATTCGTTCCAAAAAACGGTTTGGAAGAGAACATAGTTTGGAAAATGTTAATAAAATGTTTATTAACATGTGCCTCACAGCTTCAAAGACCGGGTGTCCATCCTGACCTCGCGTGCTGTCTGTGTGGAGTTTGCGCGTTCTCTCTGTGACTGCTTGGATTGCCTCTGGGCAATCTGGTTTCCACCCACATCCCAAAGACGAGCGGGATTGTAGGATGATTGGCCTCTGTAAATTACCGAAAATATATAGGGAGTGGACGATAAAGTGGGATAATATAGAACTAGTATGAATGGGTGATTGATGGTCGGCATGGACTTGGTGGGCCGAAGGGCCTGTTTTCATGCTGCATCTCGAAACGAATGTCTGATTTTTGTACTAGATTTTTGTTTGTTCGGTGAACTGGTTTTGTTGTATAATTTTTCACATAATTCATACATGTCGAGGTCGAATTACTTGTTTCTTGCCAGCATTTCCCACTCATCCATTGAATCGAGCAACTTGCCAACTCATGTCAGACTCCGCTTTGAGTTGGCCTCATTGATGGTTTAGTTTAGTTTAGTTTTATGAAAGCATTTAACCAGACTCTCTGGAGAGGTTGGACAGGCTAAAACTCGATTCAGTGAAGCACAGGAGGATGAGAGGTAATCTTATAGAGGTGTAAAAGATCATGAGGGGAATAATTAGGGTGAATGCACAGTATTTTACCCAGAGTAAGGGAATCAAGAACCAGAGGACATTGGTTTAAGGTGAGGGGGAAAAGATTTAACAGGAACCTGAGGGGTAACTTTTTCATAAAGAACGTGAGAGGTATATGGTAGGTACACAAAAATGCTGGAGAAACTCAAGCGGGTGCAGCAGCATCTATGGAGCGAAGGAGATAGGCAACGTTTCGGGCCGAAACCCTTCTTCAGACTGATGGGGGGTGGGGGGAGGCGGGGAGAAGAAAGGAAAAAGGAGGAGGAGGAGCCCGGGGGCTGAGGGAGAGGTAGGAAGGGGAGGAGACAGCAAGGGTTAACGGAATTGAGAGAATTCAATGTTCATGCCCAGAGGATGCAGACTAACCAAGCGGAATATGAGGTGCTGTTCCTCCAATTTCCGGTGTTGCTCGCTGTGGCCATGGAGGAGACCCAGGACAGAGAGGTCAGATACGGAATGGTAGGGGGAGCTGAAGTGCTGAGCCACCGGGAGGTCAGGTTGGTTAATGCGGACCGAGCGGAGGTGTTCGGCGAAACGATCGCCAAGCCTACGCTTGGTCTCACCGATATAGATCAGCTGACATCTAGAGCAGCGGATGCATTAGATGAGGTTGGAGGAGATGCAGGTGAACCTCTGTCGCATCTGGAACGACTGCTTGGGTCCTTGAATGGAGTGGAGGGGGGAGGTAAAGCAACAAGTGTAGCATCTCTTGCGGTTGGAAGGGAAAGTGCCCGGGGAAGGGGTGGAGCGGGAGGGAAGGGAAGAATTGACAAGGGAGATACGGAGGGAGCGGTCTTTGCGGAAGGCAGACAGGGGGGGAGATGGGAAGATGTGGCGAGTGGTGGGGTCACGTTGGAGGTGGCGAAACTGGCGGAGGTCTATTTGTTGCATGTGCCGGCTGGTGGGGTGAAAGGTGAGGACTAGGGGGACTCTGCCCTTGTTGCGAGTGGGGGGATGGGGAGAGAGTGCAGTGTTACGGGGTATGGAAGAGACCCTGGTGCGAGCCTCATCTATAGTGGGGGAGGGGAACCCCCGTTCCCTGAAGAATGAGGACATTTGTGATGCCCTGGTGTGGAACACCTCATCCTGGGAGCAGATGCGGCGTAGACGGAGGAATTGGGAATAGGGGATGGAGTCCTTACAGGAAGCAGGATGGGAGGAAGAGTAGTCAAGATAGCCGTGGGAGTCAGTGGGTTTATAGTGGATGTCGGTCAGAAGTCTATCACCTGCGATGGAGATAGTGAGGTCAAGGAATGGTAGGGAAGTGTCGGAAATGGTCCAGGTGTATTTGAGTGCCGGATGGAAGTTGGAAGTGAGAGGTATATGGAATGGTATATGGAATGAGCTACCAGAGGGGATAGTTGAGGCAGGTACTACAACATTTAAGAACATTTGGACAGGTACATGCATAGGAAAGGTTTAGAGTGATATGGGCCAAAGACGGCCAGGTGGGACAAGTGCAGATTGGGCATGCTGGTCGGCTTGTTGGGCCGAAAGGCCTGTTTTCACACTGTATGACTGATTCTAGGTCTGCTCTAGGTCTCGAGGTCTTTAACTGATTTCATTCTACAGCTGCAGTATTCCAACATTTTCTGCCGAACTGACAGAAATATTTTTGAGCATATAGTTTCATTGATATCCTGCCAGTAGAATCCATATCTTGATAATTTTTTGGGCCCAAGATACTTTTGCTTAGAGCCTCCCTTAGCACCCTGTGAGGCCCTTTGATCTATTGTGTCTCTTTTTGCATTTTGAAAAAGCTTTTATGATTTTCAATCAGAACCACTCATTTCAAAGAGCCAGTCGAGTTATTTTACTCTCTCTACAAGTATTTATCCAATTCCCTTTTGAAAGCAATAGTCGTATCTGTTTTCAATAGCCGTTCAGGAAATCCATCCAAGATCACGGATAGAGTGGATGTGGAGAGGATGGTTCCACTAGTGGGAGAGTCTAGGACCAGAGGGCACAGCCTCAGAATAAAAGGATATATAACTTCAGAAAGCAGACGAGGAGGAATTTCTTTAGTCAGAGGGTGGTGAATCTGTGTAGTTCATAGCCACAGATGGCCATGGACGCCAAGTCTTTGTGTATTTTTAAGGCGGAGATTGACAGGTTCTTGATTAGTAAGGGTGTCAAAGGTTATGGGGAGGAGGCAAGAGAATGGGATTGCGAGGGAAAGATAGATCAGCCATGATTGATGGTGGAGTAGACTTGATGGGCCAAATGGCTGAACTCTGCTCCTATGACATGTCTTATGAACTATTCATAGTAACTGGCACATGGTTTTTGGATAGGACGATGATGAAACTGGATTTTTGATTCAAAGGCAGTGAGCGGGAATGTAAAAGTATTGGATTGAGCAGGGCAGGTGTTGGTAATGTTTTTTATATGACATGCTCTGATAGCTGGCTCAGATGCACTGTGGTTTATTATGGTGATATATCAGGTGTCAAACCGTGCACTGGTACTCCAACAGGAATGCATTGTTCACTATCTTCTTGCTCAAACGTTTCCTGTATCAGACCACAGCTCTGAGTTTTTTTAACCCACTTCCGTAGGCTGCAGCTGATTCGGTATCTTCTCTGTAAAGTTTATTTGACAAAGGAAGCCATGTCAATATGTAAATAATCAGTTGTGTCCAGTAAGAGTTTTAAAGTGTGTTTTTCCCAAAAGAGGTGTTTGCAGATGACCTAATATTTGTATTTACTTACTCTACTTAAAACTTCTATTTGACGTACCTTTGTGAAAGTGCAGATTTTTTTTCAAATGCTTTCCGACCTCATCTCATGCTGAACAAACACCATCTTTCTTAGGGTCATGGAGTCATACAGCACAGAAATGGGCCCATGACGACCAAGACCTATCAACACTTGTCCCACCTGCTGGCATTTGGCCCAAATCCCTCTAAAACTTTCCTGCCCATCACCTGTCTTTTAAAGGTAGACAAAAGTGCTGGAGAAACTCAGCGGTTGCAGCAGCATTTATGGAGCGGAGGAAATAGGCAACGTTTTGGGCCAAAACCCTTCTTCAGACTGATGTAAGGTGGGGGGGGGGGGGGGGGGCGGGGAGAAGAAAAGAGAAAGGAAGAGGAGGAGCCCGAGGGCCCAAGGGCTGAGGGAGAGCTGAGAAGGGGAGGAGACAGCAAGGGCTGCCGGAAATTGGAGAAGTCAATGTTTATGCCGCTAGGGTGCAAACTGACCAAGCGGAATATGAGGTGCTGCTCCTCCAAATTCCGGTGGTGCTCACTCTGGCCATGGAGGAGGCCCAGGACAGAGAGGTCGGATTCGGAATGGGAGGGGGAGTTGAAGTGCTGAGCCACCGGGAGATCAGGTTGGTTAATGCGAACCGAGCGGAGGTGTTCGGCGAAATGTTCGCCAAGCCTCCGCTTGGTCTCACCGATGTAGATCAGCTGACATCTAGAGCAGCGGATGCAATAGATGAGGTTGGAAGAGATGCAGGTGAACCTCTGTCGCACCTGGAACGACTGCTTGGGTCCTTGAATGGAGTCGAGGGGGGAGGTAAAGCGACAAGTGTAGCATCTCTTGCGGTTGCAAGGAAAAGTGCCCGGGGAGGGGGTGGTGCGGGAGAGAAGGGAAGAATTGACCAGGGAGTTACGGAGCGGTCTCTGCGGAAAGCAGACAGGGGGGGAGATGGGAAGATGTGGCAAGTGGTGGGGTCACGTTGGAGGTGGCGAAAATGTTTGTTGTATGTAACGGCTAGTGGGGTGAAAGGTGAGGACTAGAGGAACTCTGCCCTTGTTACGAGTGGGGGGGATGGGGAGAGAGAGCAGTGTTACGGGGTATTGAAGAGACCCTGGTGAGAGCCTCATCTATAGTAGGGGAGGGGAACCCCCGTTCCCTGAAGAATGAGGACCTTTCTGATGCCCTGGTGTGGAACACCTCATCCTGGGAGCAGATGCGGCGTAGACGGAGGAATTGGGAGTAGTGGATGGAGTCCTTACAGGAAGCAGGGTGGGAAGAAGTGTAGTCTAGATAGCCATGGGAGTCAGTGGGTTTATAGTGGATGTCGGTCAGAAGTCTATCACCTGCGATGGAGATAGTGAGGTCAAGAAATGGTAGGGAAGTGTCGGAAATGGTCCAGGTGTATTTGAGTGCCGGATGGAAGTTAATGGTGAAGCGGATGAAGTCAGTCAGTTGTGTGTGGGTGCAGGAGGTAGCACCAAAGCAATCGTCGATGTAGCGGAGGTAGAGGTTGGGGATGGGGCCTCGAACAAGGATTGTTCGACGTACCCTACAAAGAGGCAGGCATAGCTGGGGCCCATGCACGTGCCCATAGCTACGCCTTGTATTTGGAGGAAATGGGAGGACTCAAACGAGAAGTTATTGAGGGTAACGACCAATTCCGCTAGGCGGAGGAGAGTATCATTGGACGGGTATTGGTTGGTTCTCCGGTCGAGGAAGAACCGGAGGGCTTTGAGACCATCCTGGTGGGGGATGGAGGTGTAGAGTGACTGGACGTCCATGGTGAAGATGAGGGGATGGGGGCCTAGAGAATGGAATGCCCGGAGACGACAGGGAGTGTCTGAGGTGTCTTGAACATAGGTAGGGAGGGATTTAACCAAGGGGGATAGGATGCAGTCAAGGTATGTGGAAATATGTTCGGTAGGGCACGAACAGGCAGAGACAATGGGTCTACCAGGACAGTCAGGTTTGTGGATTTTGGGGAGAAGGTAAAATCGGGCCGTGCGGGGCTGGGGAACGATGAGGTTGGAGGCTCGGGGGGGGCAGAGAGCCGGAGTGGATGAAGTCGGTGATGGTGCTAGAGATAGTGGCCTGGTGCTCGTCTGTGGGGTCATGGTGCAGGGGTAAGTAGGAGGAGGTGTCCGAGAGTTGGCGCGTGGCCTCAGCTTTGTAGAGATCGACGCGCCAGACTACCACGGCACCTCCCTTGTCGGCGGGTTTGATAACCCAATCTAGGTTGTTGCGGAGTGAGTCGATGGCAGTGCGTTCAGGGGGGGAGAGGTTAGAGTGAGACAGGGGAGTGGAGACGTTGAGGCGGTTAATGTCCTGCCGGCAGTTTTGAATAAACAGGTCTAAAGCCGGAAGGCCATGAGGGGAGGTCCAGGAAGAGGGGGTCCATTGGAGACGGGAAAAGGGGTCATCAATAGGGGGCGAGGACACCTTCCCATGGAAGAATGCTGTGAGGCGGTGGCGACAGTAAAAGAGTTCCAAGTCGTGGTGGGTGCGGAACTCATTGAGGTGGGAACAGAGCGGGACGAAGGTAAGGCTTCTGCTGAGGACCGACCGTTCGGTGTCGGAGAGGGGGTGGTCAGGGGGATGGTGAACACACGGCAAGGATGGGGGTTGGGGCCGGAGGAAAGCAGGTGAGTGGACTGAGGCCGAGACGATGTCTGGTGGGGGGTGTGGTGGGTGGTCAGGGAGGAGGGGGTCATGAAGACTGTAGTGTGGGTGGGGAAGAGCTGGGGTCACATGGTTTGAGGGGGATGGGGAAGACCCAGTGGGGCAGCCACTGAGGCTACCAGGATTAGGGGGACTAGCAATAGGACCCAGCGGAGTCAAACCCAAGGGAGTGGGAATCTGCAGCGTGGAAACTTCAGGCCCGGTGCTGAGTCCAGGCTGCAGGTAAGGCGACGGCTGCGGGCTGCTGGAGGGCAGTGGAGTGGCGAGGGTCGGTGGAATCGATGGTAGGAGTCCGCGGGGAGTGGAGTCCAGGTCGGCGGGCGATGCGTGGGAGGTCCTGGTGGGCGGATGGTCGGTGGGGCGGCGCGGCTCGGCCAACCCGGTGAGGCAACGAGGTGAGTAGGATGCGGTGCGGCGGCCATGTTCGGTGAGCCCTGGTCCGGCGGCCATGTTTGGTAGATCCGGTCCGGCGGCGATGTTGGATGGGCCGGGTGCGGCGGCAATGTTGGATGGGCCGAGTGCGGCGGCAATGTTGGATGGGCCCAGTGCGACGGCGATATTCGATGGGCCGGGTGTGGCTGCGATATTCGGCGTGCCCAGTGCAGCGGCAATGTTGGATGGGCCCGTTGCGGTGATGAGGTTAGGCGGTCCCGGGGGGCGACGAGGTTCGGCGGTCACGTTATGGTGGTGATAGTCAGAGGAATCGGGGAGGGGGAGATATTCAGAGTTACCGGTGAGGCAGCGAGGCTGGGCGTCATCGGTAGGCAGGTGAAGGTCGGCGGCAGCATCGACGTGGAGGTCGGCGAAGGCGGCGTCCTGGTGAGTACTGGAGCTGCTCCTCGTGGCCAAGATGGCGTCGCGGGTCTTGGGCAGGGGGCGCGGTCCAGAGTTGGAGCCCGGGGCCTGAGGGCGGTCGAGTCGCGGAGTGTCAGCGGCGGGAGCGGCCTGGAGGCGGGCTAGTTTCAGGTCCTTGGTGGAGTTAAGGTGGGCCAGGAATCGTTGATTGAAGAGGTGGATCTTCCGGCGGATGAAGTAGAGTTGGGGTCCGTTGCAGGTCTGGGTGAGTGAGGCCCGAAGTTTCGGGAGAGTCAAAGCGAGGTCCTGCTGGTGCCGGCGCATCGCAGCCAGGGTAGTTCTCAGTGCCCGGAAGGAGAATTGTTGTGTATGGTGGCAGATAGCCAGTCGGTATCGATAGTCCGGCTTGGGTCTGAACTGGGAGGCAAGGATCTGGAGCTGGAAGCCATTAGGTACGAGATGGAGCCGCAGGCATGTCCCGAGGAAGCAAATGTGGCTGTGGTATCGGGTCTGGGTTAGGATGTGGTCATAGAGTTGGAGGGAAGGGGGAATCACAGATGGGGAGCAGTTGGAGAGGAGGTTGTAAAACTGTCTTCGGAGGGAGGAGGAGAACTTCTTCAAAGTA
>CM075978.1:122980857-123008510 GCA_038087875.1 Malacoraja senta | reverse complement strand
GCTGGCTTCATTGACTATTGATCAGGGAATGGGAGCCGGATAGTTTTCCTTCGTTTTCCCAATGGGGATGAATTCAACTCTTGCATCTGATATTGACTCAGGCCCATAACCAATAGTCAAACATGCCATATCCCTAGTGAGTTTGGCTCAGCTGTTTGTTGGTTTTAAGCTGTAGTGGATAAAAGCCTTCTGCATGAAGATCACATTTCAAGAAATGAGTGTTTTATTAGTCAGCATCTGTCTGTAGAGAGGGAATATAAATGAGAATGTAATTTGGCGATCCTATGAGAAGATAGAGGTGGAACTAACTGTGGGGAAAGTTTATAGAGTGTAAAGGCTAAGCACAAGGAATTTGAAGCTGTTTATCCTTTGTGTGTCAGGCATGTTCACCAATGAATTAATTTTAAATGATCTTGAGATGGCACCAAGAGAGGTGAGAGATGTACCCAAAAAGTGGTTCATAGATCTAGTCTTAAACACAAAGTGCTGGAGGAACTCAACAATTCAGGCAGCATCTGTGGAGGAATTGGACAGGCGGTGTTTTGGGTCAGGACTGTAGAAAGGTCCAACACCCCCTCACCAGTATCCGGCCTATTACGTGGTCAGGCAGCATCCTTGGAGAACATGAATTGGAGACATTTTGAACTGGGACACTTCAAGGATGCTGCCTGACCTGCTGAGTTACTCCAGCACTCTGTATCTTTGTTTTGTAAAGCAGCATCTGCATTTGCTTGGTTCTCCACCCATGACTTTCCAGGCTTTCTCCCCCCTACTAGATCAAACTGAAGAAAGGTCCCGACCCAAAACATCACCTGTCCATCCTTCCACGGATGCTGCCTAGCCTGCTGAGTTCCTCCAGCACTTTGTGTTTTGCTCAGGATTCCAGCATCTGCAGTTCCTTGTGTCTCCAATTCATACTTCTGGTGTTGAGATAGAAACTAGCTTCATAAACGTCACTGAAGTCTCTGTGTTTGTGTTGTCACCCTCCTGACTTGTGTGTTATAAATACTGAAAAGGCCAGAAGGTGTCTCACTTGTGGGCACAGTGTTGATGTGTGCCCTTGAGTGTACACAAATCCTATATCAATCACCATATCTTCATCGACACACTTAGTTGGCTATCTCCGTGAAACATTTATACGAACTAGTCTCTCGTCTCTAAATTCTCTAGTGAGATAGAATCTTTTCGATGCAAAGCCAGGCTGACTATCTTTAATTAATCCATGCCTCCCTAAAGGCAGATTATTCCCGCCCCGCAGAACCTTTTCTAAATATTTCACGGCCACTGATACTGGACTCAGTACCTGGTAATTACCTGGCCTATCCCCGTACTACTTCTTGAATAAAGGTAGCATATTCTCCCATGATAACTCATGCAAGGGATGGAGGGATGTGGAGCATGCACATGCAGTGGAGATCAGTTTAATTTGATATCATGTTCGGCACAGACATTGTGGGTCGAAGGGCCTGTTCCTAGAACTTTATTGGACTTTATCGTGCACTTGTGGCGGCACCTGGTGGCAACCCAAGGGCACAACGAACCATCGGCTCTATAGGGCGGCGTCTTGGTGTGGGAGGCACTAGTCACGGGGTTGGTACCTGAATTGGTATTTAAGGCTGGGCGACGCCCGTGTCCGGGGCGGAGTAGGGAGCTGTATTGGAGAGAATAAACACGTCTAGTGCACACAACTCATGTCCGACTAGTTTTTGGCTGGACTCCTGCGAGTCCCCGCTACACTGGTGATCCCCGACGCCCAGGAGTGTAATCCTGGAAGGGAGATTTGAAAAGAAAATGCATTCTGCCGCTGCCGCCTACGAAGCCAGCGTGGCCGAACTCAACGCGGTCTCCCTGAAGCTACCTACATTCTGGACCTCGCAGCCGGGGGTTTTGTTTCCACAGGCCGAATCCCAATTTTACATCCGCGGCGTTACAACCAATGAGACTCGCTATCACTATGTGGTAAGCACCCTTGACCAGCAGATGGCCGGTCGGGTCATTCCTTACCTGGATAACCCGCCAGCGGTGGGTAAGTACACAGGCCTCAAGGAGCTGCTGCTCCGGATCTACGGGCCGAGCCGAATGCAGCGCGCCTGTCAAGTCCTTAACATGAGCGGGCTCGGCGACCGGATGCCCTCGGCCCTCATGAACGAGATGCTCACGCATGGGCGACCACCTGCCCTGCCCTCTCTTTGAATTTACCTACCTGCAGCAGTTGCTGCGAGACATCTGCCGGCAGCTCGCGGGGGAGAGCTTCGAGGATCCCATCCCGCTAGCGGCCCGTGCTGATGAGCTGTGGATTTCTGACCAGCAGCAGGTGGGCGCGCTGGAATACCTGGAACCGCTGGACTCCCCGGAATCACTGGACCGGATTGATTTAATGCCCTGGCAGGCCCATTGACCCAAGGCCACGCCCACAAGAGGGCCACGCCCACAAGAGGACCACACCCACAAGAGCCACAGACCAGACAAATGGCACAGGAGAGGAGGATGGCTGAGCAGGACCCAGGAGATCCAAGGAGAAGAATGTGGTGTTTTTACTACCAGCGCTGGGGTTCAGCAGCCCGCCAATGCCGCCAGCCATGTTCGTTTCCGGGAAACGGCAGCGCCGGCCGCCGATAGTCACCGGGGTGGCCGGCAGGATCCATCAACTGTATGTCTGGGACCGGCGTAAGGGGCTCAGGCTCTTGGTGGACACCGGGGCGGAGGTCAGCGTATTTCCCCCATCTGGACTCGACCTTCATGCTGGTAAGAGGGGCCCCCTGTTAACTGCTGCGAATGGCAGTTCAATCCACACATATGGCGTCCGCACAGTTCCTGTCATTTTCGGCGCGTGCCATTTCACCTGGCCATTCATCATGGGCGCAGATTTCTTGCGGGTGCAGTCGCTCCTCGTGGACGTGAGGGGCCAAATTCTCGTCCACGTGTCAAATTTTGAGAAGATCTCCTTGCGTTCTACTGAGCCCACCGCGCCGGTCAGCAACCCCGTAGCAACGGTGGACAATGTCTACGCCCAGGTACTGGCTGAGTTTCTGGCTATCGTCACCCCCAAGTTCGGCTCGACCAGCCTGAGGCACGGTGTCATGCACCATATTCGGTCATCGGGTCCACCGCTCCACGCCTTCACAAGCTCCTCATAGCAAATGCGGAGTTTCGTAGTATGGAGGCCATGGGCATTGTTCGACGCTCCAACAGCCCTTGGGCCTCCCTGCTGCACATGGTGCCGAAGGTGTCTGGCGGCTGGAGACCGTGTGGGGACTAGCACCACCTTAACGAGGCCATGACCACTGACCGTTACCCTATCCCTCACATACATGACTTCTCAGCACATCTGGCCGGGGCTAGGTTCTTCTCCAAGATCGACCTAGTCCGGAGACATCACCAGATCTCCGTGCGACTGGAGGATGTCCCCAAGACGGCAATTATCACCCCGTTTGGGTTGTTCGAGTTCCTGCGGATGCCCTTCGGCCTCAAGAACGCCGCGCAGGCCTTTCAGCACCTGATGGACGGGTGCGTGGGCTCGACGTCCTGATGCGCGGGCTCAACGTCCTGTTTGTCTACTTGGATGACATCCTCGTGGCAAGTGGCTCGCGAGAGGAACACTGCGCCCACCTGCGTCTACTCTTCCAGCGCCTCAGTGACCATCGCCTCATAATTAACCCTGGCAAGTGCCAATTCGGCCTTCGGGCCATTAACTTCCTGGGGCATCGGGTCACACGGCACGGAGCAGTGCCTCTGCTGGACAGGGTTGAGGCAATCCACCAGTTCCCACGGCCTGCTACGGTACATGGCGGGGAGATCTGCAAAGGCTACTGGGGACACTTTAAACTAGAATGGTTGGGGGGAGGGACTCAAATAGAGAATGCTATTAGACAGTGTGTGAGGCAGGAGGCAGAGAAGGAAAGCACTGAGACCCAACATGTAGGGGGGGGAAGAAGAAAACAATAATAAACAGAGAATAAGAGGTGGTGGGGTTCTTAAATGGGTGAGCAGAGAAACAGAGGGGTGTAAAATGCGGGCGGAAGCAATAGGTAGCAAGGTGAAAAGTAAAAGTGGCAGGCAGACAAATCCAGTGCAAAAATCAAAAAGGGCCACTTTTCAACATAATTGTATAAGGGGTAAGAGCGTTGTAAAAACAAGCCTGAAGGCTTTGTGTCTCAATGCAAGGAGCATTCGTAATAAGGTGGATGAGTTGAACGTGCAGATAGCAATTAATGATTATAATAATAATAATAATGGATTTTATTTACGGGCGCCTTATACCGAGGTCTCAAGGACACCATACAGAGATTTATAGAAAACATATAATCAGAGTTTTAAAAAAATAGGTTATAAAGACCAATACATAAATCAGGGACAGAATTCCTTCCAAAAACACAAAAAAAGAAAATCAGAAGCACAATTTGAGGAGAGAGCAGCGGCAATTTAACGCCAGCGTCCACTCTCCCCTCCGACCGCCATCTTGAACACAGACTAACAAATACAATTACAAACAATTACATACAAAAATCATCCCCCCACAATGATTTCCACTGTGGGGGAAGGCACAATGTCCAGTCCCCAGCCCCAGTTCACCCAGAAAAGTCAGGCCAAATGAAGCCCCCGCTATTGCCTCTACGGAGGCCCGGTGATCCTGGCCATTCTCGCCGGGTGATGTAGCCCCGGCGTCGGGAGAGTCCTCCAGCAGCTGGGCCATCTGGAACGGCCGCATCCCTCACCAGAGGCCGTAACTACGGCTGGAACGGCTGATTTCCCGCAGGCGTCCGCAGCACCTGAAGCCGACAAGGCCGCGCCGATTTGGAGCCACGAGGCTCCCGATGTCGGAGAATCGGCGCTGCCGCCCGCGAATGGTCGCTCCAGTCCCGGAGGTGTTGAGCTCGACGGTCCAGCTCACCGGAGCTCCAGCGCGTCGGTCCAGCGCGGCGACCCAGGCAAGGCATCGCCCGCTCCGCTGCACAGTAGCGCTCCAGCGCCGTGCCGCCACCGAAGCTGAGGGTGCGGTGCGGTTCCCGCCAGGAAACGCCGCTCCACGCCGCTCCACGCCCGCTGGTAGGCCGCGAGGACGGGTCGAATGGGCAGCCGGAGAGAAGGCTGCCTCACCGACCAGGTAGGGACCAGGAAGTGGTTTCCCCTTGATCCCCCCCACATTAAAGGCAGAATAAATAAAAACAAAGACTTAAAGAAAAGTAATAAACTTAGTAAAAAAGTACAATTAACGGACGGCTGCTGTTTTGCAGCCGTTCCTCAAGATGGCTCCTCCCACAATGGGATCACGGAGACATGGCTCCAGGGTGACCAAGGCTGGGAGCTGAACATTCAATATTCAGGAGGGATAGAGAGAAAGGAAAAGGAGGTGGGGTAGCGTTGCTGGTTAGAGAGGAGATTAACGCAGTGGAAAGGAAGGACATTAGCTTGGAGGATGTGGAATCGGTATGGGTAGAGCTGCGAAACACTAAGGGGCAGAAAACGCTGGTGGGTGTTGTGTACAGGCCACCTAGCAGTAGTAGTGAAGTTGGGGATGGCATCAAACAGGAAATTAGAAATGCGTGCAACAAAGGCAAAACAGTTATAATGGGTGACTTCAATCTACATATAGATTGGGTGAATCAAATTGGCAGGGGTGCTGAGGAAGAGGATTTCTTGGAATGTATGCGGGATGGTTATCTAAGCCAACATGTAGAGGAACCAACGAGAGAGCAGGCTATTCTAGACTGGGTATTGAGTAATGAGGAAGGGTTAGTTAGCAGTCTTGTTGTGCGTGCCCCCTTGGGCAAGAGTGACCATAATATGGTTGAGTTCTTCATTAGGATGGAGAGTGACATTGTTAATTCAGAAACAACGGTTCTGAACTTAAAGAAAGGTAACTTTGAGGGTATGAGATGTGAATTGGCCAAGATTGACTGGCGATTAGTTCTAAAAGGGTTGACGGTGGATATGCAATGGAAGGCATTTAAAGACTGCATGGATGAACTACAAAAATTGTTCATCCCAGTTTGGCAAAAGAATAAATCAGGGAGGGTGGTGCATCCGTGGATAACAAGGGAAATCAGGGATAGTATCAAAGCAAAAGATGATGCGTACAAATTAGCCAGAAAAAGCAGCATACCAGAGGACTGGGAGAAATTCAGAGACCAGCAGAGGAGGACAAAGGGCTTAATTAGGAAAGGGAAAATAGATTATGAAAGGAAACTGGCAGGGAACATAAAAACTGACTGCAAACGTTTTTATAGATATGTGAAGAGAAAGAGATTAGTTAAAACAAATGTAGGTCCCTTGCAGTCAGAAACAGGTGAATTGATCATGGGGAACAAGGATATGGTGGACCAATTGAATAACTACTTTGGTTCCGTCTTCACTAAGGAAGACATAAATAATCTGCCGGAAATAGCAGGAGGCCGCGGGTCAAAGGAGATGGAGGAACTGAGTGAAATCCAGGTTAGTCGGGAAGTGGTGTTGGGTAAATTGAATGGATTAAAGGCCGATAAATCACCAGGGCCAGATAGGCTGCATCCCAGAGTACTTAAGGAAGTAGCTCCAGAAATAGTGGATGCATTAGTGATAATTTTTCAAAACTCTTTAGATTCTGGAGTAGTTCCTGAGGATTGGAGGGTAGCAAACGTAACCCCACTTTTTAAGAAGGGAGGGAGAGAGAAAACGGGGAATTACAGACCAGTTAGTCTAACATCGGTAGTGGGGAAACTGCTAGAGTCAGTTATTAAAGATGGGATAGCAGCACATTTGGAAAGTGGTGAAATCATTGGACAAAGTCAGCATGGATTTACGAAAGGTAAATCGTGTCTGACGAATCTTATAGAATTTTTCGAGGATGTAACGAGTAGAGTGGATAGGGGAGAACCAGTGGATGTGTTGTATCTGGACTTTCAGAAGGCTTTCGACAAGGTACCACATAAGAGATTAGGATACAAACTTAAATCACACGGTATTGGGGGTTCAGTATTGATGTGGATAGAGAACTGGCTGGCAAACAGGAAGCAAAGAGTAGGAGTAAACGGGTCCTTTTCACAATGGCAGGCAGTGACTAGTGGGGTACCGCAAGGCTCAGTGCTGGGACCCCAGCTATTTACAATTTATATTAATCACCTGGATGTGGGAATTGAAAGCAACATCTCCAAGTTTGCGGATGACACTAAGCTGGGGGGCAGTGTTAGCTGTGAGGAGGATGCTAGGAGACTGCAAGGTGACTTGGATAGGCTGGGTGAGTGGGCAAATGTTTGGCAGATGTAGTATAATGTGGATAAATGTGAGGTTATCCACTTTGGTGGCAAAAACGGGACGGCAGACTATTATCTAAATGGTGGCCGATTAGGAAATGGGGAGATGCAGCGAGACCTGGGTGTCATGGTACACCAGTCATTGAAAGTAGGCATGCAGGTGCAGCAGGCAGTGAAGAAAGCGAATGGTATGTTGGCTTTCATAGCAAGAGGATTTGAGTATAGGAGCAGGGAGGTTCTACTGCAGTTGTACAGGGTCTTGGTGAGACCACACCTGGAGTATTGCGTACAGTTTTGGTCTCCAAATCTGAGGAAGGACATTATAGCCATAGAGGGAGTGCAGAGAAGGTTCACCAGACTGATTCCTGGGATGTCAGGACTTTCATATGAAGAAAGACTGGATAGACTTGGCTTATACTCGCTAGAATTTAGGAAATTGAGAGGGGATCTTATAGAAACGTACAAAATTCTTATGGGGTTGGACAGGCTAGATGCAGGAAGATTGTTCCCGATGTTGGGGAAGTCCAGGACAAGGGGTCACAGCTTAAGGATAAGGGGGAAATCCTTTAAGACCGAGATGAGGAAAAACTTTTTCACACAGAGAGTGGTGAATCTCTGGAACTCTCTGCCACAGAGGGTAGTTGAGGCCAGTTCATTGGCTATATTTAAGAGGGAGTTAGATGTGGCCCTTGTGGCTAAGGGGATCAGGGGGTATGGAGAGAAGGCAGGTACGGGATACTGAGTTGGATGATCAGCCATGATCATATTGAATGGCGGTGCAGGCTCGAAGGGCCGAATGGCCTACTCCTGCACCTATTTTCTATGTATCTATGTATCTATGGCCTCCGGGTGTTCGTAGGGATGGTCACATTTTACCACCGGTTCGTTCCGGCGGCTGCCAAACTTTTACTGCCGCTTTTCCAGTTGCTGACGGGCAAGCAACGGGAGATACAGTGGGACGCTGCCGCCACGGCGCCGTTTGAAGGGGTGAAGGAGGCCTTGGCTCGGGCGACTATGCTCGCGCATCCACCACAGCCCTTACCGTGGATGCCTCGGACTCCGTGGTCAGCGGCGTTTTGTAACAGTCGACTAATGGCCATTGGCGGCCTCTCGCCTTCTTTAGCCGTCACCTGAGCGTTACAGTGCTTTCGACCGGGAGTTGCTCGCATTACACCTCGCAGTGCGGCACTTCCGGTACTTCCTCGAGGGTCGTTCCTTCATAGCCTTCACGGACCACAAGCCCCTCACGTTTGCTTTCGCAAAGGTTTCGGATCCTTGGTCCGCCCGTCAGCAGCGCCAGCTGGCGGCCATTTTGGAGTATACAACGGACGTCGCCGGGAAATGCAACCTCGTGGCGGATACTTTGTCCCGTCAGGTGATTGCCGCCGTGCTTAACCCGGCCTCGGGAATAGATTACTCCGCCTTGGCGGCGGCTCAGCTGGCAGACGATGAGATGCCGGCGTACCGCACCGCGATCTCTGGCTTGGTCCTTGAGGACGTGCCGTTGGGTCCCTTGGGTTCCATCCTTTGTGACGTATCCACGGGTCAGCCGAGGCCTATTGTTCCGGCGGCCTGGCGCCGTCACATCTTTGAGGTGATCCATGGGCTGGCCCACCCATCCATCTGGGACACGGTCGCTATGGTGGCCGCAAGGTTTATGTGGCACGGACTTCGGAAGCAGGTCGCTCGCTGGGCCCGAGCATGCATCCCGTGCCAGACATCAAAGGTGCATCGACACGTCTGGGTGCCCGTTCAAGACTTTGCAGTGCCACGCCGGTGGTTCGATCACGTTCACGTGGACATCGTGGGGCCACTGCCTCCGTCCCAGGGTGTTTCACCCCTGCTTATGGTGGTTGACCGTTTTAAGCGGTGGCCAGAGGCCATCCCGTTCACAGACACTTCAACTCAGTCGTGCTCTCGTGGCAACTTGGATTGCCCGCTTTGGGGTTCCATTTCACTCACGTCCGACGTGGGCACCCAGTTCACGTCTGAACTGTGGTCCGCCATGGCCCGCCTGTTGGGGACGCAGCTCCACCACCCGACAGCGTACCATCCCCAGTCAAATGGGTTGGTGGAGCGGTTCCACCGCAGTCTGAAGGCCGCCCTGAAGGCTCGTCTAATGGGCCCTGGGTGGATGGACGAGTTGCCATGGGTGCTGTTGGGGATTCGGACGACCCCCAAGGAGGATCTGTCATCGTCCTCTGCAGAGTTGGTATATGGTGCTCCGCTCACCGTTCCCGGGGAGTTTGTCCCTGCTGCTGATGGGTCCCAGGAACCCCCGTCATCGGTGCTGATCCGCTTGCGGGAGTGGGTCGGCGCCCTGTTTCCCATCCCAACGTCGCGTCATGGAGTGGCCCCTTCCCATGTGCCATTGCCGCTGATAGGCTGCCCGTACGTTTTATTTCGCCGTGACTCCCACAGGTCACCCTTGCAGCACCCGGATGAAGGTCCTTTTCGTGTGCTGCGGCACGGGCCTACTACATTTGATTTGGACATGGGAAGCCAGCGTGAAACTGTGTCTGTGACTCGTTTGAAACCGGCCCACTGGGACCTGAGCGAGCCAGTCCATGTGGCTCAACCGCCCCGTTGCGGGCGTCTGCCGTCCCGGGCTCCCAGAGATTCTTCCGAACCGAGCAAGCCCCCGGGGCGTGGGATTGTAGTTATGCGTTCGGGCCGCCTCGTTCGGCATCCCGTTCGGTTCGGTGCCTCTGGTTCTGGGGGGGGGGGGGGGGGTCATGTGGCGGCACCTGGTGGCAACCCAAGGGCACAACGAATCATCGGCTCTAGAGGGCGGCGTCTTGGTGTGGGAGGCGCTAGTCACGGGGTCGGTACCTGAGGGGAGTAGGGAGTAGGGAGGGGAGTAGGGAGAGTATTGGAGAGAATAAACATGTCTAGTGCACACAACTCATGTCCCACTAGTTTTTGGCTGGACTCCTGTGAGTCCCCGCTATACACTAAACGTTATTGACGTTATTCCCTTTATCATGTATCTATACACTGTGGGTGGCTCGATTGAATGAATGGAAACGCGCGGTCCGGCGGGAATACATGATTGTAATCATGTATTGAATTGTCTTTCCACTGACTCGTTAGCATGCAGCAAAAGCTTTTACTGTACCTTGGTACTCGTGACATGAAACAAAATTCAAACTCAACTCAACACAACTTCTGTGCTGTACCTTCTTTGTGCTATGTTATCCGTCTCCTCTTCTGTGGCCAGAGAAGATTGGAACATTTCTGCCAGAGTTCTAGCATTTCCTTTCAAAGCAGACCATAAGACATTGGAGCAGAATTAGGTCATTCGGCCCGTCGACTCTGCTCTGCCATTCGATCACGGCTGATCTATCTTTCGCTCTCAACCCCATTCTCCTGTCTTCTCCCTATGACCTTTGATACCCTTACTAATCAAAAAACGATCAATCTCCATTTTAAAAATATGCAATGACTTAGCCTCCACAGCCGTCTGTGGCAATGAATTCCACAGATTCACCACCCTCTGGCTAAAAAAAATCTTTCTCATCTCCATTCTAAAAGTATGCCTTTTATTCTGAGGCTGTTCCCTCTGGTCCTAGATTCTCCCACCACTGGAAACATTCTCTCCATACCTAGACAGGCCCTACAGTTTTATCCATTTTCAATCCCATTGGAACACGTAATACTTCCTCTTTGGTAGAACAAAAGCACCCTTTATTCTGTAAATGTGACCAATCTTTCAAAGCTCAAGGGAGAAATAAAATACACTATGTATGTGCTTATAGCTACCACTATAAACATACAATTAATACATAAACACTGCATGATATGTGCAAACTTCCACATGGTCTTCATGGTGCACTTACAAACTGGGACTTGAAAATGGTGCCAAAACTGGTGACTCTGAATACTGTCTCAGTGTACAACTGCTATACACTTGTACTGTATCTGAGACACTTATCTAAGATGTATCTAAGTGCTTAAGTGTAGTGACACTTGTACTGAACTGTATACAAGAAATGAATTTCACTGTACCTCGGTACATGTGACAAATAAGGTACCATTGCACCAATATAACCATTGTACTTTGAAGAGGGTGTTTCAGTGAGACGCACACTCACTGCATTACAGCTGATCTGTAAGTTGCATTTCCCCGTGTACATCTGAGCTCCACAGTCACTGTCGGATTCCCTTTCTCCTTGAGCTGCAGATTAAGGGAAAAACAATCAGTTGTCTGCTTTGTGGCATAATTAATTTAATTAGTAGTCTCCTGTGCCCTCATTCAAGGTTGTGTTCAAATGGAACACAGTGTTCTGTTTATGTTACTTGTGCCGATGCCACTGATTTGTTTTTAAACGGAGCCTTGAAGTCGTTTCTGGAAGAGTGAATCTGTCATCGGGCCAGGGGTAAGGGCTGGATTATTTGAGATTGGCAGGTGTGAGGCAAGGATTTGAAAGGAGAAGGGTGTTGCTGAGTCCAGGAGTAACGGAATGAAAATCGTTAGATTGATCACTCTACCCACAGACGGGGCTGGTTTCATATGAAGCCCTTCTCTTTGTTTTAGAGACACAGCATGAAAACAAGCCCTTGGTATCCACCCCAACACAAATCAGTCAGAAAAAGGGTTCCGACCCGAAACGTCACATGTTCTCCAAACGTTATCCATGTTCTCCAGAGACGCTGCCTGACCCGCTGAGTTACTCCAGCACTTTGTGTCTTGTCTTGCTTTCTATCTTGTTCCTCAGTGGTTGGTGAAGCATACTGCAGTTGAGAAATGTCACTTGATAATGATATCCTTCACTGTTGCATCTATTTGAAAAGATCTTTGGTATGAAGGTAATTGTTCACTTCATGGCTCCCACTACGTTGAATGGGTGGCACAGTGGTGTAGCAGTTAATACTGCTGCCACATGATCCTGACCTTGAGGACTGTGTGCGTGGGTCTCCCTGTGGCCATGTTGGTTTTATCCAAATGCTCTGGTTTCCTCCCATGTCCCATTGATGTACTTTTAAGTTCACTGGTTATCAAAGACTTGTCCCACCTTGGTCTCCTCCTTCTTCCTGCTCCCGTCAGGCTGAAGATAGAGAAGCTTGAAAATATGCATCACTAGACACGTGAACAGCTTTCATTATCAGGCTTCTGAATGTTCATAAGTTCTCTGAGCATAATTAGGCCAAATCTCCTTTAAACCCCTCTCACCTTAAAGCTATGTCCTCAAGTCTTTTACGTTTTCACCCTGAGACACGGTTTTAGAAGTTCTAGCAGCAGAATTAGGCCAATCGGCTCATCAAGTCTACTCTGCCATTGAATTATGGCTGATCTATCTTTCCCTTTCAACTCTATTCTCCTGCCTTCTCCTCTTAACCCCTGACACCCGTACTAATCAAGAATCTGTCAATCTCCGCCTTAAAAATATCCATTGACAGCCTCCACAGCCGTCTGTGGTAATGAATTCCACAGATTCACCACCTTCTGAATAAAGAAAGTCCACCTCTTCTTCCTCAAGGTACGTCCTTTTATTCTGAGGCTATGGCCTCTGGTCTTAGACTCTCCCACTAGTGGAAACATCTCTCCACATTCACTCTATGCAAGCCTTTCACTATTTGAATGGTCCTTCCATAATCTAGGGTACTGTCCAATTCATCTCTACCTGATTGCAGACATTGGACATTGTCTATGGAATTGATGCGCTGCAATGCTGAGAAATATAGATAGACACAAAATATTGGAGTAATTCACTGGGTCAGGCAGCATCTCTGGAGAAAAGGGAAGGGTTCCCACCCGAAATATCACCTATTCCTTTTCTCCAGAGATGCCGCCTGACCCACTTCAGCGTTTTGTATCTATCTTCGGTATAAACCAGCATCTGCAGTTCCTTCCTACACATGCTGAGAAATATATTCTGCACTCAGTACCTTCCCCATTGCTCTGTCTATTGTATGTGAGTTTGACTTGATCGTGTTTATGTATAATATTATTTGATCTGTTTGAATAACAATGCAAAATATTCAATGTACTTCAGTACCTGGGACAATAATAAACCTAACCCTAACCCCACTATAAAATTGCTCTTAATAATAGGTGGATGAGCAGAGAATTGGGGGAATTGAGAGGCATATGAGAGAGAACAGATTACAGGATAATAACACAAAATGCTGGTGTAACTTAACAGGACAGGCAGCATCTCTGGAGAAAAGCAGTAGGTGACGTTTCGGGTCTGAAACCTTCTTCAGACAGGAAAATAAGTTGGGGGAGTGGAATTGATGGGATAGATTCAATGGGCTGAATGGTCTCCTATGTCATAGGTAACTTAGAACATTTAGAACTGACCTGTTATGATGTGGGGAATAGACTAGATTACAAACAGGTACAAGACCAGATGTTATTAATTTATTTTAACAAAACTACCTCTCTTGAGTGCAAATGAAGTTCAAATGGACTTTTGTCGTAAAGGGCATTTTCCACGAGGATTAATTTTCTTTTACCTTTTACCAGCACTAGCTACCGTTGAGGATTTCCAGATCCGACCACATACCCTTTATGTGCACTCCTACAAAGCTCCAACGTTCTGCGACTACTGCGGAGAAATGTTATGGGGATTAGTGCGCCAAGGATTAAAGTGTGAAGGTGAGTGGCTACTTGTAAACCGCTTTTTGGAAAGTTCATGTTCCTAAGATATAGGAGCAGAATTAGGCTATTTGACCCATTTTGTCTACGCCATTCAATCATGGTAAATCTATCTTTCTCTCTCAGCCCCATTCTCCTGCCTTCTCCCCATAATCCCATGACTCCCTTCCTAATCAGGAATCTGTCAATCTCCGCCTTAAAAATATCCATTGGCCTCCACAGCCTCCTGTGGCAATGAATTGCACAGAATCACCACCCTCTGACTAAAGAAATTCCTCATCTTGTTTCTAAAGATACATCCTTTTACTCTAAGGCCTCTGATCTTAGACTCTCCCCCTAGTGGAAACATCCTCTCCTCATCCACACTATCCAGGCAATTCACTATTGGTAAGTTTCACTGAGGTCCCCCCTCAATCTTCTACTCAGCGAGTGTAGGCCCAGTGTCATCAAATGCTCATCATATGTTAACTCACTCATTCCTGGGATTATTCTCGTAAACCTCCTCTGGACCCTCTCCACGCCCACGCATCTGTCCTTACATATGGGGCCCAAAACTGTACTCCAAATGTGGTCTGACCAGTGCGTTATAGAGCCTCAGTGCAGGTAAGTTTGTAATATTCCTTCTTTTACATACAAAGATCTAAATTTGACCTGTGATAGAAAAGATGAGAGCATCTACCCAACAATAAATGGATTGTCCATTGCCGAACGAGAAAGTTTTGTTCACAATCTACATTAATATTTCCTGCGGTGATAGTCATGCTAATAGCGTCTTACAGCGTGGAACCAGGCTCTTCGACACAACTTACCCATGCCGACCAACATGCCCCTTCTACACCTGCCCACGCTTGGCCCATAACCCTCTAAACCTATCATTTCCCTTTATACAAATGTGATACAAAAAAAATCTTCAAAATTAAAATAAATATTCAGATTCTCTGATCCTTATGTCTGTAAAGAATTACCAAGAATTGATAAAAGCAGTGTAAGAATTAAAAAAATCAAAAGATCCATTAGTTGTAGTATGGGGAGGGGGCAAAGAGCTTTCAGAACATAGAACATTGAACAATACAGCACAGGAACAGGCCCTTCAGCCCACAATGTCTGATTATAATGCCAAGTTAAACGAGTCTCATCTGCCTCCACATAATCCATATCCCTCCATTCTCTGCATATCTATGTCCCAATCTAAAAGTCTCTTCAATGCTGCTATCATATCTGCCTCCACCACCATCCCTGGCAGCATGTTCCAGGCACTCACCACTCTGTGTAAAACAAACTTGCCCCACACTTTAAACTTTGCCCCTCTCAACTTAAAGCTGTATCCCTCTAGTCTTTGACATTTCCACCCCGGGACAAAGGTTCTGAAGTGAATTGGCAGGAGGGCGGCACAGTGGTGCAGTTGATAGAGCTGCTGCCTCACAGCACCAGAGACCCGGGTTCGATCCTGACCTTGGGTGCTGTCTGTGTAGAGTTTGCACATTCTCCCTATGATCTTGTGGATATCCTATGGGCGCTCCAGTTTCCTCCCACATTCCACAGGTTTGTCGGTTAATTGGCCTCTGTAAATTTCCCCTGGTGTGTATGGAGTGGATGCGAAAGTGGCATAACTTAGAACTTGCGTGAATGGGTGATTAATGGTCGGCGTGGACGGTGGGTGGAAGGATCTATTTCCATGCTATATCTCTCAAGTAAACTAAACTATGCTAGAGGTAAATGGGGAGCATGGATTTACTTTGCTGCTCTACTTCTTTATACCAGTGGCAATCCTAAGGCTCAAGAAAGCTGTCAAAAAGATCAATGCTACACAGAACTACAGTTGACCTCCCAAAGGGCAACAGCTCACACTCGCTCGGATTAAACTCCATCTGCCATTTCTCCGCCTATTTCCGTCACTGATCAATATCCCGCTGAACAAACAAACAAGTTTTAAACGGTGGTTGAGCTCCCTTCACCAAATCTGTCTTCAGGGCTGACTGAGCGATGCAAATATTGTGGTCAGGAATCATTATGTGTGTTGCAGGGGTGTGTGGAGTGCTTCAACCATGGAACCACACATCAGCATTGCTGTTGAACTGCAGCTGATATCCCCTTGTTGTGCCCTGATATCTACATTTCAATCAGCTCTTTCTTCCCCCCCCACCCCCCCCACCCCCCCCCCTCCCATTTCCCACTCCATTTTGGGAGTGTCTGCACTGGTGATTAAAACTATTTGCCACATTTCTCCTTGGCTCAGTTGGTAGAGTGGTCTGAGATTTTGTCTTTAAAAGAATTGCTCCTCTCAAGTGCATATAAAAAACCTTGCAGCACAGTTCAAAGTTATCGTTGTGTTCAGACCAATGTTTGATGCCCCCCAACACGACTAGCAGCATGCTAGAGATGGCACAGTGGTGCAGCAGTAGAGTCGCTACCTCACAGTGCCAGAGACCCGGGTTAGTTCCTGTACGGAGTTTGTATGTTCTCCCTATGACCATGTGGGTTTTCTTCGGCTGCTCCAGTTTCCTCCCACAATCCAAAGACGTATAGGTACAGTTCCTTCCTGCACCGGTTTGCAGATTAATTGGCTTTGGTCAAATTTGTTCATTGTCCCTAGTGCACAGGACAGTGCTAGTGTATGGGGTGAACGCTGGTCGGCGCGGACTCATTGGGCTGAAGGTCCTGTTTCCCTGCTGTATCTTTACAGTCTAAAGACTAAACTTGCTTTGTATTTGGTCATCTGTCCTGTTTCTAAGAGATTGCATGTAGATTAACTGGTTAATGTCCCAACGTATTCACACCTTGCACAATGTTAGCACTTTGTGTCTTTTTGGATAAAGCAGCATCTGCAATTCCTTGTGAGACATGAGGGCAGGACAATGCAGGCAAGGGATAGGTGGATACGGGTGAGGGGGGCTCCTACGCAAACCCTTTCTTTAAAATAAATGAGCATTCTTGCTGAACAGATTTAAAATATGAGTCTCAAGTTAAACAAACAGGCTCAAGCGTTTGAAGGCTCTGGGCCTGTACTCTGGAGTTTGGAAAGATGAAGGAGAGCCTCATTGAAACTTACCGAATAATGAAAGATCAGAATAGAGTGGATGTGGAGAGGATGTTTCCACTAGGACGAGAGTCCAGGACCAGAGGGCACAGCCTCAGAATAGAAGGATGTACCTTTAGAATGGAGATGAGGAGGGCATTTTTTTAGCCCGAGAGTGGTGAATCTGTGGAATTCATTGCCACAGGCGGCTGTGGAGACCATCTTCAGGTATTTTGAAAGTGGAGATTGATAGGTTCTTGATTAGTAAGGGTGTTAAAGGTTTACGAGGAGAAGGCAGGAGATTGGGGTTAAGAGGGAAAGATTGATCAGCCATGATTGAATGGCAGAGTAGACTCGATGAGCCCAATGTCCTAATTCTGCTCCTATGTCTTATAAACTTATCAGAGTTTTCTTAAGGCATTATATCTCTCTTGTGCAATCACTGTTGTATTTGTTGTTTTTTTGGCTGATTGTCCAAGCTACAGTGAGAGAAATATTTAAACGACTCTTCATTGTCAAGGTAGGAAAGGTTCACCAGTAAATATATCAGGCAGTAGTGTTTAAGAAGGAACTGCAGATGCTAGAAAATCGAAGGTAGACAAGAATGCTGGAGAAATTCAGCGGGTGAGGCAGCATCTATGGAGCGAAGGAAATAGGCAACGTTTCGGGTCGAGACCCTTCTTCAGACCCCGAGAAAGCAAACGTGGCTGTGGTACCGGGTCTGGGTTAGGATGTGGTCGGAGAGTTGGAGGGAAGGGGGGGCAGTGAGAGAGGAGGGTGTTAAACTGTCTTCGGAGAGAGGAGAACTTCTTCAAAGTAGGCATACCTTGAGGAGATTTCGCAGTGGAGTAGACAAAGTGTTTAAGGAGGAACTGCAGCTGCTGGAAAATCGAAGGTAGACAAAAATGCTGGAGAAACTCAGCGGGTGAGGCAGCATCTATGGAGTGAAGGAAATTGGCAACATTTCGGGTCGAGACCCTTATTCAGACCGTAGTAGTGTGTAGACCCTGCTTCAGACTGTAGTAGGCAGTAGTGTGCTCATCGGATCCATGGTCTGATTAGCCAGAAATCCATCCACTGATGCACTGAATCTGTGGTATAGGGAAAATAATCATGATGATGACACTGCATAATTTGCCGTGGCACATGTGCCAAACCAGAACACTACTCAATTAAACAGCTTTCTAACAACCGGAGTATATTGCAAGTTCTAGGGGCGGCACAGTGGTGCAGCGGTAGCATTGCTGCCTTACAGCGCAGGTTTGATCCTGACCACGGGTGCTGTCTGTACAAAATTTGTATGTTCTCCCTGTGACGGTGTGTGTTTTCTCCTCATGCTCCGGTTTCCTCCCACACTCCAAAGATGTACAGGTTTGAAGGTTAATTGGCTTCTGTATATTGTAAATTGTCCCTAGTGTGTAGGATAGAGCTAGTGTACAGGGTGATCACTGGTCGGCATGGGTTCAGCGGGCCGAAGGGCCTGTTTCCACGCTGTATCTCTAAAGTCTAAAATAAAGTCAAAAGACTTTTGGCAAATGAAAACAGAGCAGAACAACGCAGGAACAGGTTCTTTGGCCCACGATGTCTGTGCTGAACATGTTGCCAAGACCAAACCAATGAGAGGTGTAGATAGGATAGACAGTCAGAACCTTTTTCCCAGGATGGAAAAATCGTACGTTGCAGGACATGTCTTTAAGGTGAGAGGGGCAATGTTTAAAAGAGATGTGCAGGGCAGATTTTCTTACTCATTGAGTGGTGAGTGCCTGGAAAGTGCTGCCGGGGGGGATTGAGGTAGATACGATAGTGGCATAGAAGAGACTCTTAGATAGGCATATGGATATGCAGAGTATGAAGGGTTATGGATTTTGTGCAGGCAGATAAGAATTGGTTTTGGTATCATGTTTGGCACAGACATTGTGGGCCGAATGACCTGTTGTCATGCTGTGCTGTTCTAAGTTCTAACTCTTATCTGTCTGCACAACATACTTGTATCTGCATATACATTTGAATACATTATTTTTTATTAACAGAAATGAAAGTGGGATCATCTTTAAAATAAAATTGCTTTGAAAAATGATTTACTTTGAAAAAGAGCAATGCGGAAGCTTATTTTAACTGTCACCATGGTGGATAATTAGCATCTCTGTTTCATTATCCAGATATGGCTTTGGGAAGATGATGATTTGATATTGAATGGGTGGTTTGCTCATTGAACCTGCAGAGACCCATTAGTGCCATCTACTGGTGAAGTCTGAAGTATCTATCATCGCTGACATCGAAGATCTTAACGATGTTCTCAAGAGTCAAGAGTATTTTATTGTCATATGTCGCAAACAGAACAATGAAACTCTTACTTGCAGCAGCACATGAGTGGAATAGACGGGGTGAATGCACAGAGTCTTTTACCCAGAGTAGGAGAAACCAAGAACCAGAGGACATAGGTTTTAGGTGAGAGGGGAAAGATTTAATAGGAAATTGAGGGGCAGCTTTTTCACACAGAGGGTGGTGGATATATGGAACGAGCTGCCGGAAGAGGTATTAGAGGCAGATACTACAACAGCATTTAAAAGACATTTGGGCAGGTGCATGGATAGAAAGGTTTACACGGATATGAACAAAACGCGGGCTGGTGCGGTTAGCATAGATGGGGCATCTTGGTCAGCATGGCCAAGTTGGACTGAAGGGCCTGTTTCAGACCTGTATGACTCTTTGACTAATCTAAACCTCAGTCCGCATGCAGGTTTTTAAAAATCACGTTTTAATGGTCTGGGGTCATTTTAACCTGTTCAATGCCAAGATTCTTTTTCACTTGGATACTCTGACCCGAGTATACTCAGGGGTGGCATTGAACAAGTTAATGGCCTTTGGAATCAAAGTGGTGTTCT
This sequence comes from Malacoraja senta, assembly GCA_038087875.1. Lineage (NCBI taxonomy): Eukaryota > Metazoa > Chordata > Chondrichthyes > Rajiformes > Rajidae > Malacoraja > Malacoraja senta. Next base: position 122,988,779 of record CM075978.1, on the reverse strand, counting down.
AGCCCAGATTTAGAAGATTAGACTCTCATCTCTCTGACAGTAGGGGTTCTTACTCTAAAAGAATTTAGTCTGGCCACAGCCCAATGAACATCCATCACTCTCCACAACTGAGACGACTCCAACAGCCTCCTTCAGAGGGAATACAAGGACGAGCTGGCATGGACGTGTAAAACGTTGTATTGCTCTTCCTGGCATGCATGGCATCCAACAAATAGAACTAAGTTTGGCAAGCATTTCACAATAGTGAACAATGCTTTAAAAAAATGAGAGCTAAAAGGGCGACACAGTGGATCACCGGCAGAGTTGCTGCCTTACAGCGCATGATCCTGACTATGAGTGCTTTCTGTATGGAGTTTACACGTTCTCCCTGTGACCGTGTGGGTTTTCTCCAGGTGCCCTGGTTTCCTTCCACACTCAAGACGTACAAGTTTTTAGGTTTATTGGCTTCGGTAAGTTGTAAAAATTATCTCTAGTGTGTAAGATAGTGCTAGTGTATGCGATGATCGCTGGTCAGCGTGGACTCGGTGGGCCAAAGGGCCTGTTTCCATGCTGCATCTCTAAAGTCTAAGGTTTAAAAGGTATACACTTGGCCACAGCCATAAATCCATAGTGGCTTTGTCACAACTGATTTCCCTACTCTGGATGACATAATATATTAATGTTATTTAATATTTATATTCAAAAAGAGAACTAAAACAATACCCAAGTTGGATATGTCTTGCAATCATGCAGCTGCACTATCCCTTAAGCGAAGGCACTGCAAATGGTGATTTCACATCTTTATTTAGAAATCCTGTTGTCTTTTCTCAACGATGTAATTTATTTATTCATGAAAGTAGTCATTTGGAATCTGTTTTTTATCCACTGCAACTGAGGCAAGGTGATCTTATTTCTGTCTATTTGAATAGCAGTTATACATTTTGCAGCCTCCAAAATGGTTTCAGTAGAGACACGAGAAGATCCTGTCTGTCCATTTCCCTCTACAGATGCTGCCTGACTCCCTGAGTTCCTCCAGCACTGTGTGTTTTGTTGAAAACGTTTCACTCAAGCAATCAAATTGAATCAATGCAACTTATAACTTGAGGCAAAGAAGATTTGCTGTAGACAATTGTGGTTATTGAAGTGGATGAAATATCCCCAGTGCTGCATTTAATTTAATGTCGTTTAGTTTAGAGATACTGCATGGAAACAGACCCTTAGGCCCACTGAATCCATGCTGACCATTGATCCCCTGACAAAAAGTCTCGCACAGGGGATCCAATGCGAGAAAATTGAACTAGTGATCTCCGGTTCTTGAGTCCCATACTCTGGGTAAAAGTCTGTGTATTCACCCAATCTATTCCCTTAACGATTTTATATACCTCGATAAGATTGCTCCTCAGCGGTCTAAAGAATAAAATACTCGTCTGCCCGACCTCTCCCGATAACCGAGTCCTTGCAATATCCTCATACAGCGTGAAAATAAGCTCTTTGCCCACCGAGTTCAAGCCGACCATCAAATCACCCATTCCACTAGTTCTATGTTATCCCACTTTCTCATCCACAGTAGGGGAAATTTACAGAGGCCAGTTAACCTACAAACCCGCAAAATCTTCAGGATTTGGGATCAGGGGGACATTCAAGAGGGGGGAGTTAGAAGAAATGCCGTTGTGATAGGGGATAGTATTATTCGGGGGGTAGATAAGGTTCTCTGCGGCCAGCAGAACATGTCCCGAAGGCTGTGTTGCCTACCCGGTGCTAGGGTTAAGGATATCTCTGCGATGCTGGAGAGAAATTTGCAGAGGGAGGGGGAGGATCCAGTGGTCGTGGTCCATGTGGGGACCAATGACATAGGAAGGACGAGGAAGGAGGATCTGCTGAAGGAGTTTGAGCAGTTAGGGAATAAATTAAAAAGCAGAACCTCGAGGGTACTGATCTCCGGATTGCTACCTGAGCCACGGGCCAAATCGGCGAGAGTACGTAAAATTAAAAAGCTGAATGCGTGGCTCAAAGACTGGTGTGGGAAAAATGGGTTTGGTTTCTTGGGCCACTGGCACCAGTACTGGGACAGGGGGGATCTGTTCTGTAAGGACGGACTTCACCTGAACGGTGCTGGGACTGGGGTCCTGGCAAATCATATAACTAGGGCAGTAGAGAGGTCTTTAAACTAAGTAGCGGGGGGGAGGTATCAAGGGTGGTAATAACGGCAGGGGTAGAGGAAATAGAGCAGGGTATCAGTGGGGAAACGGAAAATCAAAATGTGACAGGAGGATCCAGAATGTGTGAAGATAAAGCTCTAGATGTAAAAGAGGCAAAAACAGAAAGGAAGGGTAGTAAAAAATCATCTGAAAGTGCTGTATCTAAATGCACGGAGTATTCGAAATAAGATAAATGAATTAACGGTGCAATTAAGTATATATAGTTATGATATCGTGGCCATTACGGAGACATGGCTGCAAGGGGATCAGGACTGGGAGTTAAATATAGAGGGGTACTCGACAATTAGAAAAAATAGACAGGAAAGAAAGGGAGGAGGGGTGGCCCTTTTAATAAGGGAGGGAATAACGGCAATAGAGAGGAAGGATATTGCATTGAAGGATCAGGATAGTGAAACAGCTTGGGTACAGATAGAGAATAACAAGGGGAAAAAAACACTAGTGGGTGTAATTTATAGACCTCCAAATAGCTGTGACGCTGTTAGTCAGAACATAAATCTGCAAATAGTTGACGCATGTAAAAAGGGAACTGCTGTAATCATGGGGGACTTCAATTTTCATATTAATTGGGCAAACCAAACTGGGCAGGGTAAACTAGAGGAAGAGTTTATAGAATGTATTAGAGACGGGTTCCTAGAACAGTATGTCACAGAACCGACAAGGGGGGAGGCAATCTTGGATCTGGTCCTGTGTAATGAAGCAGGATTAATTAAAAATGTCATAGTTAGGGACTCGTTGGGAACAAGTGACCACAATATGGTCGAATTCCATATTCAAATAGAAGGGGAGCAGGTTGAAACTCAGGCTAGGGTACTTAGTCTAAATAAGGGGGATTATGAAGGTATGAGGACTGAGCTGATCAAAGTTGACTGGGATAGCAGACTCAAGAATAAGACGGTACATGAGCAGTGGTGTACGTTTAAGGATCTACTGTATAACCTTCAAGAAAAATTTATTCCTATGAAGAAAAAAAGGGGTAAGGGTAAGAACAGTCAGCCATGGCTCAGTAAAACTATAAAGGATAGTATTCGGCTGAAGGCAAGGGCATATAAGGTAGCCAGAGATAGTGGGAGGGTAGAGGATTGGGAAGCATTTAAAGGTCAGCAAAAAATAACTAAGAGATTAATTAAGACGGGGAAAATAGACTATGAAAGGAATTTAGCGAACAACATAAAAACTAATAGTAAGAGTTTTTATAGCTATATAAAAAGAAAAAGGGTGGCTAAGGTGAACGTTGGTCCATTGGAGGGTGAGACTGGAGAGTTGTTGGTGGGGAACATGGAAATGGCAAAGGCATTAAACGAGTATTTTGTATCAGTCTTCACCATAGAAGACACAAAAAATATTCCAACGCTGGATAAACAGGGGGCGGTAGGAATGGAGGAGCTAAATACTATTAAGATCACCAAGGAGGTGGTATTAGGGAAATTAATGAGACTGAAGGAGGATAAATCCCCTGGGCCTGATGGATTACATCCAAGGGTCTTGAGGGAGATAGCGGTGGGGATTGTGGATGCATTGGTGATAATTTTCCAAAACTCCCTGGAGGCAGGAACGGTCCCAGTGGATTGGAAAATGGCCAATGTAACACCTATATTTAAAAAAGGAAGTAAACAGAAGGCGGGTAACTATAGACCGGTTAGTCTAACATCGGGGGTGGGTAAAATGTTAGAGACAATTATTAAAGAAACACTAACGGGGCACTTGGATGGACATGACTTCATCGGACAGAACCAGCATGGTTTTGTGAAGGGGAAGTCCTGTTTAACGAATCTGCTCGAATTCTTTGAGGAAGTAACAACCCGGGTGGATAAAGGGGAACCGGTGGATGTGGTATACTTGGACTTCCAAAAGGCTTTTGACAAGGTGCCACATAAGAGACTATTGCTAAAAATAAAAAATTATGGGATTGGGGGTAATATATTAGCATGGGTAGAGGATTGGCTAACAAATAGGAAGCAGAGAGTGGGGATAAATGGTTCATATTCGGGATGGCAACCGGTAACTAGCGGGGTTCCGCAAGGGTCGGTGCTGGGACCCCAGTTGTTCACAATTTATATAAATGATTTGGAGGAGGGAACCAAGTGTAATATATCAAAATTTGCGGACGATACAAAAATGGGAAGAAAAGTAGGGGATGAGGAGGATAGGAAGAGTCTGCAAAAGGATATAGATAAGCTAGGTGAGTGGGCAACAACTTGGCAGATGAAATTTAATACTAATAAATGTGAAGTCATTCACTTTGGGAAAAAAAATGATAGGGCAAGTTATTTTCTAAATGAGGAGGAGCTGCGCTGTAATGCAACGCAAAGGGATCTAGGGGTAGTAGTACATGAATCACTAAAAGTTAGTATGCAGGTGCAGCAAGCTATCAGGAAGGCCAATGGAGTTTTGGCCTTTATTGCTAGGGGGATTGAGTATAAAAACACGGAGGTCTTGCTGCAGCTGTACACAGTATTAGTGAGACCACATTTGGAATACTGTGTACAGTTCTGGGGTCCATACTTAAGAAAGGATGTACTGGCCCTGGAGGCAGTGCAGCGAAGGTTTACAAGATTAATTCCTGCAATGAGGGGATTGACATATGAGGAAAGGTTAAGTAGGCTGGAACTCTACTCTTTGGAGTTTAGAAGAATGAGAGGCGATCTCATTGAAACATATAAGATCGTGAGGGGCCTTGATCGGGTGGATGCACCGAGGATGTTCCCAATGATCGGGGAAACTAGAACTAGGGGACATAGTTGCAGAATAAGGGGGGGCTCTTTTAAAACTGAGATGAGGAAGAACTTCTTCACCCAGAGGGTGGTTAATTTATGGAATTCACTGCCCAGGGAGCAGTGGAAGCAGAAACATTAAATATATTTAAGTCTAAAATAGATGGTTTTTTAGCTGCCAAGGGGATAAGGGGCTACGGGGAGAGGGCAGGGATATGGACCTAGGTAGGGTTAGTATAGTAAGACCTGAGTGATCTCCTGGACAAGTGTCGATCGCCTGGATTGGGGTCGGAGAGGAATTTCCCGGATTTTTTTCCCGAATTGGACCTGGGTTTTTATCCGGTTTTTGCCTCCCCCAGGAGATCACGCGGTTCTTGGGGTGGAGAGGGGTGATAGCGGTATAAAGGGGAGGGTAGTGTCTTGTGTTCTGTGTCTTGTGTCTACTGTTTGTGGGTAGGGGTGTTTGTTTGGTGTTCAGCCATGAGCGAATGGCGGTGCGGGCTCGATGGACCTGGTGGTCTGCTCTCGCACCTACTTTCTATGTTTCTATGTTTCTATGAAACCGGAGCATCCGGAAGAAATCCACGTTGTAATAGGGAGAGTATGCAAACTCCACACAGACAGCACCCAAGGTCAGGTTTGAACCCAGGTCTGTGGCGCCGTGAGGCAGCAGCTTTGGCAGCTGCTTCTGTTTCTGTCTCTTGGCTTTGAAAGCATGGGATCCATTTCCATTATTAATTTGCACCGTGAAATCCGAAATGCACTCAGTAATAACAAAATATGCCCATCCAAACAAAGAATTCATATTAGCTTTTAAAATTGTAATGAATGGGCTAAAATACCGAACTTAAATCATTGATTGGAGTGACAGTTTTTATGAATAAATTGAATGCAATTCTTCCTTTCAAATTCTTGCTAGACAGATGGTTGGTTAGAGTTTGTATGAGAACACAGGCTTTCTATTCTGTCTCCAGGCAACAAAAACAAAGCACTAATCATGGAAATCAGTCACTCTCTACCCCTGTATCTTAGCAATTAATATATAGTGCACTGGTGGTAGCTTTGTATGTTTGACCCAGTCATAATCGTATAGAACGTAATTTCAATTTGATCCTTCATTCTTATGGGCCTGTCCCACTTAGGCGATTTTTCAGGCGACTGCCGGCGACACATCGCTTCCTTCACCAGCCCGTTATGCAGGCGGGGGACAGGGCAAGCGGGGGGAGCGCTGTCTGAGTGAAATTCACACGGTGCAAAGCCAATGTGATACAGACACACACCGCGATGAACAGGAAGGTTGGCGCTGTAATTAAGACGGTGAAAGCACAGTGTACGGGAAGGGTCACGTAAGTCCTTTAAAAGGGGGGGGGGGGGAGAAAGTGTGGACCATGAAGGCGACTTCCCGGCAACCACCCGTGAACATGTGGTGACCGCATAGTCTCCTGCAGTCGCCATAAATTCGCCTAAGTGGGGCAGGCCCATTATAGACACTTGTGAGTACAGATTGTGTTCAGTTCTGGGCACCATGTTGCAAGAAAGATGTTGTCAAATTGGAAAGGGTACAGAGAAGATGTACGAAGATGTTGCCAGGATTCGAGGGTCTAAGATAGAGGGAGAGGTTAAACAGGCTAGGACTCCATTCCTTGGAGTGCAGGAAGATGAGGGGTGATTGTATAGAGGTGTACAAAATCATGAGAGGAATAGATCGGGTAAATGCGCAGAGTCTCTTGCCCAGAGTAGAATAATCAAGAACCAGAGGACATAGGTTGAAGGTGAAGGGTAACTTTTTCACACAAATGGTGGTGGGTGTATGGAAGGAGCTGCCGGAGGAGGTCGTTGAGGCAGGTACTATCGCAACATTTAAGAAACAAATAGACAGATACATGGATAGGCAGGTTTTGAGGCAAATAGGCCAAACGCAGGCAGGTGGTACTAATGTAGATTGGACAAGTTGGTTGGTGTTGGCAAGTTGGGCCGAAAGGCCTGTTTCCACGCTCTATGACTCTATGAAGGGCAAATGGAATTAGCTTAGATGGGGCGTTTTGATCAGCATGGAAGGGTTGGGCTGAAAATGAGTGTGATGTACCTGCCCAAACTTTTTTTTAAATCTTGTCATAGTACCTGTCCCAACTACTTTATCTTGCAGCCCGTTCCATATACCCACCACCATCTGTATAAAAAGGTTGCTTCTCAAGTTCCAGTTAAATCTTTCCTCTTTGACTGTTAACCTAAGTCATCTGGTTCTTAATTCTCCTACTTAGGGTGAATGCACAAAGTCGTTTACCCAATCAATTCCCCTCGTGTGTAAAAAGCTCTTTGGCATTTCAACAGATTAATTCCTCAGGTACTCTTTGTTCACAATTATTAATTTGGGGCGGTGCATGTACAAACCACTGCAGTGAAACAACATAAATTGCTATCAGTTTGAAGTGTTCAGAAATTATTATCCAGTTTTCCAAAAATAATGTGATGTTTGATGGCTCACTGTATATTCTTTAATGGTAGCTGTCTTACGACAATGATAAGGATGCACTTGTGCACACACATAGCATAGATAGACCATTTTCAATGCCGCTGTTGACTGAATCAATTTCAAATCGACAATCATTAAGCCTAGATGACTCGCAATTAGTAAATGTGACTAAATCCATTCTAATTCCAACCTCAAAAAGCTTTTATTCAGGCTGCACCTCCTGAATTGCTTTTTCCTTTATACTGCTGTCAGTCAGATTAGGCTCTGTGCCACAGTGGTGCAGCTGGTAGAGGCACTGCCTCTCAGAGACACTGACATCAGGTGCTGGTTTACAAGAAAAGACACAAAGTGTTGGAGTAACTCAGCATGTCAGGCAGCATCTGTAGAGAACATGTAAATGGTCACATTTTGGTTTGGGACCCTTTTTCAGACTGATTGTAGTGGTGGAGTGTGGGGGACGAAAGCTGGAGGGGATGCAGGGCAGGACCAAGACTGGCAGGTAATAGGTTGGTACAGGTGGGGGGGGGGGGGGGTATTAGG
>CM075978.1:122682204-122980657 GCA_038087875.1 Malacoraja senta | reverse complement strand
GTGTAGGGAGTCGATGTGAAAGTGGGATAACATAGAACTAGTGTGAAGGGGTGATCGATGGTCAGCTGGGAATTGGTGGGCTGAAGAGCCTGTTTCTATGCTGTATCTTTCAATCAATTCAATCAGTCAGGTGCACTGTGAGCATTGTGTGCCATGGATTGTGTTCACTGGAATGCCAGAGGTTGAGAGGAGACCTGATGAAAGTATATAAAATGATGAGGGGCAGACCTATTTCCCAGGATGGAAATATCAAATACTTTAAGGTGAGAGGGGAGAAGTTTAGAGGAGATGTGTAGGGCATGTTTTTTACACAGAGGGTAGCAGGCGCCTGGAACACACTGCCGATTAGTGGAGGAGGCAGATACGATAGTGGTGTTTAAGAGGTTTGGGATAGGCACATGGAGGGATGTAGATGATGTGCAGGTTGATAAGAGTTTGTCTTGGCATCATGTTCAGCACAGATATTGTGGGCTAAGGGGCCTGATCCTGTGTTGTACTGTTCAATGTTCTATATATTGTTCTCCATGCTTGCTTATGTCTTATTTAACCTGCATCACCAATCTTTATTCTTTGGTCATAGTTCAGCTGGATTCATTTAATTATATCTGCATTATGCAAAACTTGCAGTATTTCAAAGGCATAAATTGATTTTTGTCCTTTTTTCATAAAAATATATAGCTTGATTTCTTAGTCTATTCGAGAGCCCTTAAAACCATTTTATGCCTCATTGAAATTATATCTAATTTGTTTATCATTTTAAAATCTATCAAAGACTGCGTGTCATTGAACGATGCAATATCCCAGAAAAAAACCCTCTGAAGATTAGTGCAGCTTGCTTGAACCTGTAATCAAATAAACTTGAGAGATTTTGCAGTACTGGTTAGTTTTCCTGAAAAAACTTAATGCTGAAGATTTGGTTTCCTGAACTAAAATCTCATCATTATCATGATCTAACTCTTTAATGTATGCATTTTCTAGAAAGAAATGTTTACCATCTAATCTTTTTATTATGCAGGGTGGAATGCTTACCAAGATCAGCATCATTTTTAGCTCATTTCAAATTCCCATCTCATTGTGGTTGGATTGGATCCAGAAATCTGTTTTAAGATGCAACTGGAGATGATGAGCTTCTCAATCTTCATTGCAGTTTGAGTTTTCTAAGCATTTCATGGACTGATCGTGTGGATAAAAGTCAGCAAGTGAACTTAATGAGTATAGAAGTTAGGTGGTAATGTTGCAGTTATATAAGATGTTGCTGAGGCTGCATTTAGAGTATTGCATTCAGTTCTGGGCACTATGTTCTAGGAATGATATTGTCAAGCTAGAAAGGGTGCAGAGAGGATTTACGAGAGTGTTGCCAGGACTTGAGGGCCTGAACTATAGGGAGAGCTTGAGCAGGCTAGGATTATTTTCCTTGGAGGGCAGGAAGATGAGGGGTGATCTTATAGAGATGTTCAAAATCATGAGAGGAATAGATCGGGGTTTTTTGTCCATAGTAGAGGAATCGAGAACCAGTGGACATAGGTTTAAGGTGAGGAGGGAAAGATTTAATAGGAACCTGAGAGGTAACTTTTTCACACAAAGGGTGGTGGGTGTTTGGATCGAGCTGCCGGAGGAGGTAGTTGAGATAGATACTAGCACAACGCTTAAGAAACAATTGGATAAGTACATGGATAGGACAGGTTTAGAGGGATAACTGCCAAACATGGGCAGGTAGGACTAGATTGGACATGTTGGTCATTGTGGGCATGTTGGGCCGAAGGGCCTGTTTCCACACTGACTCTGAGGAGGTATTGAAAATCACCTCATTGTCAAGTAGGAGGTTGAAGTTGCACACTGTGGATATCGTCTTTCTAAAAATAAAAGTAGGTTGGAAGGTGAAATCAATGCAAGTTATTCAACTTACCATGTTGCTCGACTTTATTTTTGCTGATTTTGATTCATAGAGACCTACAGCATGGGAAAGGGTCCTTCAGCCCAACTTGTCCATGCTGACCAAGGCACCCCATCCACGCTAAAATCTCTTCTACACCCTTTCCAAAGCCTCCACATCCTTCCTATAAATGAGCCAACCAGAACGAGCACATTGATGGTTGAAAAATAAAGGATTAGGCAGCTTTTTGTCAATGTGAGCGGGGACACTTAAGATGCTTACAAAGAGCGCACCAAATGTTGATCTATGTTCAGTGATGGAATGGGAAGTAAAGCCCCTGTCCCACTTTCACAACACAACCTAATTGGCGACCTCTGCCGAGTTTGCCCTTGACTCATACTCGCAGCATGGTCGCCACAAGGTCGTAGGAGGTCTTCGTAACTTTTCCTCATGCTCGTAAGTGGTCTCCACGTACTCGTGGCCTCAAGTAGGTCGCGGCGTTTTTCCAGCCAAATGTCCACGAGTAAAAAAAAGGTCGGCATGGAAAAAAATTGATACTTTTTACTCATAGGTAGGTCATAGTAGGTCGTGATGGTAGTCGTAGATAGTCATAGGTAGTCGTAGGTAGTCATAGGTCGGTAACTGGCCCGAGAAAAAAATGCAAAACATGCCATCATTTTATCATGTGACCATTTTCCACCGTAGCCAGTCATAGTTGGTCTTAGGTGTGGAAGACTGAGGTCAAGGGGGTCGTAGGAGGTCGTAGACATAATCGTAGAAGGTCATAGACATAGTCGTAGGAGGTCGGAGACATAGTCGTAGGAGGTCGTAGACATAGTCGTAGGAGGTCTTTTACTTTGGCAAGTCAACACGACCTTGACATTTTTTTCAACTCGTCTAGGGTCTTCTAAACTCGTGGATTAGGTCGTCCAAGTGGGACAGGCTCTTTAGGAGGTGTCATACTGGATGGAGGTTTTTGGTGCATCTGATAGGACTGCTTCTGATGGTCAAGAGTGTTAAGGTTTTGAGTATAGAAGTTGGGATGTTATGTTACAATTGCGCAAGATGTTGGTGAGGCTGCATTTGGAATTTTGTGTTCAGTTTTGGTCACCCTCCTTTTGGAGGGATGTTGTTAAGCTGGAAAAAGTACAGAGAAGATTTATGAAGATGTTGCCAGGACTGGTGGACCTAAGATATAGGGAGGCAGGCTAGAACTATATTCTTTGGAGCATATGGGGATGATCTGATGGAGGTGTATAAGGTCATGAAGGAAATAGATTGGGTGAATGCACAGGGTTTTTTTTACCCAGAACCAGAGGATATAGGTTTTAGGTGAGAGGAGAAAAATGTAATAGGAACCTGAGGGGCATATTCTTCTGCCAGTGAGAGGTTATATGGAGCGAACTGCCAGAGAAGGTAGTTGAGGCAGATACAATAACAACTTTTAAAATACATTTTCCCAAGGACAATAGATAGGAAAGGACTCCTCAAGGATTTTGGAGTGATGGTGAAGCTTGTTGTGAGGAGGTGGAGCCTGATACCAATGCCGTTTGAAGGGAGAAATCGTCCAGATTTAGATGCAGACACGTTCTCGAGATCGTCAGAGGTGGAGCAGCGGCCGATGCTTTGAAACGTTGAGATGGAGATTGTGCTTGAAGTATAGGGGTGGGCATCAAAATCAAATGATAATGAAAGGCAACAAAATGATCTTGTCTCCACCTTAACAACAGCGGAGACAAGATGCTTGGAAGTGGCTTTACCAACTGGAATTCCCTGTGAAAGCAAAGGAAACTCACAACTGTTTCAAATTTGTTCATATCCATTTTGGATACCATCCACTTCTTTCAATCAAAGTTTATAAATTTGGTTGTAGATTCGCAAAACTTTTGAAGGACAATATTTCAAACATGCATTGCTGTGCTTCTGTTCGATTTTTAGCATACAACATAAAACAGTGCAGCATGGGATCAGGCCATTTGGCCCACAATATCTGTGCTGAACATGATACCAACTCATCTGCCTGCACATAATTCATCTCCCTCCATTCCTTCATATCCTTGTGCCTATCCAAAAGCCTCTTAAATGCCACTATCATATCTGCCTCCACCATCACCCCCGGCAGAGCGTTCCAAGCACACACCACCCTCTGTATGAAAATACTTGCCCTGCTCATTTCCCTTAAACTTTACTCCTTTCACCTAAAAGCTATGCCTCTTGTCTTTGACATTTTCACCATGTAGAAAAAGGTTCTGGCTGTCTACCAGGGTTATTATTCCATTCAATCGATTCTCATGGAATCCCAGTGATATGACAGACAAACGTTATTTCATGGAGATTTATCTCCTGTTTGAAAACTTGTGCTTTTGAGGAGATCGATCTTGGTGATCCCCATGTGGTGACATGGACTTGCTGCCTTGATTTGCTTTGTGGCTAGTCTTTGGTTATACTTTTTTTGGTGGAGGACAGTGAGAAAGAGGGAGGGAGAGAGAGAGAAAGAGAGAGGGGGTGGGGGGGGGGGGGGGTAACGAAAGGAACTCTCTGAAGTAGAGATTTGTGAATGGAATCATGAGGAACTGCCAAAGCTGTAATCTTGAACACAACACAACGTGCTGAAGGAATTCAGGAAGCAGCTGTGGAGAGAGTGAATAATCAATGTTTCGGAATAATCAACCTTTCTTCAGACCGGGGGGTAGAAACTGGAAAAGGAAGCGGGGAAGGGACAAAGCCTGGCAAGTGGAAAACGCAAGGTGCTGGAGTAACTTAGAGGCCAGGCAGCATCGGTGGAAATAATTTGTGTCGGGACGCATCAACAGAGCCATCAGCCTTTCCCTCCACAGGCGGCACAGTGGTGCAGCGGTGGAGTTGCTGTCATATAGCGTCAGAGACCTGGGTTCGATCCTGACTATGGGTGCTGTCAATATGGAGTGTGTATGTTCTCCCCGTGACCTGCGTGGGTTTTCTGTTGGTGCTCCAGTTTCAAAGACGTACTGGTTTGTAGTTTAATTGACTTAATAAAATTGTAAATTGTCCCCAGTGTGTAAGATAGTGCTAGTGTGCGGGGATCGCTGGCCGGCGTGGACTCGGTGGGCCGAAGGGCCTGTTTCCACGCTGTATCGCTAAACTAAATTAAACTAAATAAACTAAGATGCTGCCTGACCCAGTGAGTTCCTCCAACACTTTGTGTTTTGCTCAAGATTACAGCACCTGCAGTTCCTTGTGTCTCAAGTGATAGGTGGACAAAGGTGAGGTGAGGTGGGGTTTGATTGGAAGATGGGTGGACAAAGTAAGTGACAAAGACTGGAGGTGAAAAGCAGACAAAGAGTGTCGGGTAATGAGAGGAGAGGAGGAATGGAATGTAAAGCTTGATTTGTGAATTGAGTTTATTTATATTTCTTCTTCTGATATAGGTCTCTTTATCCTCACTGGACTCCATTCCGGGAGCCAGCCAAAGAGTGATGAAGTACGCTTAATCAAGGTAAGTGCGTTGGAGTGATTAGTTTAGTTTGGAGATACAACATAGAAACAGTCTCTTTGGCCACTAGCATTCACATTGACCCTTCATCACCCTTTCACGCTAGTTCTGCATTATCCCACTTTGTATCCAGGACAGAACAACCTGAAGAAGGACCCCAACCCCAAATGTCACCTGTCCATTCCCTTCCCAGATGCAGCCTGTCTCACTGAGTTCCACCAACACTTTGTGTTTTGCTCAGGGATTCCAGCATCTGCAGTTCCTTGTGTCTCTCTGATAATCAATGGCCCGGCCTACGAAGGAAAATATACCTAATGGCTTTTTACACTTCCTATCCCCCTGCCTCTTTCAGGAAGCTATGTTCTGGCTGTGGACCTGGTACCACAAATTTATATTATGCACTTAATAGTACAAGTCCACCACTGATTTACCAGCAACTGATGGTCTGCGCCCCGCCTCCTTTTCAATCCCACCTCCCCCCCGCTCCGGACGTCCCCCGGAAAATATGGCTCTAGGCCGGATGAGGCGGCTGATCTCGACCTCATCGGGACTTCCACACCGATAAACAGGTCAAATTTGCCAAATGCGGTGGAGTCTCTGGAACTCCGGCCCAGCTGGAGCCGGCAGATCCGTTCCCACAACCAACTTCTGCGGCCAAATTTGCGGGTCGGTATCTCAGAACCCCAAAGTCATGACCTCTGTTGGTCCGGCAATACGAATAATACGGCAAGGCTCTGGAACTGGAAAATTTGTGGTGGGCTTGTATCGAAAAATAGCATAGTTAGCTTTCACAGCTCTGGTGTGCCAAGATAGCTAATTAATCTAGAGGTACAAGGAAGTGCAGATGCTGGTTACAAAATAAGATACATAGAAACATAGAAACATAGAAAATAGTGTGCAGGAGTAGGCCATTTGGCCCTTCGAGCCTGCACCGCCATTCAATATGATCATGGCTGATCATCCAACTCAGTATCCCGTACCTGCCTTCTCTCCATACCCCCTGATCCCTTTAGCCACAAGGGCCACATCTAACTCCCTCTTAAATATAGCCAATGAACTGGCCTCAACTACCCTCTGTGGCAGAGAGTTCCAGAGATTCACCACTCTCTGTGTGAAAAAGTTTTTCTGCATCTAGCCTGTCCAACCCCATAAGAATTTTGTACGTTTCTATAAGATCCCTCTCAATCTCCTAAATTCTAGCGAGTATAAGCCAAAGTCTATCCAGTCTTTCTTCATATGAAAGTCCTGACATCCCAGGAATCAGTCTGGTGAACCTTCTCTGCACTCCCTCTATGGCTGTAATGTCCTTCCTCAGATTTGGAGACCAAAACTGTATGCAATACTCCAGGTGTGGTCTCACCAAGAACCCTGTACAACTGCAGTAGAACCTCCCCCCCCCCTGCTCCTATACTCAAATCCTCTTGCTATGAAAGCTAACATACCATTCGCTTTCTTCACTGCCTGCTGCACCTGCATGCCTACTTTCAATGACTGGTGTACCATGACACCCAGGTCTCGCTGCATCTCCCCATTTCCTAATCGACCACATTTAGATAATAGTCTGCTTTCCTGTTTTTGCCACCAAAGTGGATAACCTCACATTTATCCACATTATACTGCATCTGCCAAACATTTGCCCACTCACCCAGCCTATCCAAGTCACCTTGCAGTCTCTAGCATCCTCCTCACAGCTAACACTGCCCCCAGCTTAGTGTCATCCGCAAACTTGGAGATGTTGCCTTCAATTCCTCATCTAGATCATTAATATAAATTGTAAATAGCTGGGGTCCCAGCACTGAGCCTTGCGGTACCCCACTAGTCACTGCCTGCCATTGTGAAAGGACCCATTTACTCCTACTCTTTGCTTCCTGTTTGCCAGCCAGTTCTCTATCCACATCAATACTGAACCCCCAATACCGTGTGCTTTAAGTTTGTAAACTAATCTCTTATGTGGTACCTTGTCGAAAGCCTTCTGAAAGTCCAGATACAACACATCCACTGGTTCTCCCCTATCCACTCTACTAGTTACATGCTCGAAAAATTCTATAAGATTCGTCAGACACGATTTACCTTTCGTAAATCCATGCTGACTTTGTCCAATGATTTCACCACTTTCAAATGTGCTGCTATCCATTCAATTTACCCAACACCACTTCCTGACTAACCTGGATTTCACTCAGTTCCTCCATCTCCTTTGACCCTGCTATTTCCGGCAGATTAGTTATGTCTTCCTTAGTGAAGACGGAACCAAAGTAGTTATTCAATTGGTCCGCCATATCCTTGTTCCCCATGATCAATCACCTGTTTCTGACTGCAAGGGACCTACATTTGTTTTAACTAATCTCTTTCTCTTCACATATCTATAAAAACTTTTGCAGTCAGTTTTTATGTTCCCTGCCAGTTTTCTTTCATAATCTATTTTCTCTTCCTAATTAAGCCCTTTGTCCTCCTCTGCTGGTCTCTGAATTTCTCCCAGTCCTCTGGTATGCTGCTTTTTCTGGCTAATTTGTACGCATCATATTGAATGGCGGTGCAGGCTCGAAGGGCCGAATGGCCTACTCCTGCACCTATTTTCTATGTATCTATGTATCTATGTATCTATCTTTTGCTTTGATACTATCCCTGATTTCCCTTGTTATCCACGGATGCACTACCTTCCCTGATTTATTCTTTTGCCAAACTGGGATGAACAATTTTTGTAGTTCATCCATGCAGTCTTTAAATGCCTTCCATTGCATATCCACCGTCAACCCTTTTAGAACTAATTGCGAGTCAATCTTGGCCAATTCACGTCTCATACCCTCAAAGTTACCTTTCTTTAAGTTCAGAACGGTTGTTTCTGAATTAACAATGTCACTCTCCATCCTAATGAAGAACTCAACCATATTATGGTCACTCTTGCCCAAGGGGGCACGCACAACAAGACTGCTAACTAACCCTTCCTCATTACTCAATACCCAGTCTAGAATAGCCTGCTCTCTCGTTGGTTCCTCTACATGTTGGTTTAGATAACTATCCCGCATACATTCCAAGAAATCCTCTTCCTCAGCACCCCTGCCAATTTGATTCACCCAATCTATATGTAGATTGAAGTCACCCATTATAACTGTTTTGCCTTTGTTGCACGCATTTCTAATTTCCTGTTTGATGCCATCCCCAACTTCACTACTACTGCTAGGTGGCCTGTACACAACACCCACCAGCGTTTTCTGCCCCTTAGTGTTTCGCAGCTCTACCCATACCGATTCCACATCCTCCAAGCTATTGTCCTTCCTTTCCACTGCGTTAATTTCCTCTCTAACCAGCAATGCTACCCCACCTCCTTTTCCTATCTCTCTCTCCCTCCTGAATATTGAATATCCCTGGATGTTCAGCTCCCAGCCTTGGTCACCCTGGAGCCATGTCCCGTGATCCCAACTATATCATAATCATTAATAGCTATCTGCTCGTTCAACTCATCCACCTTATTACGAATGCTCCTTGCATTGAGACACAAAGCCTTCAGGCTTGTTTTTACAACGCTCTTACCCCTTATACAATTATGTTGAAAAGTGGCCCTTTTTGATTTTTGCTCTGGATTTGTCTGCCTGCCACTTTTACTTTTCACCTTGCTACCTATTGCTTCCGCCCGCATTTTTCACCCCTCTGTTTCTCTGCTCACCCATTTAAGAACACCACCTCTTATTCTCTGTTTATCATTGTTTTCTTCTTTCCCCCCAACATGTTGGGTCTGAGTGCTTTCCTTCTCTGCCTCCTGCCTCACACACTGTCTAATAGCTTTCTCTATTTGAGTCCCTCCCCCCAACCATTCTAGTTTAAAGTCTCCCCAGTAGCCTTTGCAGATCTCCCCACCAGGATATCGGTCCCCCTCAGGTTCAAGTGCAACCCATCCTTTTTGTACAGGTCGCACCTTCCACAAAAGAGGTCCCAATGATCCAGAAATTTGAATCCCTGCCTTCTGCACCAGTCCTTCAGCCATGCATTTATCCTCCACCTCGCTCCATTCCTACTCTCACTGTCGCGTGGCACAGGCAGTAATCCCGAGATTGTTACCTTTGCTGTCCTTCTCTTTAACTCCCCTCCTAACCCCCTAAATTCTCCTTTCAGGACCTCTTCTCTTTTTTTACCTATGTCATTGGTACCTATATGTACCACGACCTCGGGCTCCTCTCCCTGCCCTTTCAGGATATCTTGGACACGTTGAGACACATCACAGACCCTGGCACCAGGGAGGCAAACTATCATCCGGGTCTCCCGACTGCGTCCACAGAATCGCCTGTCTGACGCCCTAACTATAGAGTCCCCTATTAGTATTGCCCTCTTCTTTTCCTTACCCTTCTGCGCAACAGGGCTGGTCTCTATACCGGAGGCCCGGCTGCTGTCGCTACCCCCAGGTAGGCTGTCCCCCCCAACAGTGCTCAAACAGGAGTACTTATATATACAAAGTGCTAAAGTAACACAGTAGTTCAGGCAGCATCTCAGGAGAACATGGATAGGTTACGTTTCAAGTCAGGACCTTCTTCAGACTAAATGTGTGTGGGGGTGGGGAAGAAAGCTGGAAGATAGGTGGGGCAAGGCAAAGCCTGGCAAGTGATAGATGGAACCGAAGATAGACACAAAATGGTGGAGTAACTCAGCGGGTCAGGTACCATCTCTGGAGAAAAGGAATGGGTGACGTTTCAGGTTGGAACCCTTATTCAGATTGGTCTGAAGAAAATGTATCTTTGACGTTTCGGGTCAGAACCCTTCTTCAGACTGGCAGCATCTGCTCTTCCTTCCTACACTAGTTCTTCTTCTTCTTTTCGTGTCCATCTTGTTACAAATGTTGACCTCTCTGTCATCGTCCGTCCTGAAAAGGACGCAAGCTTCCGGCGACAATCAGTGGAAGCCATCACTTGTCGCAATAGATGATGGTGGTAGCAGAATTAGCTCATGATACTTCCAGTTTCCAGCCCCGCGACGTGACACTTCTGCTATGGGGCCCCCCTACACAAGTGATAGGTGGATATAGGTGAGGAGAGTTTTAGATAGGCAGATAGATGAGTGGTCAAAGGTCAGAGATGAAAAGACAACAGGTATGAGATAAGGATAAAATAAATGAAAACCGTGAAACCTGAGGAAGGAACATAGCAGGATCGGGGAGAGGGAAAAGGAACAAAAGGGTGCCAGTCCAGGTGGGGCACAGGGAAGAGCGAGTAAAAAGATGAGAGGGGACTGAAGAAGGGTCCTGACCCAAAATGTCACCTATTTTTCTTCAATGGATTCTGCCTGACTTGCTGAGTTACCTCAGCACTTTGTGTCTTTTTTTCGCTGATTAATCTCTTGGAGTTTAAAATGCATTGTGCTTCCTGGAAATGACTGCTGGGCATCAGAGTGTGAAGCTGTTGCTTGTGATTGGCATTGCAGCGTTGCCACCAGGAGACCAGCAAGAGAATCCCATCATGGAGTGGGCGCCCAATATGGATGGAGAAGATGGTGCTGGGAAGGGTAAAAGTACCGCACACCTTTGTCATACACTCCTACACACGCCCCACCATTTGTCAGTATTGCAAGCGGCTACTGAAAGGCCTATTTCGACAAGGAATGCAATGTAGAGGTAAGGGCCATCATACTTGCACAAGTAACATCACTTCTTCCGTGTCATTACAGTTGAAGTAATTCAGTGCAATATTTAATCATTTAACTTGCCCACACCGACTAACATGTCCCATCTACACTAGTCCCACCTGCCTGCGTTTGGCCCATATCCCTCTAAACCTATCCTATACATGTACCTGTCTAAATGTTTCTTAAATATTACGATAGTATCTGCCTCAACTACCTCTCCGGCAGTTCGTTTCATGCACCCACCACCCTTTGCATAAACAAAGTTACCCCTCAATTTCCTATTAAATCTTTCCCCACTCACCTTAAACCTATGTCCTTTGGTTCTCGATTCCCCTACTGTGCAAGAGACTCTGTGCGTTTACCCGATCTATCCTCCCATGCACAGTATGTTTCATGTTAATTCTGAACTTTTTAAAATCCAAATATTTTACCCTGTAAAATGTATGTAAAGTAACTACGTGAAAGTGGGTAAAATGCAAAATTGACAATGTTTGGCAAAAATATAGCACTTTCTCTGAACGATGTACTCTGAAATTGGGATTTGTCTGTTCTGGTGAATTATTTGGAAAAGATTATGCACGTACAATAAATGAGGGATACCTCAGGATATTATTGATTATTGCTAGGGGAACTGAGTAGAAATGTGGTGAGTTTATGCTCTATTTGTAATGTGCATCAGTCAGACCCCATTAACGGATCCAGTCTGAATGAAGGCCATGTCAAGAGGCCTGTATCATTGCATCAATTTTTTTTTATCAATTACTCGCTCTGCAAAGCTGCACTTTGACTCAATAAACAGAATATGGAGCTAATCTTCAGGGTGAATGAGAAACCATTTAACCAGGACAATACATTTCAGAACCAAGGTCACTCCAACTTTAACAGTGAGCTGCAGAATGCAGATGACCTTGTGTTTGCAGAAGCTCTCTGAGGCCAATTTCCTTGTCAACTTGTTCATCAAAGCATAAAGGGGACTCCAATGCTAACCGTTTGCGGTGAAACCCTGGTAACCATGAACCATGGGTGGAAATCCTTGGGGGGATGGGGGGGGGGGGCTGTCCCCACCCCCCCTTCATGTTTTGAGACGTGGGGGACAATCCCACCCCATGTTTAGTGAAACATGTTGCAGCAAAACCGAAGCCTCCGAATTCGAGTCGCAGCTGCAATGCCACCACAGCCTCCGAAGTCAGCCAGCTCCGTGATGGTAAGTCCACAGGCTCTGCGACCGGAGCCCTCAAGGTCGATTCCAGTTGGAGGCCGCCAGCTCCTAGAATCTAGCAGCCCGGGACTAGCTGCAGTTCCCAGGTCAGCTCGCCTGCTCCAGGTCTGGCTGTAGTGCCCAGGTCAGCTCGCCTGCCCCAGGTCTCGCTGTAGTGCCCAGGTCAGCTCGCCTGCCCCAGGTCTGGCTGTAGTGCCCAGGTCAGCTCGCCTGCTCCAGGTCTGGCTGTAGTGCCCAGGTCAGCTCGCCTGCCCCAGGTCTGGCTGCAACGCCCAGGTCGCCTACGTGCCCCGGGACTGGCTGTAGCGCCCAGGTCGCGAAAACTAATTGAAAAAAAAACGCCTGCGGGCCAGATGATTTGGGATTACAGGCAGGATCCGGCCCGTGTGCCGTAGGTTGCCGACCCCTGTCCTAGATGTTAGGCCTCATTGTGTACCCCCCCCTCCCCCCCCCCCCATGTTTCAAAAGTGATTTCCTCCCCTGTCGTGAACCACTTCCCAAATCTCTGAAGAAACTTTAGGGCGGCACATGGCATAGCTGGTAGAGCTGATGCCTCACAGTGCCGGAGACCCGAGTTTGATCCTGACCTTGAATGCTGCCTGTGTGGAGTTTGCACAATCTCCCTGTGACCACGTTGGTTTCCTCTGAGTGCTCCGGTTTCCTCCCACATCCCAAAGATGTGTAGGTTTGTAGGTTAATTGGTCTTCTGTAAATTGACCCTGGTGTGCAGGGAGTGCATAGAACTAGTGTGTGAACAGGTGGTCAGAGTGGCCTCCTTGTGCCAAAGTGCCTGATTCCATGCTGTATCTCTAAACTAAAGATGCATCTCATCTTGGTAGATGTCAATGATGGCATTGCCTTGTTAATTTGAGGAATAGGGTGTTTGAAGATCAGCATTTCAGACCTGGCATTAAATGAACAGCTCTCTGTCCCATAAACCTAAACTTGGACCACTTATAGCAAGCCTTTCAAAGCTCTTGAAAGTTCCACCTACCTTTAGACTTTAGAGATACAGCATGGAAACAGGCCCTTCAGCCCACCAAGTCCGTGTCGACCAGTGATTATCCCATATACTAGCACTTTCCGACACACTAGAGACAATTTACAATTTTACAGAAGCCAATTCATGTACAAACCTGTACATCTCTGGAATGTGGGAGGAAACCCAGAAAAAACCTGCATGGTCACAGGTAGACAACACTCATAGTCACGATCAGACCCGGGTCTCTGTACACATGACAATAATAAACCTTAAACGTTACTTGAGGAAGGTTGTAAATGTGTTGAAAACAGTACAGAGATTGTTTGTGTTTAAAGGAAAAGTTGGACATGCTAGACTCATATTCAAATGTTTATATAAGCAGTATCTTGATTGAAACGTAAGATCCTGATGGGAGGCAGAGTCTTCAACTGTTTTTGAAGTAGATAGATTCTTGCAAAGCAAGGAAATTAAAGTTGACCAGTGGAAGGTGAAAATGTGAAGTTAAGGTCACAATCAGATCAACCACAATCCTATTGAATGGCAGAGACTCAAGGAGCCAAGTGGTCTACTCCCGCTCCTAATTGTATATGTTGGTATGGCTGAAGTATTTCTGCAATTCATTGAAAACTTTCACTTGACTTTACAGATTGCAAGTTTAATTGCCACAAGCGATGTGCATCCAAAGTACCCAGGGACTGTCTTGGTGAAGTTGTTTTTAATGGAGGTAAGAAGTGCTCAAAAATCAATCATGAGTTATTCTGTGTAGGTATTCAATGTAACAACAATAGCCAACTGTGCAAGAATTACTCAGCAGAGCAGCTAGGATCTGTGGAGCGCTCTCCACCATACCTAGCTAATAAAGGGGCTACCAGGGCACCCCCTGTCTGAAGAAGGGTCTCAACCTGAAACATCAAATTTTCAGATGACACAAAGCTGGGTGGTAGTGTGAACTGTGAAGAGGATGCTAGAAGATGCAGGATGACTTGGATAGGTTGAGTGAGTGCGCAGATGCATGGCAGATGCAGTATAATGTGGATAAATATGAGGTTATCCACTTTGGTGGCAAGAACGGGAAGGCAGATTATTATCTGAATGGTGTCAGGTTAGGAAAAGTACAACGAGACCTGGGTGTCCTTGTAGATCAGTCACTGAAAGTAAGCATGCAGGTACAGCAGGCAGTGAAGAAAGCTAATGGGCATGTTGGCCTTCATAACAAGAGTATAGGAGCAAAGAGGTCCTTCTGCAGCTGTACAGGACCTTGGTGAGACCGTATCTGGAGTATTGTGTGCAGTTTTCGTCTCCTAATTTGAGGAAGGACATTCTTGCTATTGAGGGAGTGCAGCATAGGTTCACAAGGTTCATTCCCGGGATGACGGGGCTGTCATATGATGAAAGAATGGAGCGACTGGGCTTGTATTCACTGGAATTTAGAAGGTTGAGAGGGGATCTTATAGAAACATATAAAATTATTAAGGGATTGGACACGGTAGATGCAGGAAACATGTTCCCGATGTTGGGGGAGTCCAGAACCAGGGGCTACAGTTTAAGAATAAAGGTTAGGCCATTTAGAACTGAGATGAGGAAAAACTTTTCATACAGAGAGTTGTAAATTTGTGGAATTCTCTGCCACAGAAGGCAATGGAGGCTGATTCACTGGATGCATTCAAAAGAGAGTTAGATAGAGCTTTTAGGGCTAGCGGAATCAGGGGATATGGGAAGGCAGGAACGGGGTACTGATTGTGGATGATCAGCCATGATCACATTGAATGGTGGTGCTAGCTCAAAGGGCCGAATGGCATACTCCTGCACATATTGAATATGTATGTCACCCATTCCTCTCCAGAGATGCTGCCAGTCCCGCTGAGAGATTCCAGAATTTTGTGTCCGTCTTCATCCCCTGTCGAAGGCAGTTGTGACGAGCCTGATGTGGTCCTGGTCTTTTCTGACCTCCAGCTCTTCACACCACCCCCCAACCCACCGCCAACCTTCAGTCTGAAGAAAGGTTCTGACCCGAAACATCATCCATCCTTTTACTCCAGCGATGCTGCCTGACCCGCTGTTACTCCAGCACTTTGTGTCTATCAGTAAAGAGTTAACAGATTGAATGATTTTTCGAGATAATGCATGGAAGCTTGCCCTTCAGCCCACTGAGTCAATGCTGACCATGGATCACCAGTTCACACAAGTTCTATGTTATTCCACTTTCCCACTCACTGCACACTAGGAGCAATTTACAGAGGCCAATTAACCTGCAAACCCACACTTGTTTAGCATGTAGTGTAGTGGCAGATTTTTATATCAAGGATATTTCCCTTTAGTCACTATGATTGAAGACAGGGGATCAGGAGATAATCGAAACGCACTCACGAGCTCTCCACGAGACATTCAATGCCGTTGAAAGATAAATCTTCCAAACACAGTCTCTTGATTAATAGTTTCTTTATTGTAGTAGTAAAAGTAGTAAAAGAAGAAACCCATGAGGTTACAGGAAGAACTTTAGATTTTAAAGATACAGCGCGGAAATAGGCCCTTCGGCCCATCGCGTGCACGCCGACCAGAGATCAACCTATACACTACCACTATCCTACACATTAGGGACAATTTACAGTGGCCAATTAACCTACAAACATGCACCTCTTTGGGATGTGTGAGGAAACCCGAGCAGCCAGAGAAAACCCATGCAGTCAACATAAGATGTTCTCATCTTCAGCTCTAGTCCAGAGACCCAGCTTGCACGACCTCTTGCCCACTCCTCAACTATTCTTCTCAAATTAAGGGTACTTAATATAGTAATATAATAGTAACAATACAATTCTTCTCAAATTAGGAGTATGTCAGTAGTAGCAACAAAGCCAGAAACTAAATTCAAAGCAAAACCAGAGGGGTTAAGGGCCTGTCCCACGGTATGAGTTCATTCCAAGAGCTCTCCCGAGCTTGCCCTGATTCGAACTCGGAGATTTACGGTAATGGCCACTCGTCGGTACTCGGGGCTCTCGTGGACATTTTTCAACATGTTGAAAAATCTTCATGAGTCTCCCCGTGCTTACCTGCCGTTAGCGTGTCTTCCCGAGTACCTGCCGTTAGCGTAACGAGCCGCTAAGAGACGTCCCCGAGCTCCGATGTACCCGCTACGTTCATTCTCCGTGCTTACCAAGAGTTTGATTTTTTTAAAACTCGGGAGAGCTCTTGGAATGAACTTGTACCGTGGGACAGGGCTATTAATTGGAACATTACTGTATTTAAAATTCCTGGGCAAGATACGCTTAATACAGAAATATGGCAGGAAGTATAAAAGTTATGATGCAGCTGCCTCACGGTGCCAGAGACCCGGTAAACTCCATCGGATGCAGTCTCGATGTAGTTTACATGTTCTCCCTGGGACCGTGTGGGTTTTCTCCAGGTGTTTCAGTTTCCTCCACACTCCAAAGATGTGCAGGTTTGTAGGTTAATTGTCTTCTGTAAATTGTCCCTAGTGTGTAGGGTAGTGCTAATGTACAGGGTGATCGCTAGTCAGCATGGACTCGGTCAGCCGAAGGACCTGTTTCCACGCTGTATCTCTAAAGTTTAAAGTTCGCCCTGTGGCCACTTGGGTTTCCTCCGGGTGCTCTGGTTTCCTTCTACATCCCAAAGAAGTGCGGGTTTGTAGGTTAATTGGCCTCTGTAAATTGCCCCTACTGTGCAGGGAGTGGGAAAGTGGTTTCCACTTAGTATCTGTACAAAAATAAAATAAAATAAACTAAACTTGATCCTAAGAATGTGTAAGAAGGAACTGCAGATGCTGGTTTAAACCGAAGATAGACACAAAAAGCTGGAGTAACTCAGCGGGACAAGCAGCATCTCTGGAGAGAAGGAATGGGTGACGTTTCAGGTCAAGACTCTTCTTCAGACTTCTTCCTAAGAATAATAAACAGCAAAAACAACTATCTGTAAAGGTAGACAAGTTGGGTTAGAAGGAATGTCTTTAGTCAGAGGGTTAGTGAATTTGTGGAATTCATTGTCACAGACAGCTGTGGAGGCCAAGACATTGGATATTATTATAGTGGAGATTGATAGGTTCTTGATCAGTAAGGGTGTCAAAGGTTATGGAGAGAAGGCAGCAGTATGAGGTAGAGAAGGAAAAATAGATCGGCCATGATCGAATGGTGGAGCAGACTTGATGGGCCGAATGGCCTAATTCTGCTGCTATGTCTTTTGACTTAAGGGTTGGTTCCCTTGGGAAAGAAAAGACTGAGAGACAATCTAATCAATGTTTTTAAACCATGGAGGAGTTTAATTATGATTGACACAATTTGTGTTGAGATCAACAACAAAGCAACTAAACACCTTGAAATGGTCTTAAAAATTACAGGAATAAATTCTGGAGAAGTACATTTCCTCAAAAATTGGCTTGAATGTGAAGCTTCTGGAGTGTTTAAGGTGATACCATGAATGTAATCAAGAGAAAGCAGGGTGCATAAACGAAGGAGCAAGGACTGAAGGAAATATATTTAGACACAAAGAGCCGCAGATGCTGGTTACAAAACAAAAACACACAAATTGCTGGAGTGGGTCAGGCAACATCTCTGGAGAACATGGATAGGCGATGGCTCGGATTGGGACCCTTCTTCAGACTCGGGGGGAGGGCAGTGAGAGTGGGTCTCACAGAACTTTGCAAGGGTGGGACAAGGCCTGGAAAATGATAGGTGGATACAGGTGAGGTGGGTTTTTATTGGCAGATGGGTGGACAAAGGCCAGAGAAGAAAATAAGACAAAAGGGTGTAAGACACTGAGAGAAGAGGTGTAAATAGTGAAGCCAGAGGAATGGATTCAAAAGATTAATTTATAGCGTGAGATGAAGTAAGATTGGAGGAGTCTTGAGTGTTGCATAAATCCAACATAGAACCATGAAAAATAGACACAAAGTGCTGGAGTAACTCATCGGTTCAGGCAGCATTACTGGAGAACAAGGATAGATGACGTTTTGGTTCGGGATCCTTCTTCATCTGCATGTGCAGTTCCTTGTGTCTTCGTGGAACCATGATAAACACCGAAAATGCCGTAAATACTCAGTAGGTCGGGCAGCATCAGTGAAGAAAAAAACAAGTGTCTCAGGTTGATAACCTCTGTTCATGAATTCACTGAATGAAATTGTAATGCCTTTGGGAAAATTCAATTGAATCGGGCAAGTTAACTGTTCTGGCAAATATCCCGACTCAGGGCCTATGTGGTGAGATTTGAAGCATTACTTGCACTATTTGGAGTATTGCGTGCATTTCTGGTCGCCCCATTACAGGAAAGATGTGGAAGTTTTGGAGGAGGTTTACCAGAATGCTGCCTAGATTAGAGGGTTTGAGCTGCAGGGAGAGATCGGATAAACTTAGATTGTTTTCTTTGGAACGTCAGAGATTGAGGGGAGACTTGATAGAAGTATATAAAATTATGAGAGGCGTAGGTAGGATAGACCGTCAGAACCTTTTACCCAGGGTGGAATTATCTAACACTAGAGGGCGTGGCTATAAGTTGAGAAGGTGAAAATATAATGGAGATGTGCGGGGCAAGTTTTTTACACAGAGGGCAGTGGGGGCCTGGAACATATTGTCAGGGTTGAGGGTGGGATGGTGGAGGCAGACATGATGGTGGCGTTTAAGAAGCTTTTAGATAGGCACATGGAAGTGCAGGGAATAGAGGGATATAGATCACTTGCAGGCAGATGGGTTCAGTTCAGCTAGGCATCGTGTTTGACCCGTTCGTGCTGCAGTGTTCTACGTATTGATTTGATTGTTGTTCGCAGAACCAGCCAGTCCTGGTCCTGATTCCGATCTGCCCATGGAGGTGGACAGCAGTGACATGAACAGTGAAGGCAGCAGGTTGTTGGACGACACAGAGGAGCCTTCAACGTCAGAAGAAAAGTTGTATTTCATGGATTCCTCAGATCTGGATGGAGAAAAAGATGAAGAGCCAGTCCGAACAATTAGGTAGTCTTTCCATAACCTGCTTTGATAACTATCTATGTGGGAAAGATATCTGTCCCATACAGCGATGGTCAGCATTTTGTTTTAACATGATTCTTCCTGTATTTTTGCTGTGCATTTGGATCATAGGATCTGATATTCCCATTATATTAGACCACTAGACTAAGTGGGGCCCATTGGGTCCCAGCTTCACACGGGAGGGCTGGTCCCCCAACGCAATATTCCACCTCTCCACCAATTACAAAATTGCTGGACAGTGGGGGGGGGGGGGGGGGGGGGCGCTTTCTGGAGCGCTAGCATGGTGTTGTGGGCCGAAGGGACTGGTTTCCAGAGGGATAGTATGGACAATGTGGGCCGAATGGATTCTTGGGCTGGCAGCTCAGTCACTGAGACCACTCACACACACACACACACTCACTCACACACACTCACTCACACACACACTCCTACTCACACACACACTCACACACACATACACATATACACACACACACTCACACATACACTCACAAACACACACACACTCACACACACACACACACATACACTCATACACACACACTCAGACACACACACACTCCCACTCACACACACACACACACACTCACTCACACACACACATACACTCACAAACACTCACACACACACTCACATACACACACTCACATACACACACACACACATACACCCACACACACACACATACACTCACACACATACACTCACAAACACACACACACACAAACACACACTCACACACACATTTCTCACACACTCACACACACAAACACACATACACACACTCAGACACACACACACTCCCACTCACACACACACACACACACACACACTCACACACACACACACTCACTCACACACACACACACATACACTCACAAACACACACACACACTCACATACACTCACACACACACACACACACACACTCACAAACACTCACACGCACACACACACACGCATACACCCACACGCACACACACATACACTCACAAACACACACACACACTCACACACACACACATTCACTCACAAACACATACACACACAATCACATACACACACACACTGACACTCACACACTCACACACACACACACACACACTCTCACACACACACACACACACACACACACACACACACACACACACACACATACACACACACTCACTGATTCACACACCATATATATGGCAGTAAACTTTCTTGAATACTCACACGGCTGAGCACGGCCTCTCCACTTTGGGGGTTCACGCAATCAGCGTGACCTCTGCACTTACCGGAAATTACGCAATCAGCGCGACCTCTGCACTCACCGGAAATTACGCAATCAGCGCGACCTGTCCACTAAGCGGAAGTCACGAAATGAGCGGGACTTTTGAACCAAACACAGTCGGACCTAATAAAGAATTTATTCCTTCCAAACACTGTCAGACCTAATAAAGCATTGCAGTTTCAAGCACAGGCAGGGCAGCAGGCCAAACAACTCATGGCTTTGTCATTAAGGGCTAAAATCATTTATTGCAAGTACATTGCAGACTCACAGTTCAGTTGATTCACAGCTTAGAATGAGAGTCGTGGCCTCTCCCTCACGAACTTGCCGAGTGACTGAGTCACGTCCAGGCATCCGGGGCTTTATAGTCCTGCTCAGCGGAGGAGGACTGTGAGTAAGATGGCCAAAAATCATAGCGTTATATGGTAGCGTTTTTTCTAAAATCAATATACAGCGCAGACAGGAAGTGGTCAAGATGACACTTTTAATTATACAGATAAGACATAGAAGAAGATTCAGTCCATTCGGCCCATCGAGTCTACTCAGCCATTCGATCATGGTTGATCTATTTTTCCCCATTCTCTTGCCTTCTCTCTATAACTTTTGACGCCCTTACACCTCAAGAACCTATCAATCTCCGCTGTTTACACTGAGGCTCGATCAGTTCAACAATTTACACAGTCTGAAGAAGGGTCCCGACCCGAAAGGTCACATCCATAGTCTCCGGAGATGCTGCTTGGCCCACTGAATAACTGAGTTACTCGAGCACTTTGTGTCTTTCTTCATATGAACATATTGAATTATCCAATGTTAGGTAAATAACTTGCAAACAACCCATCAGACCATGACATAGGAGCAGAATTAGACAATTCAGCCAATCGAGTCTGCTCCACCATTTGATCATGTCTGATCTATCTTTCCCTCTCAACCCCATTCTCGTGCCTTTTCCCCCTAACCTTTCACGCCCTTACTAATCATGAAACTACCAATCTCCGCTTTAAAAATTACCCAATGATTACCTCCACAGACGTCTGTGGCACTGAATTCCAAAGATTTACTCTCCCTGGCTAAATAACCTCCATTCTAAAGGTACGTCCTTTTATTTTGAGGCCATGCACTCTGGTTCTAGAATCTCCCACTACCGGAATCATCCTTTCCATGTCCACTCTATCCAAAGCCTGGTAAGTGATCGGTGCACTGAAGACAGACACAAAATGCTGGAGTAACTCAGCTGGGCAGGCAGCATCTCTGGAGAGAAGGAATCGGTGACATTTCAGGTCAAGACCCTTCTTCAGACTGAGAGTCAGGGTAGAGGGAGACTGGAGATATGCATGGGTGAGGTGTGAAAACGACAGATCGGAGCAGATGGTGATGAAGGAAATGTTCATTGTTGTCTATGGGGAAGGTGACAAAGAAGGGCCTGATTTCCATGCTTGGTGACTGTGTGACTCTAATCTTTGCTTCTGAAGACACCAAATTTAAATTACCTATTAATCTAAATCAGCATGCTGTTCATAACTTTAAAGATTAAACTCTTTCTGGAGTTATAATCCTGACAATTCCTGACTTTTATGAAGTTGAAATGAAATGCTTTATTACAAGCTCATTGCTGGTTATTTCCTTTCCATTGTATTTGATGGCTAACCAAAGCAGTTTTTATTTATAAATACTATCTTTAGGTGCTCTTCAGTTTTGTTACTGTATTTGGTCAAAATGATTTGCGTTCGGCAACTTTGGAAAGCAAAAAATACATTTTGATAGGCTTGTATTCGCAATTCACAATGTGGATTCTGTATAGTTTTTTTGTTCACTAACTTAGAACATTTTGTTCTAGTCCTTCAACAAGCAACAATATTCCTCTCATGAGAGTTGTACAGTCTATTAAGCACACGAAAAGGAAGAGTAGCACGATGATGAGGGAAGGTTGGATGGTCCACTACTCCAGCAAAGACAATCTAGTAAGTATATTTATTTTGAACTGATTTGTGATTCCAGAACCAATTTGTAATTGAATCCTGACGTAAGGAACTGTAGGTGCTGGAATCTTGCTTGGAACACAAAGTGCTGGAGTAACTGATGAGTCAGGCGTCATCTCAGGAGGACATGGATAAGCGCCGTTTTGGGTCGGGACTCTTCTTCAGACTCAAGAAGGCCGAGGAAAGGTCGCAACCTGAGACGTCATCTATCCATGTCCTCCAGAGATGCTGCCTGCCCGCTGAGTTACTCCAGTACTCTGTATGCTAATTGAATCGTGATATCTCTGGGGATCAGCTTCTTAACTGTAACGGCAAACAAATATTTGATGAGACCTTTTTCCTTTTGTCCGCATTGAAAAGTCGATTAGCAAGGTCCAAAGTATATAATGTGCTTTGGTTTGTCAAGAGAAAAAATGTTGGAAAAAATGCAATGAACTGCATGTTGCAAGTAAAAATACTGTTTGTTCATTAAAGTAATGGAACTCTAGTTGGCAAAAGAATACTCATAAAAATTACATGAAACTGAGTACGGAAAAGTTTATTTTGGCATAATGTTTGGCACTGACATTGTGGGCTGAAGGGCCTGTTCCATTGCTGTACTGTTCTATGTTCTAAAAGAGATGTGTTTTAGTTGGTCTCTTTTCTATTAGTCTTTCACTTCTGTTTTCCAAATTGTAGGATGAATACTACCTATCTTGCAACAAATTTCAGATTAGTTTACTTTACTTTATTGTCATGTGGTACATTGAAAAGCTTTTGTTGCGTGCTATCCAGTCAGCGGAAAGACTATGCATGATAACAGTCGAGCCATCCACAGTATACAAATACACGATAAAGGGAGTAACGTTTAGTATAAGGTAAAGTCCGATTAAAGATAGACCGAGGGTCTCCAATGAGGTAGATAGTAGCTTAGGACCGCTCTCTAGTTGTTGATAATGTGGCTCAGTTGCCTGATAACAGCTGGGAAGAAACTGTCCCTTAATCTGGAGGTATGCGTATTCATACTTCTGGAAGTGGCGGCACTGCCCTGCAGCTGCGGCTCTCCTGCAGTCCGTTTGTCTTTTCTTTTTTTTGTTTTCTTTTTGTCCTGTTTCAGTTTATTTTAGTTTATTTTGGTTGTGTATGTGTGTGGGGGGGGGGTGGGAGAAACATGTTTTTGGTCCCTTCGTTCGGGGGGATGCAACCTTTTCTTGTCGTATCCCCCGTCTCCGTCTGCGCTGAGGCCTGATGGTGGAGCTGGCGGCCTCTAACTGGGACTGACCTCGAAGCTCCGGAGGCAGAACCAGGACTTACCAACGCGAGGCAGGCCGACTTCGGGGCTGTGGTGGCGTTGCGGCGGCGGCGACCCGACTTCCGACCCGACTTCGGAGCCTCGGAGGCTCGGCCGCGGGTCCAGTGGACTCGGCCGTGGGCCCAGTGGACGACATCGTTGGGTGCTCGCAGGTCCCAGGTTGGTGACCTGTTTTCCGGAGCTCTCGCAACAACAGCTTCGTCCGCTGGACTGGAGGGCGGCAGCTTCGTACGCCCCGGGCCGCGGAGTTTGAACCGGCCCGTTCACGGAGCTCGGATTCAGCCGCGGGACTTACCATCACCCGGCGGGGTCGCAACATCGGAAGCCTGGATCGCCTCAACGCAGAGGGAGAACAAGGAGGGAAGAGTAGGGAAAAGAAGAGGAGGGCAATAGTAATAGGGGACTCTATGGTTAGGGGGTCAGATAGGCGATTCTGTGGACGCAGTCAGGAGACCCGGATGGTAGTTTGCCTCCCTGGTGCCAGGGTCAGGGATGTGTCTGAACGCGTCCAAGATATCCTGAAATCGGAGGGAGAGGAGCCTGAGGTTGTGGTACATATAGGTACCAATGACATAGGTAGAAAAAGAGAAGAGGTCTTGAAAGGAGAATTTAGGGAGTTGGGAGGAGAGTTAAGGAGAAGGTCTACAAAGGTAACAATCTCAGGATTACTACCTGTGCCACGTGACGGTGAGAGTAGGAATGGAGTGAGGTGGAGGATAAATGCGTGGCTGAGGAACTGGTGCAGCGGGCAGGGATTCAAATTTCTGGATCATTGGGATTTCTTTTGGGGAAGGAGTGACCTGTACAGAAAGGACGGGTTGCACTTGGGAAATTGGACACTTGGTTCGGAAAAAGAGAGAGATCTACAATAATTATAGGCAGCATGGAGTAAATGAGGTGCTTGAGGAGTATAAAGAATGTAAAAAGAATATTAAGAAAGAAATTAGAAAAGCTAAAAGAAGATATGAGGTTGCTTTGGCAAGTAAGGTGAAAGTAAATCCAAAGGGTTTCTACAGCTATATTAATAGCAAAAGGATAACAAGGAATCAAATCGGTCCATTAGAGAGTCAGAGTGGACAGCTATCTGCAGAGCCAAAAGAGATGGGGGAGATATTGAACAATTTCTTTTCTTCGGTATTCACGAAGGAGAAGGATATGGAATTATGTGAGGTAAGGGAAACGAGCAGAGTAGCAATGGAAACTGTGAGATTCAAAGAAGAGGAGGTGCGGACACTTTTGAAAAATATGAAAACGGATAAGTCTCCAGGTCCTGACAGGATATTCCCTAGGACATTGAGGGAAGTTAGTGTAGAAATAGCAGGGGCTATGACAGAAATATTTCAAATGTCATTAGAAACGGGAATAGTGCCGGAGGATTGGCGTACTGCGCATGTTGTTCCGTTGTTTAAAAAGGGTTCGAAGAGTAAACCTAGCAATTATAGACCTGTTAGTTTGACGTCAGTGG
Source organism: Malacoraja senta (assembly GCA_038087875.1). NCBI lineage: Eukaryota > Metazoa > Chordata > Chondrichthyes > Rajiformes > Rajidae > Malacoraja > Malacoraja senta. Next base: position 122,955,530 of record CM075978.1, on the reverse strand, counting down.
TGGGCAAATTAATGGAAAGGATACTTAAAGATAATATATATAAGCATCTGGATAAGCAGGGTCTGATTAGGAACAGTCAACATGGATTTGTGCCTGGAAGGTCATGCTTGACTAATCTTCTTGAATTTTTCAAAGAGGTTACTAGGGAAATTGATGAGGGTAAAGCAGTGGATGTTGTCTATATGGACTTCAGTAAGGCCTTTGACAAGGTTCCTCATGGAAGGTTGGTTAAGAAGATTCAATTGTTGGGTATTAATGGTGGAGTAGCAAGATGGATTCAACAGTGGCTGAATGGGAGATGCCAGAGAGTAATGGTGGATGGCTGTTTGTCAGGTTGGAGGCCGGTGACTAGTGGGGTGCCTCAGGGGTCTGTGTTGGGTCCACTGTTGTTTGTCATGTACATCAATGATCTGGATGAAGGTGTGGAAAATTGGATTAGTAAGTATGCAGATGATACTAAGATAGGTGGTGTTGTGGATAATGAAGTAGATTTTCAAAGTCTACAGAGAGATTTAGGCCATTTCGAAGAGTGGGCTGAAAGATGGCAGATGGAGTTTAATGCTGACAAATGTGAGGTGCTACATCTCGGCAGGACAAATCAAAATAGGACGTACACGGTAAATGGTAGCGAATTGAGGAATGCAGTTGAACAGAGGGATCTAGGAATAACTGTGCATAGTTCCCTGAAGGTGGAATCTCATGTAGATAGGGTGGTAAAGAAAGCTTTTGGTGTGCTGGCCTTTATAAATCAGAGCATTGAATATAGAAGTTGGGATGTAATGTTAAAATTGTACAAGGCATTGGTGAGGCCAATTCTGGAGTATGGAGTACAATTTTGGTCGCCTAATTATAGGAAGGATGTCAACAAAATAGAGAGAGTACAGAGGAGATTTACTAGAATGTTGCCTGGGTTTCAGCAACTAAGTTACAGAGAAAGGTTGAACAAGTTAGGTCTTTATTCTTTGGAGCGCAGAAGGTTAAGAGGGGACTTGATAGAGGTCTTTAAAATTATGAGCGGGTTAGACAGAGTGGACGTGGATAAGCTTTTCCCATTGAGAGTAGGGAAGATTCAAACAAGGGGACATGACTTGAGAATTAAGGGACAGAAGTTTAGGGGGAACATTAGGGGGAACGTCTTTACTCAGAGAGTGGTAGCTGTGTGGAATGAGCTTCCAGTGGAAGTGGTGGAGGCAGGTTCGATGTTATCCTTTAAAAATAGATTGGATGGGTATATGGACGGGAAAGGAATGGAGGGTTATGGTCTGAGTGCAGGTAGATGGGACTAGGGGGAAGCATTTTATTTTTAATTAAAAAAAAAAAAAAAAAAAAAAAAAAAAAAAAAAAAATTTAATGTTCGGCACGGACTTGAAGGGCCGAGATGGCCTGTTTCCGTGCTGTTATGGTTATATGGTAAACACCATAATAAACAAGAGACAAGGACTTTAAGACTTTTGCCTTCCATCACAGTGAGGAGGACCTGGTGGACTCACTGTGGTGGATGTTAAATCTGTGTTTATTGTGTGTTTTGTTATTTTATTCTATGTTATGACTGCAAGGCACGAAATTTTGTTCAGACTGAAAAGTCTGAATGACAATAAAGGATACTTTACTTTACTCTTGCCTCATGTGGAGGGGTGAAGAGGGAGTAACCGGTGTTAGACTAGTCCTTGATTATGTTGGTGGCCTTGCGGAGGCAGCGTGAAGTGTAAATGGAGACAATGGAAAGGAGATCTGTTTGTGCTATGGTCTGGACTGCAATTCACAATTCACTGTACAGATACATGATGAAGGGAATAACGTTTAATGCAAGATAAAGTCCAGTAAAGTCCGATTAGAGATAGTGCAAGGGTCTCCAATGAGTTAGATGGTATAATTGATGGTATAAAGTATCATTGGTAAATCAGGACCATTCTCTAGTTGTTGATCTGATGGTACAATTGGGGCAATCAGAATATCATTCCTAACTTCGGAAAGAAAAATGTATTTCATTCAGTAAAACTAGAGAATGGCAAGATAGAAGAATTGGGGAAAAGATCATGGTACTGTAGGAGGTTAGGAATTAAAGTCTATTGTTGGGGCAGATTGGGTAAAGACTTTAATTTTTGGCTAGAGAGTGAAATGCTCACTTGGTTTTGAAGAGAATGTATTGAACTCCATTCTCCACCACAAGTATCTCCAATAAATATAAAATAAGACTTCTATGTTCTTTGCATGTTGTCTATCTATCATATATTCGTGTTCAGGAAAAAATAACGTCATTTAACAAAAACTAAAATAATTCCTAATCTCCCTCTAGGATTTCCTGCAATTCTGTTATTTTGTTGAGGACTTGACTTAACAAATCTTTGCTTTGAACACTCAATGCTCCAATGGACAAATCAAAACAGTGGTCCAGAAATTGCCAGCAAACATTTTATAAACTAAAACAGAACAGGAGGATATATAGAGTACTGGAGTAACTCAGTGGGTCAGACAGAATCTCTGGAGAACATGGATAGGTGACGTTTCAGATCAGGACCCTTCTTTAGACTATCATGAAGTGTTGGGGCAACTCAACTGATCATTAAACACCTAGGAAGGAAATGGGGGAATGGACAGGAGACATTTTGGGTCAGGAACCTTCTTCAGTTTGAACAAGAGTCTCAACCTGAAACCACCTGGCATCAGTCTGAAGAAAGGTCAAGACCCAAATCCATTCTCTCCACTGATGCTGCCTGACCTACTGAGTTCCTTTAGCACTTCGTGTTTTGCTCAAGATTCCAACATCTGCAGTTCCTTGTCTATTCATTTTATAAACTTGCATTATTTTGTACTGTCTACTTATTTTAACACATTGTTAAAGAGGATGGCATAATGGTCTATGAATGCATCAAGTATTTAACTGAGGATAAGCAATGTTATTTGTCTAGCATGATTCATTTTACATTAGGCTTTAGACTTACTGTGTGGAAACAGGCCTTTCCGCCCACCGCGTCCTTGCCGACCAGCGATCACCCCATACACTAGCACTATCCTACACACCAGGGACAATTTACAATTTACAGAAGCCAATTAACCTACAAACCTGTATATCTTTGGAATGTGGGAGGAAACTGGAGCACACGGAGAAAACCCACGAGGTCACAGGGAGAAGGTACAAATTCCGTGCAGACAGCACCGTAGTCAGGATCAAACCAGGCTCTCTGGTGCTGTACGGCAACATCTCTACCGCTGTGCCACTGTGCCGCCCATTGACAACACTTATGAACTGTGGGACCAATGTGTTAATGAACACAGCTTGTAGAGCTGCTGCCTCACCATGCCAGAGACCCGGGTTCTATCCTGACCTTGGGTTCTGTGTCCATGGAATTTGCATGTGATCGCAAGGTTTCCTCCCACATCCCAAAGATGTGCAGGTTTGTAGGTTAATTGGCCTCTAAATTGTCCCTGGTTTGTAGGGTGCCCATGCAAAAGTGGGATAAGAACTAGTGTGAACAGGTGACAGTGGGCCAAAGTACCTGTACCTTTCAATCAACAATCAATCAATCAAACACTCCAAGGAGTGGAAATTCCTAACTTTGGTGATTCTGTGGGAGTAGAAGTAATATATTTTATTATTTGAGTGTATTTTTCATCCCAATATTAGTGAAGATAGAAATTTTGGGCTGGCATTGGAATTAACGCTTTAAAAATTGTTGATTAGAAAATGGAAATGCTAAACAAAAATTTTAAGATTCTTATTATTGCCGTTGAGGTACAGAAAAGTTTCTCATGTGTCTGATCTGTAACTGTATGTCCTCCAGACTTTTATTTTCCATGGCTTATCTCTGACATCCTTCACCTAGATAAACAATTTCATCTGAAAAAAATTGCAAATTTGAAATGAGTTTCACTTTGGTCACTTGATCAATGTGCAGTGTTAACTTTTTCACCTCTTTTATTCGATGCATTTTCTTTTCAGGATTAAGAAAGTATGTGCATCCTGAACTTATGCAAAACCCCTGTCCTGCCATTTTTGTTTGGAATGATGTGACTTATAATTTGTAGAAGCCTTTCTAGTCTTTCTCAAAGGCATTAACTGTAATATTTAAATAGACCCCTTACACTTGTCACTGTCGGCACAGTGGCGCAGAGACCTGGGTCTCATCCTGACTACGGGTGCTGTCTGCAAGGTGTTTGTAGTTTTCCCTGTGACCGTGTGGGTTTTCCCTAGGTGCCTCCCACACTCCAAAGACGTACAGGTTTGAAGATTAATTGGCTTTGGTAAAAATTGTAAATTGTCCCTGGTGTTTTTGTGGATAATGCGGTTTGCGTGGACTCGGTGGGCCGAAGGGCATGTTTCTGCGCTGTATCTTTAAACTGAACCAAACTTATAATTTGTCGAGGGCTTTTCAGTCTTTTTCAAAGACATTAACAATGTTATTTAAATAGACCCCTTACACTTGTCACAGGCACAGCATGGATGCAGGCCCTTCTGCCCAACTCGTTCATACCGACCAAGGTGCCTGCCGGGGCTAGATTAATTTCCCTGTGATTGGCCCAGATCCCTCTAAATCTAGAATATCCATGTACCTATCCAAATTTCTTTCAAATGTCATAATTGTACACGCCTCTACCACTTCCTCTGGCAGCTTGTTCCACACACACGCCTTCCTCTGTGTGAAAACATCCCTCTCAGGATCCCTTTAAATCTAGCTTTAGATCTCCCTACCCTGGCAAAAAGACTGACCATTCACCATCTATGTCCTTTGTGATTTTACATATTTCTGGAAGGATACCCTCAGCCTCCTATGCTCCAGGGAAAATGCTCCCAACCTAACCAGTCTCTCCTTATAACTCAAGCATTCCACTCCAGGCAACATCCTTCGCAATCTTTTCTGCACCCTCTCTAGCTTACTCACATCTTTCCTTTAATTTGCTGACCAGAACTGTACACAATCCTCTAAGTGTGCCATCACCAACGTATTTGCAGTTCTAACATGCCCCAACAGATGAAGGCAGGCACACCAAATGCCCTCATCACCACCCTGTCTAACTGGCCTAAATATTAACTACTTGCAAAAAGATAAAAAGCCATGGTTAGCAGCACTGACAAATCCCACAACGAGTTTTGTATGGGATGATCAGTACGGGCGTCGAGTATCGGGAGAAGGCAGGAGAATGGGGTTGAGAGGGAAAGATACATCAGCAATGGTTCAATGGCCTAATTCTCCTCCTATAACTTGTGATATGTAATTAATAGTGAAGAAAAATATCAGCCGAAAAAGAAAGACATATTTTTACTGTTTTCTTTGTTCATTTGTGTCACCGTAGAAAGGAAAGACAGTGGTATTCTGTACTAAATTTTACACACTTAAACCCAAGTGTAATTTGGGTAACACCATCCTCTGATTTCCTGTTTACGTTTTTGAATGCAAACGTAAATAAAGAATAGACCACAGAATATGGAACATAGAACTGCATAAGAACTGGCCCTTCGGCCCACAATGTCCTGCCGAACAAGAGGCCAAGAACAAGTCTTATCTAACGGTGCATAATGCATATCCATCCATTACCTGCATATCCACATGCTTATCCAAATCTTGTTCATTTCCACATTTGTAACCCCCAATCCATCCCTCCCCTTGTTACCTGGAGTCATCATGCTCCCTTACCTGATCAAATCTGCCCACCATCAATCACCTCCTTTATCTGGTTCCACCCATCACCCACCAGCCTCGGTGTCAACGCTTCCTCCTTCCCCACCATCGAGTCATGCAGCGTGGAACCAGGCCCTTCGGTCCTACTTGCCCATGCTGACCAACGTGCCCCATCCACACGAATCCCACCTGCCTGCATTTGGCCCATATCCCTCTAAAACTGTCCTATCCATGTACCTGTCTAAATGTTTCTTAAACCGTGAGAGTACCTGCCTCAACTACCTCCTCTGGCAGCTTGTTCCATACACCCACCACTCTTAGTGTAAAAAAAAAAGTTGCCCCTCAGGTTCCTATTAAATCCCCCCACCCAACCAGGCACTATTTATCCATGATATTATCCCTCCGCGATCTTCCCGTCCAACAGACTACATGACAGCCTCTATCTCACCCCTGTCTCCCACTCTCACTATACACTAGGCATCCTTCCTCCACATTCAGTCCTCATGCAAGGTCTTGACTTAAAATTCGACCATCTCTTTGCTTCCACAGATGCTGCTCTACCCGTTGACCTCTTCCAGCAGTTTGATTTTTTTTAAAGCACATTTTCAATTTCTGTGCTCTGAATCCCTGTGGCAACCTCAACTCATTTTTGACCAGCACACCTCTTTGGTGCTTGCCATCAACTTACATTGTCCACTGCGTGGCTTTCCATTATTATTGCTTGTTATTCTTACGAATCTCGATCGAGGTCCTAACCAAATATTTATTTAGATCTTTTGTTACGAGTTATTAATCAAGACAGCACAGTGACACATATTTATAGTTTGGTTGAAGGAAAAGATTAAAAAAACAATTAGGACCTGATTAGCCCAAGATTAATTGTCTGTGTACTTGTTCTTGTTCCTTGTTCATAATCTCACTCAGATAATCTTGTTGTCTCTGCATTACAAATGACACCCTTATCTTTTAAAGCCTGTTACTCTGTGAGCTTTAATTGTGTTTTAGTCATATTTTCCAACTTCTGTCAGCTCCGTACCAAGGCTTCACTTGCTACTCACCTCCTAGCCTTTTTTTACTATCAAAGCTCCATTTCAGGTCATAGGAGAAGAATGCCATTTGGCCCATCGTGTCTACTCCACCATTCAATCATAGCTAATCTATCTTTCCCTCTCAACCCCATTCTCCTGCCTTTTCCCCATAACCTTTGGCACCCTTTACTAATTTTGAGTCTCTTTGGCTCCAGATTCCAGTTCATCAGAACATCTTCCACCCTACACCCCAATGTGAACTTCCTGCTCGTCGAAAGCTATCTAATGCTTCACTGTATTATAATAATACAACGATAATACTACGTCTTAACCATGTTCTGGCTGATGCAGCTTCCCTTTCGCACTCTTGTATCTATCTATTATAGAGTTGATTTGACTGCATCTATGCATTGGATATCTGAGCTGTTTGGATGCCATGCAAAAAAAAGCTTTTCACTTTACCTCGATACACGTAACAATAATAAACCTAAACCTTAAATTTAAGCTAAAATGGACACAAAGTGTTGCCGTAACTCAGCGGCTCAGGCAGCATCTCTGTAGAACATGGATAGGTGGTGATTCAGTTTGGGACCCTTCAACAGGCTGATGGTGGAGTGGGAGGGGGGTGGGGAAAGCTGTGAGGGAAGAGAGGCAGGACGAAGTATGGCAGGTGATGGGTAGACACAGGCGAGGGGAGGTTGGATAGACAGATGATTGTAACAAAGGCCAGAGATTAAAACAGAAGGTGTGAGACAAAAGAAATGAAGAGTTGGGAATTGTGAAGCCAGCAGAAAGAATGTGGGTAGGGAGGGGGGAAATAGGTGCAAGTCCAGGTGGGGCACGGGGAGGGAGGGGGCAGGAAGGGGGCATGTGGGGTGAGGGGGGGGGGGGGAGGTTTGTAAGGGTAACATAAAATTGGAGAATGCTTAAACTTAAATTTAAAATGTCATGTTTAATGCCAAACGTTCCTCTGTTTAGCTTAGTTTAGCGATACAGAGGAATCGCACCCGAGGTCAGGATCGAACCCAGGTCTGTGGCGCTGTGAGACGTTTGGTGGTCATGTCTTTAGTTAATCTCTTTAAAATGCATCTCTTTTTTTCAAGTAATCTTTAATATCTGTTTCAATGGCGTGGTTGCGAGTCTCTCAGGACATATTCTAGATAAAAGGACATATATAAATAAGTCGACATTCCAAGTTCTCATCATACCGTGTATGCATCAACGCCTTCTATTCGGTGAACTATTTTGGTAAACACCGGTGTTCGGTGAACTTTTGTAACTGTGTCAGCGCCAATTCATGGCGACACTTGCATACTGCCTAGGTGAGGTCTGCTACATGATTTTACCAGGTTGTATGCAAAATAAAGCCTTTCACTATACCTAGGAACATGTGACAATAATAAAGTATAATTGAATCTTGCTTCTCCCCACGTTTTGCAATTTGACTGCGGTGCAATTTGACAATGGTGTCAAAGGTTGCAAAGGTGTCCCATCAGTGTTCGCATTGATTTAACTGCTGCAAACATTGGATTAGAATGACTTGTTTTCTCATTGTGAAATTGCCTTTGAGATGCATTCTAGAGCATAGTTGGATATCCTCAACGACAGCTTTGCCTTTAATGGTAGTTAGCTTACACCCTGTTTTGCCGCTGCTGCAAGTAAGAATTTAATTGTTCAAGAAGGAACTGCAGATGCTGGAAAATCGAAGGTAGACAAAATTGCTGGAGAAACTCAGCGGGTGCGGCAACATCTATGGAGCGAAGGAAATAGGCAACGTTTCGGGCCGAAACCCTTCTTCAGATTGATGCAGGGTGGGGGGGTGGGAAGAAGAAAGGAAGAGGAGGAGCCAGAGGGCTGAGAGAGAGCTGAGAAGGGGAGGAGACAGCAAGGGCTACCGGAAATTGGAGAAGTCAATGTTCAGGCCACCCGGATGCAGACTGCCCAAGCGGAATATGAGGTGCTGCTCCTCCAGTTTCCGGTGGTGCTCACTCTGGCAATGGAGGAGGCCCAGGACAGAAAGGTCGGATTCGGAATGGGAGGGGGAGTTGAAGTGCTGAGCCACAGGGAAATCAGGTTGGTTAATGCGGAGGTGTTTGGCGAAACGATCGCCAAGCCTACGCTTGGTCTCACCGATGTAGATCAGCTGACATCTAGAGCAGCGGATGCAATAGATGAGGTTGGAGGAGGTGCAGGTAAACCTCTGTCGCACCTGGAACGACTGCTTGGGTCCTTGAATGGAGTCGAGGGGGGAGGTAAAGCGACACGTGTAGCATCTCTTGCGGGTACAAGGGAAAGTGCCCGGGGAGGGGGTGGTGCGGGAGGGAAGGGAAGAATTGACCAGGGAGTTACGGAGGGAGCGGTCTTTGCGGAAAGCAGACGGGGGGAAATGGGAAGATGTGGCGATTGGTGGGGTCACGTTGGAGGTGGCGAAACTGACGGAGGATTATTTGTTGTATGTGACGGCTAGTGGGGTGAAAGGTGAGGACTTGGGGGACTCTGCCCTTGTTCCAAGTGGGGGGATGGGGAGAGAGAGCAGTGTTCCGAGTGGGGGGATGGATTTAATTGTCCCATTTCTTTAGACTTTAGTGATACAAGCCCCATCGGCCCACCGAGTTTGCATCGACCCACGATCCCCTTACACTAGCACTATCCTACACACTCGGGATAAATTTACAATTTTACCGAAACCAATTAACCTACAAATATATACGTCTTTGAAGTGTGGGAGAAAATCGGAGCATCTGGAGAAAACCCATGCAATCACAGGGAGAATGAACAAACTCCACACAGACAGCATCCATAGTCAAGATCGAACCTGAATCTCTGGCGCTGTAAGGCAGCAACTGTATCGCTGCGCCACTTTGGAACCTATGACAATAAAACACTCTTGACTCTTAAGATTGTTCAGGTCTTTCAAGGGCTGAACAGTTTTGCTGCAGCTTTCACTTTTGCCACTGTATATCTCCAGTGCCTATTCGCTATTTGTAAGGATGCTGTTTAACTTGCCCAGTCCTCCTGTTCTCAGGTATAACTGTTGTATTTATGGAACCCCTGTATAAATGGAACATGTCGAGGTTACTCAGCTAATTGAGAGCCTTGCTTTACAGTTGGTGTTTGTCATTTTACCTTCACATGTCGCTGGTTTGCAAGAAATCGACGGGAGGTTCAAAGGATCTCTTTCAAAATTACATATTAATGCGGTCTGTCTATTTCTTGCTAATTCGGAAACCTGTGATTTTCACAATGTTCAAAATTGTTCTGTCTGGGACAGATGACAATAAAACGCCCTTGACTCTTGAATCTGGTGATGGAAAAAGGATTAAATTTGAAAGCTTTAATCTTTGGGAAGTTCATAAGTTCTGGGAGCAGAATTAGGCTATTTGGCCCATCAAGTCTACGACAACCATTCAATCATGGGCTGATCTATTTTTCCCTCTCATTCTCCTGCCTTTGCCCCATAACCCCTGACACCCATACTAATCTGTCTTGTTCTATTAAGGTACATTGTTACAGGTATCAATGTGGAATATTTGTGTCAGTGAATATCTGGATGTAATCCGGAATTATGCCTAAAACAGGCTTGCGTTTCCAATTAAAAATAAACCTGACATGTTCTTGAAATTGAATAATAGATCAACTCACAATGATTTATCTATCTCTTCTAACAGAGGAAAAGACATTACTGGAGGCTGGACAGCAAGTGCCTTACACTCTTTCAAAATGACACTGGAGCCAAGTATTATAAGGTGAGAGCGCACATTTACCGCTGAATAGTAATGCAAATAATATTTCAGTTGATGTGAAGAATATTTTCAGTATGTCACTTGTACCAAATATGATTTTTCTTTGTACCTTGGTATTAAAGTTTGGATGTTCTGAAGTTGTGTAACTGATTTGAGTCGCACATTGTCATATATGCTGAAGTGATAATCAGAAGTGAGTAACAGCACTCAGCAGATTGGGAAGCATTTTATTAATATTACACAGAGGAGGTTTAATGCCCAGTTTTCCGAGATTTGCTGTCTTGGTAGTTAGGGAGCTATAGTTGCCATCAGTTGCCACTGGCTAGAGGTTGCCATCTGCTGGGGCGGGTGGGGTGGGTGGGTGCGTGCGTGTGTGTGTGTATGTGCGTGCGCTTTGTGTGTGTGTGTGCGTACGCTTCGTGTGTGTGTGCGCGTGTGTGTGTGCATGAATGATTGAATGATACTTTGTTATAACATTTGACATGTCACAGTGAAATTCTTTGTGTGTGTGCGAGTGAGTGTGTTGTGTGTGCGCTTTGAGTGTAAGTGTGAATGCAGTGGAAGTAGATTGGGTTTGTCTGTGGAGCTCTGACTCACATTTCCTGGTAGAAAGCATACTGCCAGGTTACATCACAGCTTGGCTTGGAAACAGCTCTGCCCAAGACCGCAAGAAATTGCAGAGTTGTGAATGTAACTCAGTCCATCACACAGATCAGACTCCCTGCCATTGACTCCATCTGCACTGCACATTGCCTTGAGAAAAGCAGCCAACATAATCAAAGACTTGTCCCACCCCGGTCATTCCTCCTTCTTCCCGCTCCCATCGGGCAGACGGTACTGAAGCTTGAAAGCAAGTACCATCACACTTGGGAACAGCTTCTTCCCTTCTGTTATCAGGCTTCTGTGCAGTCCTTCCATAAGCTAGATTACTGTCTGATTCACCTCTCCCCCATTGTGGGCATTAGACTTTGTCTAAGGAACTATTATCCTGCAATGCTGAGAACTACTGTATATTTTGCACTCTGTATCTTCCCCTTGGCTCTACCTATTGTACTTGAACTTGGCTTAATAGTATTTATATATAGTAGTATATGATTTGATTGGATAGCATACAAAACAAAGCTTTTTGCTGTACTCGGTACACGTGACAAAAATAAGCCTAAACCTGTGGGACATATGAATTGGAAACAGCCTGAAGTGAGTGCGGTTTGCGGTTGGTGAGTCAGACCTCAAGATGAGTCAAGTAATTCGGGAATGGGGGCAGGGGGGATGGGACCGTTTTGTGGGGGCTGATGGAGAAATGGACAAATAAATGTAATTGCTTGTAATCTAGTTGTTTTTTGGAGCACAGTTATGACAGGCCACTAGGAAACATTGAAATGTGAATGATCTTATCAAGAAACTCAGTGGGTTTAGCTGAGATGGCTCAACTGAACTTTGAGTTGAGTGATTTCGATCTCGAGTTGTCCTTGAGTGGGCTGCGTTATATACAGTAGGTGCATGTTGAGGCAACCTTTTTGTAGGTTGAGCTGGTTCAGCGTAAGGTTGAATGTGTGTGACCTTTTTCACGTGGGTGCAGTTTATCTTTGGTCATGCTGTTAGTCACCATTTTTAACCTCGTCGGAATTTTATTTGTCTGCATCCTCTCATTGGTTTCTACTAGTTTTAATCAGAGTACAGCACATGGACAGGCCCTTTGGCCTACAATGTCTGTGCCGAGCGTGATGACGTGATCAACTAATCTTCTCTGCCTGCATGTGATCCATAACCCTCCATTCCCTGCACATCCATGTGCCTATGTGAAAGTATTTTAAATACAACTATCGTATCTGCCTTCATCACCACACTCTGGCAGTGTTCCAAGCACCCAGCACTCTGTTTGAAAAATACTTGCCTGGCACATCTCCTTTAAACTTTGCTCCACTAACCTTAAAGCCATGCCTTCTAGTCTTTGATATTTCCATGTTGGGGAAAAGACGTTCTGACTGTCAACTCTTGAAATGTTATCATCCTTTGAAGTTGGTAAAAATCTGTACACGATACCTGTGAAATAAAGCACTTTTCCATCAATGTGACCGGAATTCTTGTCAAATCCACTCTGCAGGTTGGATCATCCGTGTGCCCATGAAGTGAGTTGACTGCACCTTGTACATCCTGGTAACTTCCCATCCAAATGCTGGCCAGGCCTGAGCCTGCTTAGCTGGCTAATCACGGGGATTGTCCTGACAGTGCTGACCCATTGCTTTCCAGCAATGAATGGCTTCTAGCACAGTTTGAAGCATCAGAAAGTTGTAAGTGGGATAACATAGCACAAGTGTGAATGGGTTATCAATGGTCGAGTGGGCTTGGTGGGCCGAAGGGCCCGTTTCCATGCTGCATCTCTAAACTAAACATCCAATTGGATTGGACCGCTGGGTCGATGCTTTGAACTGTTCCCTGGCCCAGTCTCCAGTCCACTGCAGTTGAGGGTGGTCCTGTATTATTAATTTAATTCAGAGCTATAGCATGGAAACAGACCCTTCGGCCCACCAAGTCCATGCCGACCATCATGCCAATTCTATGTTATGCACTTCAACTCCCCCTCCCATTCCGTATCTGACCTCTCTGTCCTGGGTCTCCTCCATGGCCACAGCGAGCAACACCGGAAATTGGAGGAAATGCACCTCGTATTCCGCTTGGGCAGTCTACATCCTGGGGCATGAACATTGAATTCTCCCAATTCTGCTAGTCCTTGCTGTCCCCTCCCCTTCATCAGCCCTCTGGTTGTCTCCTCCCATCCCCCAGCCGTCGGGCTCCTCCACTGCCTTTTTTCCTTTTTTCCTTTCTCCTCCCCACCCCCTATCAGTCTGAAGAAGGGTTTTGGCCCGAAACGTTGCCTATTTCCTTCGCTCCATAGATGCTGCTGTACCCGCTGAGTTTCTCCAGTATTTTTGTGTACCTATGTTATCCCACTTTCTCAATCACTTCCTACACACAAGAGGGCAATTTACAGAAGCCAATTAACCTAAAACCCGCACATCTTTGTGATGTGGGAGGAAACCAAGGTCAGGATCGAACCCGGGTCTCTGATGTTGTGAGGTAGCAGCTCTACCTGCTGCGCCCCAATAGAAGAACAATTATGTATCATTCTTCTCTGCTTTAAAACAACAGAAAATACTTTTTGATTAGTTAGTAGTAGATTAGAGAAAACGTTATCATCAGGGGACTTGAACACCTAATCAAGGCTGAGGATAGACACAAAAAGCTGGATAAACTCAGCGGGACAGGCAGCATCTCTGGAGAGAAGGAATAGGTGATGTTTCGGGACGAGACCCTTCTTCAGACTGAAAGTCAACGGGAAAGGGAAACAAGATATATAGACGCTGATGTAGAGAGATATAGAACAATGAGTGAAGGATATGCATAAATGTAACAATGATAAAGGAAACAGGCCATTGTTAGGTGTTTGTTGGGTAAAAGCAAGAAGCTGGTGCGACTTGGTGGGGGAGGGATGGAGAGAGAGGGAATTGTATTGTATTGTATATCTTTATTGTCATTTCCTGAGTATTCGCATACCCAGAGGAAACAAAAAAACGTTCCTCAACCAGTGTCCATTTCAGTGTGTGCAGTAAAAAATAAATAGAAGTAAAAATACATATATCATGAACAAATTAACACTCTACTCTAGTAAACATCAACAGGCGTTCCGATCGGCAGCGGCACGACAGTGGCTCTGCTACAGTGTGTCCAGGTTGGTGGTTGGTGCACGATACTTTGGCAAGGGACAAAGTCCGTTTATCAGTCTTATAACCTGCGGGAAGCAGCTGAGGAGCATCCTGCTGGTTTTGCACCTAATGCTCCGGTACCTCTTCCCAGATGGCAGGATGGAGAATATGTGATGGGATGGGTGGTAGGGGTCTTTGATGATGGAGATGGCTCTGCTGATACATCTCTTCCTGTATATGTCCAGCAGGAAAGGGAGTGGAGCACCAATAATCCTGCTGGCGGTCTTCACAATCCTGTCTAGTTGGTGCCGTTCGTACGCCTTGCAGCTCCCGAACCAGGAAGTGATGCCGTAGGTTAATGTGCTCTCGATTGTCCCCCTATAAAAAAGTTCGTAGGTGTGTAGTGGGGAGACCTGCTTTACGTAGTCTTCGGAGAGGGTGTAGTCGCTGCTGGGCTCTCTTGACCAGTGCTGTGTGCCTAGGTTACGAAGTTAGAGAAATTAATATTCATCGCTGGACTGTAAGCTGCCCTAATGAAATATGAGATGCTTTTCCTCCAAATTGCATTTAGCCTCCCTCTGACAAGGGAGGAGACCTAGGACAAAAATGTGGGGATGGGAAGGAGAATTAAAGTGTTTAGCAACTGGGAGATGAGGTAGATCCAGGCAGACTGAGCGAAGGTGTTCAGCTAAATGATCGCCCAGTCTACTTTTGGTATCACTGATGTATAAGTCCACATCTTGAACAACGGATACAGTAGATGAGGTTGGAGGAGGTGCAAGTGAACCTCTGCCAAACCTGCAAGGACTGTCGGGGTCCCTGGACAGAGTTGAGGGGGGAGATATAGGGACAGGTGTTGCATTTCCTGCAGTCACAGGGGAAGGTACCTGGGAGGGGGTGGTTCGGGTGGGAAGAGATGAGTTAACCAGGGTGTTGTGGAGGGAACATTCTCTGCGGAAGGCGGAAAGGGGTGATTCTGCGGAAGGCAGAATGGAGTGGCTACACTGAGATGGAGGTGTTCCACAAAAGTATCAACCAACCTGCAATCAGTGGCCCCAGTGTGAAGGAGACCACAATGAGAGCAACAAATGCAATGCACTAAATTGGACCAAGCAGAAGGAAATCGTGGCTTCACTGTGTTTTCCAACATAGTTTTTATTTCAGGTCCCCGTCATCTGCCGTTTTTTGATTTTCACCTATATGTGGTTAAAATGATTAAATGGGGGGTTACCACAAATGTGGCTCTTTTACTAAACTAAAATGGTTTGTGCACTTGATTTTATTGTAGCTCTGTTGCAAACCTGTAAGTTGGCACGTGGGCCAACTTGCCCATGTCGACCAAGATGCCTCATCAATGCTTGCCCCGTGGAGGGATATTTCCCTCCCACTCCACAATCGGTCTGAAGAAGGGTCCCAACCTGAAACGTCACCTGTTCATTCCCCTCCACAGATGCTGCCTCACCCGTTGAGTTACTACAGCACTTTGAGCTTTACTTACCTGTCTGACCAGTCCACCAACCTGTGTGAATTAATTTGAAACCCCCTCACTGTTTATTGCAGTTCCATGTTTTAAGATATCAGAACATCTTGAAATTGTGCGTTGTACACTCTAGATTAAGTCATTTGCACTTATTATAGAAAATAGTCATCCCAGTTCCAACTGCTGGGGAACCCCGCTGCGAATCTTCCTCCGACTTATGAAGCAGCCAGTTTTTTTCTGAGCCTTAACCAATTGCTTAAGAAATTTCCCTTTTTATTCAAGAGTTTCCACTTTGCTGACAGGATTGATATCTGCCTTTTGAAAGTCCATATACGTCCAGTCTGACCAGCCTGAAGAAGGGTCCCGACCTGAAACATCGCTTATTCATGTTCTCCAGAGATGTTGCCTGATCCGCTTTGTTACTCCAGCACTTTGTGTCATTTTGTGTATTAACCAGCGAATGCAGTTCCTTGTGTCTCCTATCAACCTCTCTGGCTTCATTTGGTGGTGCAGTGCCGCTGCCTGGATTGCCGTAGTTTCCTGAATCCAATCCTGACCTTTGGGGCCGTCTGCATGAAGTTTTCACCTTCTTCTGTGTGCTCCGGTTTCTTCCCACATCCCAAAGACGATGGGCGAATTGGCCTGTGTAAATTGCTAGGTGATGGGCAGGATCTGGGGGTGGTTGATAAGAATGTGGGAAGAATAATTAAAAAAGGGATTGAAATAACAGTACAGCACAGGATCAGGCCCTTCGGCCCACAATGTCCATACTGAACATGATGCCAAGATAAACTAATCTCCTCTGCCTGCACGTGATCCATATCTCACCCTTCTCTATATGTCCTTGTGCCTTTCTAAAAGCCTCTTAAGGTCACTTTCATTTCTGCCTCCTTCACCAACCTGGCAACACGTTCCAGGCACCCAACACCCTCTGTGTTAACAAAAATACTTACATCTCCTTTAAACTTCGGCATTCTCACCTTAAAGCTATGCCCTATCTTATTTTAAATTTCCACTCTGAGGGGAAAAAAAGACCATCTACCCTAACTATCCCTGTCATAAATGTATATACTTCTATCAGGTCTCTCTTCAACCACTGACCGTCTAGAGAAATACAGGTTTGCCCAACCTTTCCTTGTAGAAATTACCCCACCTAATTCAGTCAGCATTCTGATAGACCTCATCTGCACCCTCTCCAAAGCCTACACATCCTTCCTGATATGGGGCAACCAGAACTCCAAATGTGGACTTCCTGATGTATGGTTAGTGTAAATGGTCAGCGTGGACCCATTGGGCTGAAGGGCCTGTCTCCGTGCCATACCCCATGACTCCATGACTCTATAAATCCTCCACCTCATCCATAAAACATGACTTTCATTATCCAAATTTACATGTGAAGGTGGACCCTGAGGCTTTGAAGTAGTGTCCCAATTTGTGTTGCTGTTGTCGGGGCGATTATGAATGGATTTGAGAGATGTTTGACAGAGAGACAAGTTATTGACAGAGAGACAGAGAGAGAGTCATTACGATACAAAAAACATAACCCTGTTGCCACTAGTAATGGAAGTGAACTATGATTTTAAAATTAGGACTCCTCGTCAAAGTCAAAGGCAGGAGCATGTTGCCAGCACTTTACTTGTTCAAAGGTTTCAAAAGTCTTTTATTGTCACGTGTACCAATTAGGGTACAGTGATATGCGAATTACCATACAGCCATACTAAATAAAAAGCAACGAGACACACAACTACATAAAAGTTAACATAAACATCCACCACAGCGGATTCCCCACGTTTCTCACTGATGGAAGGCAATAAAGTCCAATCTTCTTCTTCTTCTTCAGTAATTTACAGTAAAGAAGTGCATTTCTGCTGATGTGGAGTTTGGCAGGGCTGAGGTTGGAACAGATTGATAAAAAGGGAAGTATTAAGGCAACAATAGCATGTTCCAGTAATGTCAACGAATGTGCTGACAAATCCTTCATAGTTTTTTCTTAATTTAATTCTTGCTTTAAAAATGGTTATCCCACCTATGTCTAATTATGATTAGAAACAATGGGAATAATAGAGCTACTTTCATCATCTCAAACAAACTTTGGGTATCTTTAGCGGCATGAATATTGATTTCTCTAACTTCAAGTAACCCTTGCATTCTCTCTCTCTCCGACCCTCCCCCACCCTAGTCGTCTTGCTAATTTCACCATTTGTATCCCTTCGTTATCACCTCGTCCCCAGCCAAAGTAGACCATTGTGGGCTCCACCTTTCTTGAATCAGCAATGCAGGCTCTGCTTTGTTCTGTACCTTGTCTGTACATCAGTCTGAAGAAGGGTCTCGACCCGAAACGCCACCCATTCCTTCTCTCAAGAGATGCTGCCTATCCCGCTGAGTTACTCCAGCATTTTGTGCCTATCTTGTTCTGTACCTTCTCATACCTCGAGTTTCCCTCCTCCTGACTCTTAGTCTGAAGGTCCCGACCCGAAACGTCACCTATTCCTTTTCTCCAGAGATGTTGCCTGACCTGCTGAGTTATTCCAGCATTTTGTGTCTATCTTGGGTTTCTTTACCTCTAATGCCAAATTTAAGGTGTTTTTTCTCTGATAAGCCTATTCTCTTGTAATTGTGCCTTGTTATTTGTAACACTTTTCCCTTCCTCTCTTTGTCACAATGTCTAATCCACTGTCTAAACTTGCTTCCCTGACTCGATGCGGACCAGTAATAGTAATGTTAGGGTCAGGATAACTAGTGTTCCTACACCCTGGGGGGGGGGGGGGGGGCACAGTGGCGCTGCGGTAGGGCTGCTGCCTCACAGCACCAGTGACCCAGGTTCGATCCTGCCCTTGGGTGCTGTCTGTGCGACTTCGTACGTTCTCCCTGTGACAGCATGGGTTTTCTCCAGGTGCTCCAGTTTCCTCCCACATTCCAAAGACGTGCGGGTTTGTAGGTTAATTGGCTTCTGTAAATTGCCCCGAGTGTGTAGGGAGTGGATGAGAAAGTGGGACAACATAGAACTAGAGTGAACGGGTGATCGATGGTCAGTGTGGACTTGGTGGGTCCAAGAGCCTGATTCCACGCTGTATCAATAAACAAAACTAAACTAAACCCCTCACAATGCAGTTTCAACCCAATTGGGCCGAAGCCAGAGATTGGCGAGGTAAATATTTATCTTAAACGAGTAATTTTTGCATTCTGACTAGAGTCATAGAGTGATACAGTGTTGAAACAGGCCCTTCGGCCCAACTTGCCCAGACCGACCAATATGTCCCAGCTACACTAGTCCCACCTGCCTGTGCTTGGTCCATATCCCTCCAAACCTGTCCTTTCCATGTACATGTCTAACTGTTTCTTAAACATTGGGAAGGTCCCAGCCTCAACTACCTCCTCTGGCAGCTTGTTCAATACACCCACCACCCTTTGTGTGAAAAAGTTACCCCTCAGATACCTTTTCCCCTTCACCTTGAACCTATGTCCACTGGTCCTCAATTCTGCTACTCTGGGCAAGAGATTCTGTGCATCTACCCGATTTATTCCTCTCATGATTTTAAACACCTCTATAAGATCACCCCATATCCTCCTGTGCTCCAAGGAATAGAGACCCAGCCTACTCAACCTCTCCCTATAGTTCACACCCTCTAGTCCCGGCAACATCCTCGTATATCTTCTCTAAACCCTTTCAAGCTTGACAATATCTTTCCTATAACATGGTGCCCAGAACTGAACACAATACTCTAAATGTGGTCTAACCCACGTCTTATACAACTGCAACATGACCTCCCAACTTCTATACTCAATACTGACTGATGAAGGCCAATGTGCCAAAAGCCTTTTTGACCACCTTATCTACCTGCGACTCGACCTTCAAGGAACCATGCACCTGCACTCCTAGATCCCTCTGCTCTACAACACTCCGCAGATGCCTACCATTCACTGTGCAGGTCCTGCTCCTGTTCGACGTCCCAAAATGCAACACCTCACATTTCTCTATATTAAATTCTATCAACCATTCCTCAGCCCACCTGGCCAATCAAGATCCTGCTGCAATCTTTCACAACCATCTTCACTAGCTGCAAAACCACCCAATTTTGTATCATCAGCAAACTTGCTAATCTTGCCCTGTAATTTCTCATCTAAATCATTGATGTAGATGAGAAATAGTAATGGGCCCAGTACCGAACCGTGAGGCACATCACTAGTCACAGGCCTCCAGTCCGGGAAGCAACCTTTCACCATCACCCTCTGCTTCCTTCCATGAAGCCAATTTGCTATCCCATGGATAGATGAATGGATAAGCTATCTCTTGGATCCCATGCGATCTAACCTTCCAGAGCAGCCTACCATGTGGAACTTTGTTGAATGCCTTACTGAAGTCCATGTACACAACATCTACAGCTCTGCCCTCATCAACCTTTTTGGTCACGTCTTAAAAAAACTCAATCAGATTTGTGAGACACGACCTCCCACGTACAAAAAACATGCTGACTATCGCTAATCAACCCTTGCCCATCCAAATGCCTGTATAACCTATCCCTCAGAATACTCTCTAGTAACTTTCCAACTATAGATGTTAAGCTCACCGGCCTATAGTTCCCAACATTTTCCCTGCAGCCCTTCTTGAATAGAGGCACAACATTTGCCACCCTCCAGTCTTCGGGCACTCTCCTGTATTTATGGACAACTTGTAAATTTCAACCAGGGCTCCTGCAATTTCCTCTCTCGTTTCCTACACTGTCCTCGGATATATCTGATCAGGCACTGAAGATTTGTCTACCTTCATACACGATAGTACCTTCAGTACTTCTTCGACGGTAACACTGACTGCTCTCAAGACACTTCCATTGACTGCCCCAAGTTCCTTCGCCCTACTATCTTTCTCGGTAAATACAGAGGAGAAATACTAATTGAGGACCTTGCCCATCTCCTGTGGCTCCACACAGAGGTGACCACTTTGATTCCTGAGAGGTCCCACTCTCTCTCTAATTACCCTTTACCCCCTTATTTATTTATAAAATCTTTTGGGATTGCCCTTCATGCTACCCGCCAGAGCTGACTCCTAGCCCCTTTTTGCCCTTTTGATTTCCTTTTTCAGTTTACTCCTTAGTTCCCGAAACTCCTCCAGGGATGCACTTGATCCCAGCTGCCTATACCTGTCCCATGCATCCTTCTTGTTTTTGATCAATGCCTCAATTTCCCACGTCAGCCAAGCTTCCTTACGTTTGCCTGCTTTGCCCTTCATTCTAACAGGGACGTACACATCCTGAACTTCTGTCAGCACACTTTTAAAAACATCCTGTACAACGGGTAGAATTGAACTGTGGACTTCAGGCCTTTCCGGCAAACAGCCTTATCAAATAGTATCGATTTGTACGTGTGAATTAGATTTGGTGGTGAAGGGGTGGGTGGGTCCAGGATGTGGACATGCCAGAAATACAAGCATGTATCTCATGACTTCCAATTGAATGTGTAACATAGACTGAACTCTGCGTTCATCATCTGCGGAAACTTGTGAGTCTCAGTTTTGCTGCTAGTTTTACATAAGCACTGTAATAAGCAGATGTGAAGCATGGAAAATTGTGATAATTTTACTTGCCGAATGTATTTGGGATGGTGAAAGAATCCGGTGGCGGTATTGATTACCTGTTGCAAACCGTCAGTGGGGTCATGGGTCAATTGTTGCTCATGCTTGTTACCATGGTGATAGGTAGGCAGTTGTCATGACTATTTACACTTTGACACTTGACCAGTTCAACGACTTGCACAGTCTGAAGAAAGGTCCTGACCCAAAACGTCACCTATCCGTGGTCTCCGGAGATGCTATCTGACCCGCTGAGTAACTGAGTTACTCCAGCACTTTGTGTCTGTCATCATATGAATATTGAATTCTCCAATGTTAGATAAATAACCTGCAAACAACCTCTGAGACCATAAGACATAGGAGCAGAATTAGGCCATGGGGCACCATCAGGTCTGTTGCGCCATTCGATCATTGCCCATCTATTTTTCCCTCTCAACCCCATTCTCCTGCCTTCTTCCCGTAACCATTGACACCCTTAATATTAAAGAATCTGTTAATCTCCACAATGACTTGGCTTTCACTGCTGTCTGTGGCAATGAATTCCACAATTTCACAACCCTCTGGCTAAACAAACTCCTCTGCATTGTAAATGTACATCCTTTTATTCTGAGACCTATGGTTCTAGACTTTTCCACTACTGGAAACATCTTCTCCACATCCATCCTATCTAGGCCTTTCATTATTTGGTAGGTTTCAATGAGATCCCCCTTATTCTTCTATACCAGTGAGTACAGGCCCAGAGCCGTCAAACCCCTTTTTCCCCCTCTTGCCTAAGCACCACCTGGACTGACCCCATTTTAGAGTCATACAGCGTAGAAACAGGCCCCTCGGCCCAACTTGCCCATGCCAACCAACGTTCCCCTTCTACATTAGTTCCACCTGCCTGCGGTTGGCCCATATCCCTCTAAACCTATCCTATCCATGTACCTATCCAAATGTTTTTAAAACATTGTGATAGTACCTGCCTCAAATACCTCTTCCAGCAGCTCGTTCAATACAACTACCACCTTTTGTTTAAAAAGGTTGCTCCTCGGGTTCGTATTAAATCTTTCCCCCTTCATCTTAAACATATGTCCTTTGGTTCCCGATTCTCCTACTCTGGGTAAAAGCCTCTGCATCTACCCTATCTACTCCCCTCATGATTTTATACACCTCCATAAGGTCACCCTTTATGCTCCTGCACTCCAAGGAATTTTTTCACCTTCCCTCTCCAATTCAACCTATATTCCTTCCTCTCCTCACAGTTCGAACCTCTTCTATCCTTATCTCACATCTTTTGCCTCCCCCCTCCCCCTCATCTGTATCCACCTATCCAAGATGGCGCCCAAGCCAGACGACTCTTTGTGTGCTGATCACAGAAGTGGATCTGCACTCACGCATTACAATCGCTCCACTCTTTTAAATCTCTACTCCAACGGCAGCATTTCTTACATTATTCCCTGTATCATTTATGTACACTGTAGATGACTTGATTGTAATCACGTTTGTCTTCCTGCTGTCTGGTTGCACGCAACAAAAGCTTCTCACTGTAACTCAGTACACAGGACAGGACACTAAACTAAACTGAACTAAACTAAACACTCACCAGGCTTTGTCCAGACCCACCCTCTGCCAGCTTCCCCCCGCCCCTCCTCCTTGCTTCTTCAGATGAATGGGGTCATGTCTTAGATGCCAAGTGCACCAGATTTCAGCTCAGCCCTGGAGTCCAGTGGGATTTGACTCTAATTTGGTTCACTGGGCATGAACTAACTCCCATGTTGCAGCTGTTTGGTAGTTCTTTATAGAACAACTGTCGAGCAAACAGTGTGATCCACTTCATCGCTTGTGAGAGTGACAGCTAAATTCAGCCTGAGACAAAGATAACCAAAGAAGCTGAACCAAATCATAACTCCAACTCCTACTATTACTGTAGAGCTTCATGGTAACGCAGCAGTAGAGTTGCTGATTTACAGCGCCAGAGACCCACGTCCGATCCTGACTCTGACCTCCAGGTGCTCCGGTTTTCTCCCACATCCCAAAGACGTACAGATTTGTACGTTAATTGTCCTTTGTAAAATTTCCCGTAGGTCAGGATCAAACCCGGGGGTAGTGTAAATAGAAAAGATGGGCCAGCAAAAAGTAACTGCATGCAACAAACATTCAAACCTCCCAAAATATCTCAATTCCAGGAAGATAATGATGCAACACAGTTTGGGAACTTCCTTTATGCAACTAAATTGGACACTTTGTGGTCTGTAGTATATTGGACATTCTGTGGTTGGCGACTGAGAATGTTATCATTGTCTTCTTGGTGCCATTCTATTTTTGTGGCTTCTGCTGTGACTGATGAGGTCTCTGTGGGATCTACAAAGATGGCCACAGGTGGACCAGACAGTGCTTGGTGGTGCAAGTCGGTGGGTAGTTCACAAGGTGGTCGTTTGTACTCCTCCCATTGTTCACACAGGTCTCGGCATGCTCCCAGCAGGACCCAGGTTCTCAATGCCATCTGCAAACCTCCTCCTCTGTTTTGAGCCTTTGTGGGACAAGGATTCCCACTGACACCACAGAGACAGGCCTGAAACACATTGCCAGGGGTGGTGGTTGTGGAGGCAGATATGCTAAGAGGCTTTTAGATAGGCACATGGAAACGCAGGTAATATGGGGATATGGATCATGTGCAGGCAGATTAGATCCGTTTAACTTCGCATCATGTTCGGCACAAACATTGTGGGCCGAAGGGCCCGTTCCTGTGCTGTATTGTTCTATGTTATCTTTATTATAGCGTGATATCAAATGAGATGACCTTTAGTTTAGTTTTGTTTAGAGATACAGAGCAGAAACAGGCCCTTCGGCCCACCTAGTCCGCGGCAAACAGCGATCCCCACACACTAACACTATCCTACACATGCTACGGACAATTTACAATTTTACCAAGCCAATTTACAAACTCCAATTGACAATTGCAAACTTCACACAGACAGCACCTGAGGTCAGGATCGACCTGGCTATCTGACAGGTCCACCGATGATTTTCCAGTGCCCTTGGTTCCAGAGTCTTGCTGGATTATCTGTTTATTCGGACCAACAGAGGTCCCGGTCTTGGGGGGCTGAGATACAGGCCCACTAGGTTGGGCATGAGAAGTCAGATACTTCTGCCAGCGCCGTCCGGGCCGGAGTTTCAGAGCCCCGGCCACTGGGGACAGATTCGACCCACCGATTGGTGCGGAAATTCCGATGAGGTCAAGGTTGGTCGCCTCACCCGGCCTAGGTGCCACGTTTTGGGGGGGGGGGACCCCCGAGGGGTGGGGGGCGTGTGCAGGGGTGGCTTTCAAGTTCACTCTTAAAATTTTGTCCAGATTGAAGGAGGTGCTGGACTACCAGTTGCTGGAAAATTGGTGGTGGACCTATGCCAGGTACATGCACCAGCTGCACCACTATGCTATGTCTTTGCTGGTGTCTTGGTTCAGGGGAAGGAAAATCTAAGGGAATTGTTCTGCCTCTTCTTTCTCCTGACATAATTTGCTGACATCAGCAGCTTTCCCTTGCTCTCAATGGCAGCCTTGCTTTCAGTTGATAAAGCACAACATTTTTTGGAATTCCCTTCATATATGCTCTCATCTCTTCAGACTCTTAGTTTTAATCACTTCCCCAAATAGCTCCTTTGGCACGTTTGTACTGATTCTGCCCTTGTGCTGCATTTTGCTGACGTTAGATACATTTTATAAATGAAAGTCACTGTCGTGTGTGAGGACATATTTGATATGTTTAAGCAAGAATTAAACTGTTGAATATTGGGCTGTGAAGAAGGGTCTCGACCCAAAATATCACTATCCATGTTCTCCAAAGATGCTGCCTAACCCGCTGAGTTACTCCACACATTGTGTCTTTTTTTTTTTGTAAACCAGCATCACCAGTTCCTTGTGTCTACATTGGGCTGTGCATGTTTTTCACCAATTCAGGTTTTTCCTGGGTGAAGAAGCACTGAACGATGCAGATGCTATTCCAAGATGGTTCCCAAGCCAGGCCACTCTGTGTGCTGATCCCAGAAGTGGATCTGCAATCACGCATTACAATCACTCCACACTTTTAAATCCCTACCCCAACAGCAGCATTTGTTACTTTAACTATGCTCTTCTTAATCGCCTCTCAAATCTGTCGATCTGTACATTGTGGATTGTGATCATGTATAGTCTTTCCACTGACTGGTTAGCACGCAACAAAAGTAATGAACTAAACTAAACTAAACTATGCTTTTGTAATATATAAACATTGTGTCAGGAGGAAGTCTGTTCTTTAGAGGTTTAGATAAAGCAGTAATAAGGGATAAGGCTATGGTGGCACATGGATGCATAGGGAATGGAGGGATATCAATCACGTCAGGCAGAGATAAGTTTAACTTGGTTTAGTATGGGCATTGTGAGCCACAGGCCCTGTTCCTGTGCTGTACAGTTCTATTCATATGCAAGGGAAATTGTGTAGTCTGATATCCTGTGTTGAGGCTGATTTTTGCCCATAGGAGTGTGTGATTCAACCACTGAAGAAGGGTCATTTTGATGAAAAATTGTTGATTTCTCTGTGAATACAAGGAATGCTAAATGTCTGAGAGCAACAAATCAGTGGCATCTTAGCTGAATCTGTTATCTGTTGACTCTTTGAATCTATTGCAAAAAGACAATTTGAAAAAATCTTTGATGTAATTTTCAGGGGTTGATTTGAATTCAGTGTTTAGAATCAAGTTGACCACTAATCTCAGTATGGTAACCTTATCCAACTCCCTCAGTCGTTTAACTATTGCTTATAGGAGGTTCAAGCTGTTGGAGATACAACGAACCGCAGATGCTGGTTTACAAAAAACGCAAAACGTGCTGGAGTAATTCAGTGAGACAGGCAGCATCTCTGGGGAACATGGATAGGTGATGTTTCCGGTCGGGACCCTTCTTCAGCCTGACTCGAACCATCACCTATCCTTCTTTTCCAGCATTGCTGCCTGACCACTGAGCTACTCCAGCACTTTGTGCCTTTTGTTAATTTTTCTTGGTGAAACTTTCAAACTAAATGCAGATCCACTATGGTATCTGCCTCCACCACCACCACTGGCAGTGTGTTCCAGGCACCCACCACATTATGTGTAAAACAACTTGCTTTATCCTTTAAAACAATGTTTTCATACATTTTACTGGCATCAGGAATGTATTCTATTGGATTATATTGTCTATTGGAATATTTAAGGAATTATTTTGTTAACAAGTCCATTTCTGTTTGAGTTTAGTTTTACACTACAAGAGTTTTAGAGATACAACATAAAAAACGGGCCCTTCGGCCCAACGAGTCCATGTTGACCATCGATCGCGCGTACATTAGTTCTATGTTATCGCACTTTAGCATCCTACACAATTTACAGAAGCCAATTAACCTACAAACACATCTTTGGAATGTGGGAGGAAACCAGAGCACCCGGAGAAAACCCACGCGGTCACAGGGAGAACATACAAACTCCACACAGACAGCACTACTCAGGTTTGAACCCGGGTCTCTGGCACTGTGAGGCAACAGCTCTACCAGGTGCACACACCACTGAGCAAATTAAAATTGTGTTTATAAATTAAATCCAAAAAAACCCCATACTATCTCTGCAGAAACGTGGCCAGTTACGAGCATTTACAGTGACCATATGTTTCGTAATGACAAGAATACAATTTCCAAGCATTGAAACTGCATGCCTTTTTTTATTTGCTGTATTATATTACTTTAAGCAATATTGTGTAATAATTCAGAATGAAATTTATGCTGCTGCGTTCTGCAACTCAATATTGCTCCGTGTTTTATTGGGAGAGAATTAGATTCAAGCTGAAGTACAACTTTAAAAATGAGAGGAAAAGTAAGAAAACTAAAAGATCAAAGGTGGGAGGAAATGTACTGGAAGATGGACAATCTGTATATCTTGTTGAGTGAAAGGGAAAGTCAGGGACTGTGCAGGGGAAAAAGCAGAGTGTTTTTGAATGAGCTTTCTTTATTTTTTTCCCAGTTCCTCTTTCAAGCTTTTCCCAGTCACATATGTAATGTGGTTGAGAGAGAAACCTGCTCTCGTTTCACCACTAATGTCATTCTTACCCAGTTGTTCAGGGACATATTTAAGCAGCCACTTTGCCCACAGATCATGCAGATTGGACTTGCTTGTAGTCTGTGCAGTTCATTCCCACAGCTGCTTCTCGTATTGGACATGAGGGTCTGATCTACCCTTAGACTCCATTGAGGTATCCCGTAGTGATCCCACACAAAGCATTTCAGGTGAGTCTTTTTAACCGCATTTTGTTTTAATTTAGTTTATTGTCACGTGTAAACAAGGTACAGTGAAAAGCTTTTATTGCGTGCTGACCAGTCAGCGGAAAGACAATACATGAGTACAATCGAGCCATTCACAGTGCAGATACGTGATAAAGGGAATAACATGAATAACATTTAGTGCACAATAATGTCTGATCAAAGATAATTCAAGGGTCTCCAATGAGGTAGGTAGTAGCTCAGGATATCTCTCTGTTTGTGTTAGGATGGTTCAGTTACTTGATAACAGCTGGGAAGAAACTGTGCCTGAATCTGGAGGTGTGCGTTTTCGCACTTCTATACCTTTTGCCCGATGGGAGAGGGAAGAAGAGGGAGTGGCCAGGGTGCGACCTGTCCTAGATGATGCTGGTGGTCTTGCTGTGGCAGCGTGAAGTGTAATTGGAGTTTTGCAGTAGACGTTTCTTTTACAAGTGATAAAAATGACAGTTGGGGAAGATGAATGACTGTGGGTTCATTTAGTATGATGAAATACGTGTTTGCTCCATCATCCCAATTAAGAAAGATGATTTCAAGTTAAGATTCTGAGAGAATGGACCAAGTACTCAATGATGTATTCAAGAGAGAGTTAGATATAGCTCTTAGGGCTAACTGAATCAAGGGATAGGGGGAGAAAGCAGGAACGGGGTTACTGATTTTGGATGATCAGCCATGATCATATTGAATGGTGGTGCTGACTCGAATGGCCTACTCCTGCACCTATTTTCTATGTTTCTATGCACAGTACAGTACAGCACAGGAACAGACACTAACACCCACACCCACAACATCTTTTGTTTTGCACAGAGAGTGGCGGGTGCCTGGAACATGCTGCCAGGGTTGTTAGTGGAGGCAGATAATATAATGGCAGTTAAGGGACTTTTGGATAGGTACATGTTTAGTTCAGAGATACAGAGCAGAAACAGGCATTTCGGCCCACCGAGCCCACACTGACCAACAATCACCATACATTAGTTGTACCCTACAATTTACAGAAGCCAATTCAACTACAACCTTGCACGTCTTTGGAGTGTGGGAGGTAACCGGAGCACCCGGAAAAAATCCATGAGGTCACAGGGAGAACGTGCAAACTCCGTACAGATAACGCCCTTAGTCAGGATGGAACCCAGGTCTCTGGCACTTCAAGGCAGCAACTCTACCACTGAGCCACCATGCCATCCACATGGATATGCAGGGAACGGAGGGATATGGATTATATGCAGGCAGATGACAATTAGTTTGGCATCATATTTGGCACAGATATTGTTGGCCGATAAGTCTATTCCTGTGCTGTACTGTTCTATGTTCTGTTTTGGACTACAGAGTTTTGGACCTTGTAGATACCCCTTCTCAGCAAAACTTGTCCTTTCAGTCTTGGCTAAGAATATTAAACTGAGGTCAAAAGTGACTTCAGGTGTGTTCTCAATCTCTCTTGGACCTCCATCCCACTTCCATGTCTGTTCCACACTTTCCCCTTCTCTCTACCTTGCACGTTATATCACTCGGCAATGCTGCCTCTAATACCTGTTCACACAAACTGTCCCTTCACTGTTAGTCATAGTCGTACAACACAGAAACAGGTCCTTCAACCCTCCCTCCTCCGCTTTCCCAGTTCTCCCAACAGTCTTACTGTTTCCGACTACATTCTATCTGTCCCGCCCACTGCCCTGACATCAGTCTGAAGAAGGGTCTCGACCCGAAATGTCACCCATTCCTTCTCTCTAGAGATGCTACCTGTCCCGCTGAGTTACTCCATCATTTTGTGTCAACCTTCAGCCCAACTTGTCCATATTGACCAAAATGCACAACTTACTAAAACCAAAGATACAAGATAGACCACTCCTGCAAAATCCAATGGACAATCCAACAGAGCATAACTTCCGCCATTTCAGTAAACCCGACCCGACGTCAGTTATGCCTCTCACAGTGTAATCAGCATTGCGGGGGCATAGTTTGTGTGTTTTAAATGTTTTTTTTTATTTTCTTTTTAAATGCAGTAAACCCTCATCATTTTCCCCCATCACTGTCAGTACTGCCTTGGTCGCTATTTGCTGAAGTAAGTGTGTGTGTGGAAACACAAATACAGTTTACTCCAGACACAAAAGGCTGGAGTAAATCAGCTGATCAGGCAGCATCTCTGGAGAAAAGGAATAGGTGACATTCCGGGTCGACTGGTCTTCTTCAGACTGACAGTCAAGGGAAAGGGAAACGGGAGTTACAGGCATATCTTCCATTAATTTGTCCTTAGTACCGTCTATATCTCTTGTTCCTCTTTCCCCTGACTCAGTGTGAAGAAGGGTCTCGACTCGAAATGTCACCTATTCTGCTCTTTGATCTTTGCTTTCGTCCGTCTGTCCGCGCGTTCGCTCACTCTTGGTGCTGCCGCTTCTCCCCTCAGAGAGAGAGAGAGAGAGAGAGAGAGAGAGACGCGCGCGCACGCACGCACGCACGCACGCACGCACGCACGCACACACACACACACACACACACACACACACACACACACACACAAAATCACACACACACACACACACACACACACACACACACACACACACACACACACACACACACACACACACACACACACACACACACAAAAAAAAAAATGGAGACCAGGAGCAGAGCGGAGAATGGCATCAAATGGGTCATGGCAGCTATCGAAGACGGTAAGGGGGAAATTACAAAAAACACCCGAACTAAATAGATGATCAACAAAAAAAAGGGGGGGCCAGCAATCGCTCCAATTCCGTGTGGGAGGGGGAGGATGGCTTCAGTTCCTCTTTCCCCTGACTCAGTCTGAAGCAAAGATCATAGAGCGGATGATCTGCTATAATCCTTGGTACGCTTCGCTTGTAAAGTAGTAAAGTAAGTTTATTTATATAGCGCCTTTCAATCAGATTACTGAAACCAAAGCGCTTTACAGACAATTAACCATATAAATAAAAAATAAAAAGGTAGAATAAAAAAGACACGACACACTATTAGAGATTCAACATGAACATCCCCCCACAGCAGAGTCGACACTCTCCACCGTGAGGGAAAGGCACCAAAGTGTCCAGTCCTCCTCCTAGTCCACCCGAGATCGGGGCCAGTCTGAGGGCTCCGCAGCCAGTCGCCGCAACGGCAGCTTGTAGATGAGAACGCCATGACGGAAGCCGGTTACGGAAATGGCGCTGAAGATTACCCATCACCTACTACGGCTTTTTCGCGGTGTGAACCATCTTGTTCCGCTCTATGATCTTTGACTAAAACTCTCATCTTGTTTGTTTCTATGTCTGTCTGTCTGTCTGGATGATCCTGAAATTACGCCAAAACGGTACATGATAGCGCTGCTTACCTTACTCACCATTGTCCTGGGGTGCAGTGTATCAAGTTTCGTTCAGATTGATGGTATATTTTACAAGTTATTCTCATTTTAAACTTTACAAAATGCAGTTTGACAAAAATCACTTGAACTTGCACTGGCAGTTGGCAGCGTATGACGTCACAATGGGATCTTATTTTCATAAACTGCCCGTCAGCAGTGTTCCACCCCACAATTACATCACAACGGGATCTCATTTACATAAAATTCCATGCAGATTGATGTTACATTTTACAAGTTATTCACATTTTAAAATTTAAAAAAATCACTTTTCACTTTAAAAAAATCAAACTTTTCACTTTACAACTTGCCCTGCCCGTTACAATGTTAACAAATGACAGTCATTCCATTGACTGGGTAATTCTCACACAAATTACCCAGTCAATGCAATGAGAGATTTGTTACATTGTTGTAAGGAGAGGGAAGGAGGAGAAATGTTATTTAAACTGTGTTTAGTGGATAGGGGAGAGGTGAGGAGTGGGGGAGCAGGGAGATAGAGGGAGAGGAGGGGGGTAGGGAGGGGAGAGGGGTTATGGAGGGAGTGGGGGAGGGGAGGAGGAGAGTGGAAAGAAGAGGGAGGGTGAAGAGGAGGGAGAGGGAGTGCTGGGGGATGAGGAGGAAATGAGCCGCACCTGCAAAGTTGGGGGCCATGGTTGAGTGGTGAAATATTGCTTTGGGGGAACGGGTGAGTGGTGGAATATTGCATTGGGGGAACAGGGCCCAACGAGTCCCACGGTCTAGTATCCCTCTAAATCTTTCTTATTCATGTAACTATCCAAAAGCTGTTACAGTACCTGCCTCAACTATCTCCTCTGACAGCTCGTTCCATATACACACCACCCTCTGCGTGAAAAGGTTGCCCCTCAGGTTCCCATTAAATCTTTCCCCACTCACCTTAAACCTATGTCCTTTTGTTTTTGATTCCCCTGCTCTGGGTTTGTGCACTCACCCTATTTATTCCCCTCATACAACTCTATAAGATCACCCTCCCAGCCCTCACTCACCCAGACCTGTCCCACCCAGCACCCTCCCACCCAGCACCCTCCCACCCAGATCCTCTCACCCCAGCCCTCTCCCACCCACCCATCCCTCTCCCACCCAGCCCTCTCCCACCCAGCCCTCTCCCACCTAATCTCACCTTCTCTCACCCTCTCTCACCCCCACTCACCCCCTCTCTCTCCCCTCTCTCTTTCTCTCTCTCTCCCTCCCTCTCTCTCTCCCTCTCTGTCCCTCTCTCTCCCTCCCTGTCTCTCTCCCTCTCTCTTCCTCTCTGCCCCTCTCTCCCCCTCTCTCTCTCTCTCCAGTCCCACCCTTTCTCACGCAGCTTTCTTGAACCTTTGTTCATGGCTGTTTGCTCTCTGACCTGGTATCTTAAGGCCCTGTCCCACTTACGTGTCCTTGGCACGCAAATTACGCGACCTCGTCGTCGCGTTGAGGCGCACGGGCATCGTGTGGCCGCCCGGGGCCGGTCCCACTGAGAAGCGCGGAGGGGTATGTAGTTGTGCGCGATATCGCGCGGCACTCCGAAATTATGTAGCGAACAAAATCTTTGCGTGCCACCGCCTGTCGCGTAACTGACGGCCAAAGTGGGACAGGCCCAAGACCCTGGCGCGACGCAACGTCTC
Source organism: Malacoraja senta (assembly GCA_038087875.1). NCBI lineage: Eukaryota > Metazoa > Chordata > Chondrichthyes > Rajiformes > Rajidae > Malacoraja > Malacoraja senta. The sequence goes on along the minus strand of CM075978.1, from coordinate 122,923,103 downwards.
ACCTCCAACAGCAGCAGAAGCAGGCAAATGATCGCCGAGCTCGGCCTGGGGCTCACGGCCGTTGCGGATCGGGTCCGCCCCCACTTCTACTCCCAGAGCGGGGCCAAGAAAATTGAAGATAGACACAAAATGCAGGAGTAACTCAGCGGGACCGGCAGCACCTCTGGAGAGAAGGAATGGATGACGTTTCGGGTCAAGACCCTTCTTTCAGACCGAAGAAGGGTCTCGACCTGAAACATCATCCATTCCTTCTCTCCAGAGATGCTGACGGTCCCGCTGAGTTACTCCAGCATTTTGTGTCCATCTTCAAATGACGTCACGCGCTCCAGACAGTTGTGCGGACGCATGAAGTCGTGCGCGACCTTCGCGGGACTGTCGCGCCTCAACGCGACCACGAGGTCCCGTAATTAGCGTGCCAAGGATACGTAAGTGGGACAGGGGCTTTAATCTCCTCCAAGCTACCCTCAATCTGCACCTTACCTTGACCTCTCCTTCCTCTCTTACACCGTCATTTAGAAGTCCTATTAAAATGAAACTAAAAGTAAGTCAAAGATTTTGAAAACAAGACGCCTCGTAGATACTAATTTATGCATTTTAAATTACAATAAACTTGTGTGTAGCGAAACTCTTAAATTCTCACACAAATTACCCAGTCATGAATTTTACTCATAATTTTGCGTTATCACTTTCTTATCTCTTGCATGAGTGTACACTTCAGAACCGAATCACCACCTTAAGAAGCAGCTTCTTTGATTTTTTTTAAATGTTGCCCACATAAAGATAAATGCTCATGGAAAGATCAAAACTTGTTAAGGCTGAGATGATTCTTGTTGTAAACCGCAAAAAGAGTTTAGCTTCTGCAGCGCCACATGTTTATTGGTACAGTGGTTAATGCTGCTGTCTCACAGTTACAGGGGCCCAGGTTTGATCCTGCCTTGGCTTCAGTCTCTATAAGTTTGGGAATTCACTCCATTCCAGCATAAATTGCCTTCCACATCCGAGGGACAAGTTTGTAGGTTAATTAGCAACTTCGTGTTGCCCCCTATTTTAGGTTCCTGGCAAAAATAAATAGAAGAGGAATTGATGAGTATGTGAAAAACTTTGTTTTGCATGTGATCCAATCAGATCAGATAATATTATATATAAATGCAGTTAAGCAAACTCAAGTACAAGTGATAAATCAGAGGGGAAGATGCAGAATGCAGAATATAGTTTCAGCATTGCAGTGCACCAGTTCCAGAAACAAAGTCCAATGACCACTATGGAGTAGATGTGAATCAGACAAGCTTATGGAAGGACCATTCTGAAGCCTGATAACAGTGGGAAATAATCTGTTTTCTTGAGTCTGGTGGTGTGCTTTTTCAAGCTTCTGTACCTTCTGCTGGATGGGAGCAGGAGGAAGAAGGAATGATCGGGATGGGACGTCTTTGATTAAGGTGGCTGCCATTCCAAGGCAGCGTGAAGTATAGATGCAGTCAATGGTGGGGCGTCTGTTCTGTACAATTCTTTATTTTGTCTTGCCACTTGTCATTCCTGCAAGCAGACCAAAATATACCACCTCATATTTCTCTTCCTTAAATTTCATCTGCCACGCCTCTGCCCATTTTGCATCTTGTTTGTATTCCATTGGAGTTTACCTCTTCTTTGCGGTGCTGCCAAACTTTGTGCTATTTACACATTTAGAAACTATGCCCTGTACCCCAGTTCCACGTCAGTCGCACAATTATTGCAGAGATGCTGCCTGACCCACTGAGTTGCTCCAGCAATTTATGTTTTTTTGTAAACCAGCATCTGAAGAAGTGTCTCGACCCAAAACGTCACCCATCCCTTCTCTCCAGAGATGCTGCCTGTCTCGCTGAGTTACTCCAGCTTTTTGTTTCTATCTTTGGTTTAAACCAGCATCTGCAGTTCCTTCTTACACATCTGAAGTTCCTTGTTTCTTCATTTCTGGGGAGGCACATTGGCACAGCGGTATAGTGGCTGCTTTACAGGGCCAGAGACCCAGGTTCAACCCTGACTATGGGTGCCGTCTCTACGGAGTTTGTACGTTCTCCCTGTGGCCAAGTGGGTTCCAGGTTTCTCCCACATTCTAAAGACGTACAGGTTTGTAGGTTAATTTGGCTTCAGTAAAAATCATAAATTGTCCCTAGTGCGTAGGATAGTGCTAGTGTGCGGGGATCGCTGGTCAGCGGACTCGGTGGGCCGAAGGGCCTGTTTCCGTCCTGTATCTCTAAACAAATTTAAATTTTAGGGACGCAGAGGGGCATAAGACCTGTTATTTTGTTTTGTTGCTTTGTTAATAGTTGTTTGTTACTTTATTCATAGGTTTTCCATATCTTACTTGTATTTTGCTTAGTTTAGTTTAGTTTAGAGATACAGCGCGGAAACAGGTCCTTCGGCTCACCGGGACCGCGCCGAACAGCGATCCCGGCACATTAACACTATCCTACACCCACTAGGGACAATTTTTACATTTACCAAGCCAATTAACGTACAAACCTGTACGTCTTTAGATTGTGGGAGGAAACCGAAGATCTCGGAGAAAACCCATGCAGGTCATGGGGAGAACAGACAGCACCTGTAGTCGGGATCAAACCCGGGTCTCCGGCGCTGCATTCGCTGTAAGGCAGCAACTCTACCACTGCGCCACTGTGACCTTAAAGAAATAGTTGTTGCGCTCTTCGGGAGTGTTCGGGGTGAGACTTGATTATGCTGGTAGCCTTGCCGAGGCAGCGTGGTGAAGATGGAGTCAATGGAGGGGATGTTGATTTGTGTAATGGCAAGATTAGACAAGATCAACATGGTTGTTTGAAAGGGAAATCATATTTGACCATTTTTTGATGTTCTTTTTGAAGAGGTAAAATGCATTGGATAAAGGGGAAATGCTGGATATACTTCAATTTCCAGAAGACATTTGAGAAAACGCTGCATCAAAGCTCATTTGTGTAAAATAAGCACTCATTGTGTAGGCGTGTAACTCGTTGGTGTGGATGCAAAGCTGGTAGCAAACAGGAAACAGAGTAAACATAAATGTTTTTGTCTCACTGATTAGCAAAATGTAGGGAGCTATGTGTCACAGAGATTAGTTCTAGGCTTTGGTCTAGGTTGTTCTCACATGTGCCAAGGTACAGTGAAAAGCTTTGTTTTGCATGCTATCCAATCAGATCAGATATACCATTCATTAGATACAATCAAGTCAAACTCAAGTCTATTAGATAGAGCGAAGGGGAATGTACAGAGTGCAGAATATAGTTCTCAGCATTGTAGCGCACCAGTTCCATAGAAAAAGTCCAGTCCCTGGTGGGGTAGGGGTGAATCAGACAGTACCGTAGCTTATGGAAAGACTTTTTCAGAAGCCTGATAACAGAAGGGAAGAAGCTGTTCCTGAGTCTGGTAATGCGCACTATCAAATCACTGTACTTCCTGCCCGAAGGGAGCTGGGGAGAAGAAGTAATGACTGGGAAGGAACAAGTCTTGAAGTTGGCTGCTTTTCCGAGGCAGCATAGATGGAGTTAATTGTGGGGAGTCTGGTCTATGAGATGGACTGGGTTACATCTAGAACTCTGCTATTTCTTATGGTCATGAGTAGAGCTGTTCCCAAACCAAGCTGTGATGCAACCTAACAGTATGCTTTCTATCCATGGGGTCTCAGTCTATAACAATGTTCATAAATGACATGGATAAAGTCACCAAAGATTTCGCTGCTAAACTTGATGAAGGCACATAACAATGGGTGGGAGAGTCAGTTGTGCAGTGAACATAGAAAGTAGAACAGTACAGCACAGGAACAGGCCCTTCATCCCACAGTAGATTGCCGAACATTATGTCAATTTAATTCCGTCTGCCTGCACATGCTCTGTAGCCCTCCATTCCCTGCCTGTTCATATATCTGTGTAAATGCCTCTTAAATACTCCTCCTATACCTGTTTCAAGGCGCGTTCCAGGCACCTAACACTCTCAGTGTGTAAGTAAAGACACCTTGCCTCGTGAAGACACAAAGAACAAACTTTTATTTGTGTGCTATCCAGTCAAAGAAAAAACTATACATGAATACAATCAAGCCGTGCAGCGGAAGCAGATAAAGGGTACAACATTTAGTGCAAGATTTAACATTGAAGTCATCAAAAATAGTTCAAAAGTCTTCAGTGAGGTAGATGGGAGGTCAGGACCGCTATCTAGCTGATGAGAGGACAGTTCAGTTGCCTGATAACAGCTGGGAAGTAACTGTTCCTGAATCTGGAGGTGTGCCATTTCAAACTTCTGTACCTCGTGCCTGATGGGAGAGGGGAGAAGAGTGAATGTTTGGGGTGAGACTGGTCCTTGATTATGCTGGCAGCCTTGCCAAGGCAGCGTGAAATGTAGATGGAGTCAATGGAAGGGAGTTTGTTTTGTGTGATGGTCTGGGCTACGTCCATAACTCGGCACAGTGGCGGAGTGGTAGAGATGCTGCCTTATAGCACCAGAGACCCGGGTACGATGCTGACTAAATGTGCTGTCTGTGTGGAGTTTGCACATTCTTCTTGCGTGGGTTTTTTCTGCGCTGGTTTCCTCCTACATTGGTTTGAGTCTGTAGTAACATAAAGGATTTTATTCTCTCAGCGATAAGGTGAGTTTTAAAACAATCTGGTAGTTTATAGTTATGGTACAATAGTTAATAGTTCAGAAGTTCTAGGAGAAGAATTAGGCCATTTGGCCCATCAAGTCTACTCCGCCATTCAATCATGGCTGATCTATCTTTCCCTCTCAACCTCATTCTTCTGCCTTCTCCCATAACCCCATATTAATAATCATCCATATCCAATGACAGACGTTTGTGGCAATGAATTCCACAGATTCACCACCCTCTGACTGAAGAAATTCCTCCTCATCTCCTTTCTAAAGGTACGTCCTTTTATTCTGAGGCTGTGGCCTCTGGTCCTAGACTCTCCCAATAATGGAAACATCTTCTCCACATGCACTCTATTCCAGTTATGGTGTGATAGTTATGGTAAGAAACTTATTATTCCAGGTTCATTAACTGAATTCAGTTTCAGATTCATTGGCTACTTTCATGAGATTTGAACTGATTTTTCAGAATTATAATTCCAGTCTTCTGGATTTGTGAATTGTAACCTAACTGTGAGACAACACATGTGTAAATGGAAATGATTGTTACAGCAGCAGTTTTGCATAGCACAGTCAGATTTTCTTTTTAGTAGACTGCTGCGTACGATTTGGCAACAAGCATTTGAGAAAGTAGCAGAAATTATTATTCTCGTGTTTTGGCATTTCCTTTCAGTTTGTTACAGTTACTATAATTCTGAAATGCGATCCCCTTTGTATGGGTTTTTACCATTCTTATCAGGGACTGCCCCTTACTTAATTTTGGAATCTGCACATTCAACGTTAGTTCATAGATCCCGCTGCTGAGCTGAACACATTTTGCCTGACCTGGCATATAAAGTTTGTGCATTGTGTCAGCTCTTGAAACGGTAAAGACATTGCCTCTAATTATAGCAAGGTGCAAGTATCTTTGATGCATCTGTCTCCAGTTTAACCACCACAGCCTTCATTAAAAGTTGTAAACCCAGAGACTGTTCAGGAAGTTAAGAAATGATTCATTCTTATTGGCTCAAGGTTTTGGGGTTGGCTATGCATAGCTGGCAGATTCTCAAAGGACAGAATACACTTCTGGTCTTATTTATGTCGCCCTTCGAACTAGCATGCGGCAGGTTCTGAAAACAGTCTCCTAATGGTTGCAGCCTCTTTCTAAGGCATGTATTTGCTCTCTCCCTCTCAGGAAATCCCGCTGTCAGAAATCTTGCAGTTGGATCCACCTCGGGATTTTACAAATCTGGCTCAAGGCAGCAACCCTCACTGTTTTGAGATAATAACTGACACCATGGTGTACTACGTTGGAGAGAATCTCGGAGGCAACTACCAGAATCACGCCTTGGCTGCCACAGGAGTAGGTTTAGACGTCGCTCAGAGCTGGGAGAAGGCCATTCGACAAGCCCTAATGCCGGTAACACCACAAGCCAGTGTCTGCACCACAGTTGGTCAAGGCAAAGAACACAGTAAGTAATTCTCACCCTTGAAGCATGTTGGGCTTATTATTAGTAAAACAAAAGCAAAAACACTTTTTCACACAGAGCGTTGTGAGTGTGGAATTCTCTGCCTCAGAGAGCGGTGGAGGCCGGTTCTCTGGATACTTTCAAGAGAGAGCTAGATAGGGCTCTTAAAGATAGTGGAGTCAGAGGATATGTGGAGAAGGCAGGAACAGGATACTGATTGTGGATGATCAGCCATGATCACATGGAATGGCGTTGCTGGCTCGAAGGGCCGAATGGCCTTCTCCTGCACCTATTGTCTATTGTTTATATGAAGGAATGATGATTGGGCAAGGAACACCATGTTTTGTCATTTTATTTTGGAGATATCAAAACCTGTTGTTTTTTTCTAACGCACTTCGATCAAGCTTAAGACACCCGGGTTCGATCCTGACCTCGGATGCTATTTGCAGGGGAGCTTGCAGGTTCTCAGTTTGACTGTTGCATAGCTTTCCCCTGGGTGCTCCTGTTTCCACCCATATCTCGAAGACGTGCGGGTTTGTCGTATAGTCATACAGTGTGGAAACATGGCCTCCGGCCCAACTTGCCCACGATGTCCAATATGTCCCATCTACATTAGTCCCACCTGCATGCATTTTGCCTAAAGTTTTTCCTCTAAGCCTATCCTATCCTATCCATGTACCTGTCTAATTGTTTCTTAAATGTTGCAATAGTACCTGTTTCAAGTACCTCCTCCGGCAGCTTGTTCCATACACCCAACACCCTTTGTAAAAAAAGTTATCTTTCAGGTTCCTATTAATTCTTTCCCCCCTCATCTTAAACCAACATCCCCTGGTTCTCAAGATTAATTGGCTTTGGTAAATTGTCCATTGTAGTAGATTGTGGGGGTAATTGTTGACAATATGGAGGGAATAAAAGGTTGGGTTAGATTATTGTAGGAATAGTGTAAATGAGTGGTTGATGGTCAGTGTGGGGGTCAAAGACAAAATATATTTTAGTTTAGTTTACTGTCTCGTGTACTGAGGTACAATGAAAAGCTTTTTGTTGCGTGCTACACAGTCAGCGAAAAGATTACACATAATTACAATCAATCATTTCACAGTGCACAGATGAAGGGTACAACAGTTTGTGCAAGATTGAGACCATTAATGGTTTCCAATGAGGTAGATGGGAGGTCAGGACCGCTCTCTGGTTGGTGAGTGACCAAGGTGAGACTGGTGTGTAGGAAGGAACTGCAGATGCTGGTTTACATCCGGAGTGGCGGCGCGGCCCTGGCAGTCCCGTTTGTTTGTGTTTTTTGTATTGTTTATTTTGTTTTGGTTAGTCTAGTTTTTGGTTCTTAGTTTGTGTTTTGGGGGGGGTGGGGGGTTGAAACGGGGTTTGCAGTCTCTCCCTGCGGGGGAATGCGACTTTGTCGTATTCCCCTTCTCTGCCTCCGTCTGCGCTGAGGCCTAATGGAGCTGATGACCTCGAGGCTCCGGAGGCAGAGCCCGTCAGGACTCACCCTGAGCTCGCTCCCGTGAGGGTGGTCCGGCTCAGGGCTGGAACAGTGCTCCCGTGAGAGGTTGTGGCGCTCTCGTGAGGGCAGCCAGCCCAAGGGTGGAACGAGGCTCCCGTTGGAGCGGCCGAGCTCGGGGAGGTGCGGCACTCGCAGCCCGAGGGAGGTTCGGCGCCCATGTCGGGGCGGCCCGGCCGGAGGGAGAAGCGACGCCCAAGTCGGGGCGGCCCGGCCGGGGGGAGAAGCGACGCCCAAGTCGGGGCCGCCCGGCCAGTGGGAGAAGCGACGCCCAGGTCGGAGCGGCCCGGCCCGGGGAAGAAGCGACGCCCATGTCGGGGTGGCCCGGCTCGGGGGAGGTTCGGCGCCCATGTCGGGGCGGCCCAGCCCGAGGCCGAAGACGGCACGGTACTCACGTGAGGGTGGCTGGGACGGTGTTCTGGCGGTGGTGGCCTGAGTCCGGGGTTCGGCCGCGGGCCAGCGGCTGCGGCTGCGTCTGCAGGACTGGTGGGCGGCAGCTTCGACCACCCCAGGCCGCGGTGTTTGAGCCGCGGGACTGATTTAACATCGCCCGGGGGGTATCGCCTCAGCGCAGAGGGAGAAGAGGAGGGAAGAGACTGCAGACCTAAGACTTTTGCCTTCATCACAGTGAGGAGATGCTGGGTGGACTCACTGTGGTGGATGTTAATATGTGTTTATTGTTGTTTTTATTGTATTATATGTATGACTGCTGCAATTTTGTCCAGACTTCGGACTGAACGACAATAAAGGCATATCTATATCTATCTATCTACATCGAAGATAGTCACAAAATGCTGGAGTAACTCAGTGGGTCAAGCAGCATTTTTAGAGGAAAAAGAGTAGGTGATGTTTCAGGTCAGAGCCCTTCTCAAACTGGTCCTTGATCATGCTGGTGGCTTTGCTGAGATCCATGATACATCTAAACAAAGTCTGGGATTGATCTGTGAACATGGTGACTTGATACATGAGCAAACAATGGCAGCTGATATAAACCTGACCTGCGTTGTTGCTTTGTCTGTTTATTGCTGGGATAAACATCTTCGCACTGGACTTTGGCTTCAATGTAAATTTGGTGTAATGCATCAATGTATTTCAGTCTGAAGAAGGGTCTCGACCCGAAACATCACCCGCTCCTTCTATCCAGAGATGCTGCCTGCCCTGTCGAGTTACTCCAGAATTTTGTGTCTGTCTAAATGTATTTCAGTAATGCCTCCTGAACCCTGCAATGTTTCACTTTCTTACTGCTTGCGCAGCATGGTGTTCAACGATCATTATTTAGCTATAAACTACCATTATTAGAGTTACTCGCTTCTCTTTCGCTGAAACTTGAGGCATCGAGGTGTGAAAATTGGTGTACAAATGTAAATTCAATCTTTTCTGAAGAAGAGTCCCAACCTGTCCGTTTCCCTCTATAGATGCTGCCTGACCTTCTGAGTTCTACTAGCACTTTGGGTTTTTTTTGCTGAGGATTCAGCATCTGCAGATTTTAGAGCCTTCAACCTTTCTTTCCCTGTTGGTTCATCCTATTAAATAGATCTACAACAGTTACTGGGACAGTTGAGACATTTGGTTTTAGTTTAGTTTTAATTTAGCTTAGTTTAGAGATGCAGCATGGAAACAGGCCCTTCGGCCCACTGAGAACACACTGACCATGTTCTCAATAGTTCTATGTTATCCCACGTTCCCATCCACTCCCTGCACACTAGGGACAATTTATAGAGGCCAATCAACCTACATACCTGCACGTCTTTGGGATGTGGGAGGAAACTGGAGCACCCGGTCATAGGGAAAAGGTGCAAACATCACACAGACAGAACCTGAGGTCAGGATCGAACCTGGGTCTGCAGCGCAGTGAGGCAGCAACTCTACAGCTGCTCCATCGTACTGCCCTTGATTCATAGTGACATTTAATGACATCAGACTTTTACAATGGTGAGAAAGTTAAGATACACTTCAATCTTCCCTTTGCCTCCTGATTTCCATTTGAGTGGGTATCTGGAGAGGGTCCTCTAGCTAGGACACTAGCTGACTTCCCACACCACATTCTGGGCAGCAGGGTGAATTACTGTACACAAAACACCCCCAGTGGAGGATAAATTAACCTTTCACTAGTTTTATTTTTATCTCTGTCCCTCATCCATAGTCGGGCGCTGTTTGGGTGAGAATTATTTCTAACAAATTAGCAGTTGCATTACTGATTCGATCTTCAAAATATTAGTGATTAGGATGTCATTAGTTATGGGCAGTATATTGACACAGCAGTAGAGTTGCTGCCTCACAGTGCCAAGTACCCGTGTTTGATCCTGACTTCAGGTGCTGTCTGTGTGGAGTTTGTATGTTCTCCCTGTGACCGCGTGGGTTTGCTCTGGGTGCTCTGATTTCCTTCCACAACCCAAAGACGTGCGGGTTTGTAGGTTAATTGTCCCCTGTGAAATTGACTATATTGCATGGGGAGTGGATGGGAAAGTGGAATAATGTAGAACGAGTGTGTCATAAATTCATGGATTCATAGTTATACAGTGTGGAAACAGGCCCAACTTGCCCACGCCAAACAATATGCCCCATCTACAGCAGTTCCACCTGCCTGCATTTGGCCCATCTCCCTCTAAACCTATCCTATCCTTGTGCCTATCTAAATGCTTCTTAACGTTGTGATAGTACCGTCCTCAAACACCTCCTCCGGCAGCTCATTCCATACACCCACCATCCTTTGTGTAAAAAACGTTACCCCTCAGGTTCCTATTAAATCATTCCGCCCTAACCTTAAACCTATGTCCTCTGGTTCTCGGTTCTCCACTCTGGGCAAGAGACTCTGTGGGTTTCCCTATCTATTCCTCTTATGATGTGTCTGTCATAGTGTGAATGGGTGGATGGACAACATGGACCTGGTGGGCTGAAGGGCCTTTTTCCATGCTGTATCTCTATAAAAAATAAACAGATCAGGATTGGTTAGTATTCTGTATTACTGAAAATGCAGTTTCTGTCAATTCCCAGCAAAAATATATCTCGTACAGTTCCTGTTTGCTGCACTGTAAATACTGAAGAATCTTCATTGTGTATCTTACAAGTAGTCAGCTTGCCTTATTGAATTAGTGTTCAGTTGATTCTGGAATTGATGGCTAAGTTTAAAATTGAAGTCAAGATGGTGATCACAAATTTGCCATCCGCACCCTATCTGACCTGTGCTTGAATCCAGATCTATAACAATGCCGTGGACTCCAAACTCTTCTTTTGAAATTTTGAAGACGTTAATTGTGTGAATGAATATTTAAAAAAACAGTACTTAATTACGGATTAGTTTCTGGCCAGCATGACTCATTCTCTCAAGATGAGCAAGGAAGTTGACATTATTGGAAGTTAAAGGGGTTTATTAGAAAAATTCTCAAAAAATTTTGAGATTGGTAATCTGCTTTGAGGTTGAGACACAAGGAACTGCAGATGCTGGTTTACAAAAAAAAAGACATAAAGTGCTGGAGTAACTCAGCAAGGGCAGTATCTCTGGAGAATATGGATAGGTGACATTTTGGGTCGGCAACCCGAAATGTCACCTATCCATGTCCTCCACAGATGCTGCATGACCCTCTGAGTTACGCCAGCACTTTGTGACCTTTTGTCATGCTTTGAGGTATATTATCTGTAACAGGCGGCAGTAATGTCCTTTGTCCCCATAATTGCTAACAATTCTCATGTCCATTATGTCCCCACATGAGTTCCTCAAGAGTGAATTGGAGGGTATTAACTAGAAGGAGAGGTTGAACAAACATGGATTGTTTTCTCTGGAACGTCGAGGCTGAGGGGAGACCTGATAGTAGTATATAAAATTATGAGAGGCATAGATAGGGTAGACAGTCAGAACCTTTGTCTCAGGATGAAAATGTCAAAGACTAGTGGGCATAACTTTAAATCAAGAAGGAAAAAGTTTAAAGGAGGTGTGCCGGGCAGATTTCTCTTATACAGAGAGTGGTGAGTGCCTGGAATGCGCTGGCAGGGTTGTTGGTGGAGGTAGATATGATAGTTGGTTTTAAGAAGCTTTTGGATCGGCACGTGGATATACAGGGAATGGAGGGATATGGATCACATGCAGACCAGGGATATGAGTTTATCTTGGCATCATGTTCAGCATGGACATTGTGGGTCGAAGGGACTGTTCCTGTGCTGTACCGTTCTATATTCTAAGTGAATAAGGGAGCTATTTTCCACTAGCCCTTACACCAAGCAGAATATCCTGAGGCAAATTACAAGCTTACAAAACGCATCCTCAGAATTAATCTTCAAAGACCAAGATTGTGCTGAGATTTTGGACTCGACTTGTGAGGAGCAAGATGCAGTGCATTTAATCAGAATATCAATGATCTCCTGCTTTAAATTCTGGTGTTTTGAATGAAAACCAAATCATTGCACCTTTGCTATTATTTAAACCTTCCTCTACCTTCTGTCTGCCATTTACTAAAATTTTGTTCCACAATTTCCAAAGTCCACTGATAATGGTTGTGCAGTTATATTTCACTGCTAACTTACTTGGTTTAAATTTAAAGTGGGGTAAAAGATAGGCCTATGTCAACAAAACCAATGTAGCAATCATTGTATACTATGTAAGTAGTTAAATGCAGAGTGAAATTAAAAAAAGCTGAAGGAAATTCTCTTGAGGTCAGACAACACGTGGAGAGAGAATGATGTTTCAGATCAATGATTGTTCTATCAGAACTAGGTCCTTATTCATTAGTTCTGAGCAAAGGTTATTGAACTGATATCTTTCTCTCACCACAGATGATGTCCAAGCTGCTAAGTGTTTCAACCTTTTTCTGAATTTACTTAGCTCCCATATCTTCCCACAATCCCTATCAGGGTGTGGAACGATGGTATGCAGAAACAAGGAACTGCAGATGCTGGTTCACAAAAAAAGACACAATGCTGGAACAACTCAGTAAGTCAGGCAGCATCCCTGGAGACCATGGAAAGGTGACAGTTTGGGTCGTGACCCTTCTTTAGGCAATGGTAAAGGTATTTTAAAGGAGATCTTTTTGAGTGCATCGAGCTGATAGAGCTGCCGCCTCATAACACCAGAGACCGGGTTCGATCCTGACCTCTGGTGCTGCCTGTGTGGAGTTTGCACGTTCTCCCTGTGTCCATGTGGGTTTTTCCAAGTCCTGTTTCCTCCCACATCCCAAAGACGTGCAGCTTTGTAGGTTAATTGTCCTCTATAAATTGTCCCCTAGTGTGTAGGGAATGGAGGAGAAAGTGGGATAACATGGAACTACTGGGAACGGGTGATGGATGGTCGGCTATGTTTTCCAGCAGCAGAATTTCAGAAGCAGAATTTAAAATACAATTGACAGGTACAAGGATGGGAAAGGCTTAAAGAGTTATACAGGTAACGCAGGTAAATGCGACCAGCTTAGATAAGGTGTCTTGATCGGCATGGACGAGTTGGGCTGACGGGCCTGTTTCCGTGCTGTATGATTCTGCAACTCCATGACAAAATGTATCTGTTACGTGCTTAACTCTTGCAACAGGGAACAAATAGCTGCCTATGTGTTTCTCCCCTGACAATGTAAATTATCATTTTTCAAATGAAAATAGTCATACAGTTATTCAGCACGGAAACAGGCCCTTCGGCCCAACTTGACCGAGATGCCCCATCTACGTTAGTCTCAACTGCCTGCACCTGCCCTCTACACCTTTCCTATCCATGTACCTGTCCAAATGTCTTTTAAATATTGTCATAGTATCTGCCTCGACTACCTCTTCTGGCAGAAAAGAAAAACAAGTTGACCTTATTATAAGTCATTTGTGTTCTTAACTAGGTTGGTAGACTATCATGCAGTGAATGCAGATGGAACCCAGTTATGGTGGCATCAAAGAGAGAACAGGTTAAGCAGTGAACATTCTGGAAGGCAAAGATCTGGGAGATGTCAAAATTCTTGTTTTAATTGAACCGGATGCTTGGTATTTAATTAGACACGAGTTCTTTTGATGTGGAATGCTCTGCTTGAAAGGCAGGTGAAAGCAGGAGCAAAATAAAATGTTGCAAGGACTGCAGGAGAGCGAGCAATGGAGGGGACTAGCTATTTGCTCCCCAGAGTCAATGAAGTGATGACCTTCTGCGATGTGAGATTGTGTAATCTATTTCCTGCACCTTCTCCCATGGACTCCTCGCATGCAGAGGCTGTCAGTGGGCTGTGTATGAGTGGGCCTGCACTTCATCCTCCAGCACCTAGACCACCATGCAAGGATTTTGTTTGTTGATTTTAGCTCTGCATTCAACACCATTGTGCCAGAGTTACTACACTCCAAACTCTCCAAGTTGACTGTGCCGGTACCCCTCTGTCAGTGGATCACCAACTTTCTGACAGACAGGAAGCAGCATGTGTGGTTGGGAAAGCACGTCTCAGACCAGCAGACTCTCAGCATAGGAGCACCGTAAGGCTGCGTACTCTCTCCTCTCCTCTACTCTCTCAACACCAACGACTGCACCTCCACAGACTCCTCTGTCAAGCTTCTCAAGTTTGCGGATGATACAACCCTGATTGGACTGATCCAGGAAGGGAGGAATCTGCCTACAGACAGGAAGTGTCACAGTTGGCGTCCTGGTGCCATCGCAACAGCCTGTAGCTCAATGGTCTTAAGACAGTGGAATTGATAGTAGACTTTAGGAGAGCTCCCCCTCTCCTCCCCCCACTCACCATCAACAACACCACAGTCACATCTGTGGAGTCTTTTAAGTTCCTTGGAACCATCATCTACAGGGACCTTAAATGGGGGGCTACCATCGACTCCACAGTCAAAAAGGCCCAACAGAGGATGTACTTCCTGCGGCAGCTGAGGAAGCACAATCTGCCACAGGCAATGATGGTCCAATTCTATACTGCCATTGTAGAGTCTGTCCTCACCTTCTCCATCATGGTCTGGTTTTGCTCAACCATCAAGCATGACATCCAGAGGCTGCAGCGAATCGTCCAATCAGCTGAGAAGGTTGTTGGCTGAAACCTCCCCCCCCCCCCCCCCCCCCATTGACGAACTGTACACTGCAAGGGCCAGGAAGTGAGCGGGTAAGATCATCTCTAACCCCTCTCTCCCTGGCCACAAACTCTTTGAAGCACTTCCCTCTGGAAGGTGACTCCGGACTGTCAAAGCCGCCACAGGCAGACATAAAAACAGCTTTTTTCCACGAGTAGTAGCTCTACTCAATAACCAAAAGTCTGTAGCCTCCTTCTGCTCTGGTATTTTATTTCATTCACATTGTTACTGTATGTCATGTTGTTACATGCGAGCGGAGCACCAAGGTAAATTCCTTGTATATGTACATACTTGGCCAATAAACGTATTCTTATTCTATAACTCCAGTATAAGCGCTCAACTAAGAAAACCAAGCCCAAAGCCTAGTCTACCTTATCTAACTATCTAACTAAATATACCAACTTACAATAAAACTCCATATGCAAAAAACAGCTACCTACATATTAATTGGCTCTTTAAACAAATGAATTCTGTAGATACAAGTATATCATTGGAGTTATCTAGTGGGCACCTCCCTTCATTGGTGTTTCGTTGAGTTAGGCCCACGCCACTTCTGGCAGGCTCAACAGTTGGTTCTGATATCCCAGAACAACCCCCCTCAATACCTGCTCTCACCACCTATGTTACCAGTATCCACTAAATAACGGAAGCTGCAGCCAATTAGCTCACGCTAACAATTGCTAAACACCTGCATTCTGTCTTCCACTAATCCTAGCCTATCATTAAGCATGTAACATCACAAATATCACCCTTGCACAGGACCGACAATTACAGAGAAACACACATACTGCATGTCATACGTTTCCTTTCTGCCCCCAACTGACACTATTTCTTCTCCACCAAATCCACACTCTGCTGCCTCTGACAGCTGCTCTACGGCCTGAAGCAAACTCTGTCAGCGAATTCCTAGCTTTCCAAATAGCGACATGGTTGATCTTGCTATATAACACCTGCTACCTTGCTGCCCCAGCTTGAACTGAATCTGATAAAAGTCATGTCTGACAGGCAAAAATCTTGAGAATGAAGCAAAACTCATCCAGAGGCCATTCAACCCACAGTATGCTTGCGATCATATATCGGGGCATAAGCATAAGAGTCAGGAGTCATGATGCAGCTTTATAGGACTTGGGTTTGGCCGCATTTGGAGTATTGCATGCAGTTCTGGTTGCCCCATTACAGGAAGGACGTGGAGGCTTTTGAAAGGATGCAGAGGAAGTTTACCAGAATGATGCATGGAATAGAGGGTATGAGCTACAGGAAGAGGTTGGACAGACTTGGAATGTTTTCTCTGGATCGCCGGAGGTTGCGGTGAGCTAGGAGACCTAGTAGAAGTATATAAAATTATAGTGCAGACAGTCAGAATCTTTATCCCAGGGTGGAAAAGTCAAGGACTAGGGGACATAGCTTTAAGGTGAGAGGGGCAATGTTTAAAGGAGATGTGCGGGGCAAGTTTTTTTACACAGTGGTGTAAATGCTTGGAGTACACTGCCAGGTGTGATGGTAGGGGCAGATACAGTAGTGGCATTTAAGAGGTTTTTAGATAGGCACATGGATGTGTACGGATTGGAGGGATATGGACCATGTGCAGGCAGATAAGAGTTGGTCTTGGCATCATGTTCGTCAGACATTGTGTGCCTGTGCTTGTGCTAAACTGTTTGATGTTCTATGAATGAAGAGCCATGCTCACTATTGCCACTTAATGTTTGTTTTTTTAGAAATTGTTTTTCACTCTTCCATCTTCTGCTGCCTCCAACTTTTATTATTTTCTTTTCTTTGTTCGTGTCCACACATACCACTTCCTTCACCTCAGAAAATGAACATTCAATATTTTTTTTTCCAGAGCTGTCAAAAGCCACAGAAAGAAACATCTAGAGGAAGGAAGCAAGAATAAACAAATGTGACCTTTATTTGCATTGTGCAGTGGAGCCTAGCAATGTGAATATTGTCTCACCCCAGTGCAAGTTAATGACGGGTGCAGCACTCTTGCTAATCTAGATGCTCACAAAGTTAAAGTAAAGGGGCAAACCAAGTAATTACAAGCCAAAGAGTTTAATGTCAGTGGCAGGGAATTTGTCTGAATCTATTACAAGGCGGAATATTTGGAATGTTGTTAATTAGAGAGAACCAGAATTTTTGTGGAAGAACCATTATGGCTGCCTATAACCAACCAAAGGTCTTTGATGGTTGAAGGAAAGATGGAGGTGGTGATCCCTTCATGTCCCACAGTTTGAATTTTTAGAATGAATTCAGTTCGAATTTCTTGGAAAAATTTGAGATTATTGAATCGGAATGGGAACAAAAATATTTGAATGTTTAAATTTAGAAGGAGATAGAAAATTCTACAAGTGCCAATTGGTGGAAGGTTAGTTGTTAATTTTAAATTATAGTGACTGAAGATCTTCCATTAACGGAATATCGTGATGGGTATGGGAAAGAAAGGACAGATTGAGTTATGTCAGCTAAACTAATTGAATAGGTGGGATAGGTCTGAGCCGCTACTCCTGTCATTATATTCACATTTCCCTAATGGACCTGTCCCACTTACGCAACTTTTTCGGCGAAAGCCGGCACTCATCATAGGTCGTTACAGGTCACCGAAAATATTCAACATGTTGAAAGCCCAGCGGCGACCAGAACAAGGTACGACTCTTTGGGCGACTACTCATGACCATACAGGCTTCACATGTCGCCAGGGTGTCACCTGTATGGTCGTGAGTCGTCTCCTCAGTCACCCAAAGAGTCGTAGCGTCTTTCTGGTCGCCGCTGAATTTTCAACATGTTGAAAATTTTCGCCGACCTGCAACGACCTATGATGGGTGCCGGCATTCGCCGAAAAAGTCGCGTAAGTGGGACAGGCCCATAAGAATAAAGGGTGATTTTTCAGTCATTAATATGGATATGATAGATTTAGAGGGATATGGGCCAAACGCAGGCAGGTGGGCCTAGTGTAGATGGGGCATGTTGGTCGGCATGTGCAAGTTGGGCTGAAGGGCTTGTTTCACTAGATAACAGGTGCAGGAGTAGGCCATTCAGCCCTTCGAGCCAGCACCGCCATTCACTGTGATCATGGCTGATCATCCACAATCAATACCCCATTCCTGCCTTCTCCCCATATCCCTTGACTCCGCTATCTTTAAGAGCTCTATCTAACTCTCACTTGAAAGCATCCAGAGAATTGGCCTCCACCAGATTTTTTGTGGAACACTGTATGACTCAAAGCCATCCCTCATATGGATCATTAAGGCTTTGGTTTTCCTTTTAGTATATATGTGATTTGAATCAGAAAGATGGTACACTTTGAAGAGAGCCCCAATTGGGGAAAGGATGTTGAATGTATGAGTAATAGACACAAAATGCTGGAGTAGGTCAGGCAGCACCTCTGGAGAAAACGGATAGGTGACATTTCGGGTCGGTTACCTTCTTCAGTTCCAACCTGAAATGTCACCTATCCATGTTTTCCAGAGATGCTGTCTGACCCACTGAGTTAGTACAGCATTTTGTGTCTCTGGTATTAACCAGCATCTGCATTTCCTTGTTATTACAGTTGAATGTCCGAGTGACCCATTTCATTCAATTTCATCTTTGGGCTTAAGATTGTTAAGGGCTTGGACACACTTGAGGCAGGAAACATGTTCCCGTTGTTGGGGGAGTCCAGAACCAGGGGCCACAGTTTAAGAATACGGAGTAAGCCATTTAGAACGGAGACGAGGAAACACTTTTTCTCACAGAGAGTGGTGAGTCTGTGGAATTCTCTGCCTCAGAGGGCAGTGGAGGCAGGTTGTCTGGATGCTTTCAAGAGAGAGCTCTTAAAAATAGCAGAGTCAGGGGATATTGGGAGAAGGCAGGAACTGATTGGGGATGATCAACCATGATCACATTGAATGGCGGTGCTGGCTCGAAGGGCCAAATGGCCTACTCCTGCACCTATTGTCTATTGTCTATTGTCTATTATCTCCCACGATTAATACTTGCTGACCTCACCAGCTTTGTTCTCCGGGTGCATCGCTCCTTCACTTACACCCTTCCTCAGGCAACTCCGGACCATTCTGGTCTCCTTATCTCTAGCTCCTGTTACTTACTCCACGCATCTGCCCATCAACCCACACATCACCTGTATCCACCTATCACTTGTCAACTTCATAGTGCCCCCACCTCTCTTTTCCACCATTCTATCCCCCACCCCTGTCCATTCCTTCCACAGATGCTGCCTGATTTGCTGAGTTACTCGAGCACTTTGTATTTTGCTCTAGATTCCAGCATCTGCAGTTCCTTGTGTCTCTGGTCTGTTCTGCCATTTGCAGAGATGATGTGATAAATCAGGGATATAATTGAATGTACCTGCCATTCCTCCATCCGTTACTATCTTCAGTCACAAAAATGACTGCCTTATTAACAACCATTTGGTATTTACAGAATCTTTACCATCCTGAACAGCTAACAAGCAAAGTATTTGTTTTAAAGGCACCAAGTACTGGAGTAACACAGCAACTCAGGCAGCATCTCTGAAGAATGTGGATAGGTGATGTTTTGAGTCGGGACCCTTCTCCACCTATCCATGTCCTCCAAAGATGCTGCCTGACCTGCTGAATTACTCCAGCACTTTGTGTTTCTTTATGTAAACCAGCGTTTGCAGTTCCTTGTAGACCTAAATAATTTACTTGCTTGAACTCCATTTTGTACTCGTCCTATAAATGCTTCCATTCTGCTTGTCTGTGGATCAATGCCCAAAACTCCTTTTTCATCCCAGAGTCTTGAAGTTTATCATCTTGTAATTTTTCCTAACCTCTCTAATCATTTGTAAATGGGAATTGCTTCAATTCCTAACAGGTTTGAATATTGCTTTCGATGCAACTAAACCACACTAACCAATCCATGCTGAATGGAGCTTTACTCACCAAGGCCAAACGTACTTATTCTGACCAGATGTGTTGGCTTCTAAATTCTCCTCTGCTTTTAAGCCCTTCTGTAGTCTTGCTGTACCTTCTTGATTTTATGTCCTCCCATATGCATGCACTGAATGTTTTTCCAAAATTATAGGCAAAGCTATAATTGATTGTCCATCCCTGAATTAAATAGCATGCGAAACCATTTTACAAAGCAGCTAACAGTCAAACATACATGCCCTCTAGTATTCAATATTTATATTCTGGGAAAAAAGGTTCTGACTGTCTACCCTATCTATGCATCTCATTTTTTTATATACTTCTATCAGCTCTCCCCTCAACATCTAGCATTCCAGAGAAAACAATCCAAGTTTGTCCAACCTCTCCCTGTAGTCAATACCAACTAATCCAGGCGTTGCTCTGGTAAATATCCCCCCCAGCCTCTCCAAAACCACCACATCCTTCCTGTAATGGGGCAACCAAAACTACAGGCTAATGTGACCTAAACAAAGTCCTATAAAGCCACATTATAACTTCCTGACTATAGTACTCAATGCCCCGACCTATGAATGCCTTCATTGCCACTCTGTCTACATGTGTTGCTGCTTTGTTAAGTTGAATTGAGTTTGAGATGAGTTTAGTTTCGCCATTCAGCAGGAAGACAATACATGATTAAAATCGAGCCATCCACAGTGTGTTGATATATGGTAAAGGGATTAACGTGAATCACATTCAGTGCGAGGTAAAGCCCGATCATAGATAGTCTGAGGCTCCAATGAGGTAGATAGTAGCTCAGGATTGTTCTCTAGTTGCTGATAGGATGGTTCAATTGTATGATAACTGCTGTGAAGAGACTGTCCCTGAATCTGGATGTGTGCATTTTCACACTTCTATACCTTATGCCTGGTGGGAGAGGGGAAAAGAGGGACTTGTTATATATATACGCAGATGAAATACAGTGTAGCATAGTGTGGAGTCATGCATTTTGGTAGTAGGAATAAAGGCAAAGACTTTCTAAATCGGGATAGATTTCTAAAATCGGAGGTGCAAAGGGACTTGGGAGCACTGGTGCAGGATTCCCAAAAAGTTAATTTGTAAGTTGAATCGGTAGTAAGGAAGGCGAATGCAAAGCTAACATTTATTTCCAGAAGGCTACAATGCAGAAACAGGGATGTAATGCTGAGGCTTTATAAAGAAGTGGTCAGACCATATTTGGAGTATTGTGTGCAGTTTAGGGCCACGTATCTGAGGAAGGATGTGTTGGCATTGGAGAGGGTCCAGAGGAGGATTACAAGAATAATTTCAGGGATGATAAGATTAATATATGATGAGCATTTGATGGCACTGGGCCTCTACTCATTGGAGTTTAGAAGGATGAGGGGGTACTTTATTGAAACTTACCGAATAGTGAAAGTCCTGGAGAGAGAGCTGAGAGAGAGAATGTGGAGAGGATGTTTCCACTAGTAGGAGAGTCTAGGACCAGAGGCCATAGCCTCAGAATAAAAGGATGTACCTTTAGAACGGAGATGAGAAGGAATTTCTTTAGTCTGAGAGTGGGTGAACCTGTGGAATTAATTGCCACAGACAGCTGTGGAGGTCGTCAATGGATATTTTTAAGGCGGAAATTGACGGATTCTTGATAGTAAGGGTGTCACGGGGTATGGGGTGAAGGCAGTAGAACGGTGTTGAGAGGGAAGGATAGATGATTGAATGGTAGAGTAGACTTGATGGGCCGAATGGCCTTATTGTGCTCCTAGGACCTATGTTATAACCTTGTGGGTAATAATAGGCTACCTTCCCTGAAGGACAGTAGTGAACTAGATATGTTTTTATAGACTAGCTTTCCTTGTTGACTATTACAGATATCAGCCATTTATTTCACTATTTGAATCTGACTTCCCCAGCCATCTTGGACACTTCCAGATCCTTGTAGTCCTGGTCTAAGGGCAGTAAACAAACCTCTTTCTACTTTTGCTGATAAATTTGTTATCCCGTAACATTTGTTGTTACCCCAGCATCTTCTCACAGACAGTCAGAACCTATTTCCCAATATGGAAAAAAATCAAATATGGATTATGTGCAAACAGATAAGAGTTGGTCTTGGTTACATGTTCAGCACAGACATGTTATCCCACTCATTGATTGTGGCTCAACAGCACCCTGTTCATAAGTTAGAGGAGCAGAATTAGGCCATTCTGCTCATTAAGTCTACTCTGGCATTCAAACATGGCTGATCTATCTTTCCCTCTCAACCCCATTCTCCTGTCTTCTTCCAGTAAGCCCTGACACTAATTAAGAATCTGCCAATCTCTGCAAATTTCCCCTTTTCCTCTTGCACTCACATTTTAGGAACTAATTTCACTCTTTTACATTAATTTGCATCTCCAAGCTGATCTCCTTCCTCTCCAGCTTTGCTGATTTGTCCTTTATTGTTTCGGGGTGAGGGCAGGTTTTGTTTCCTGTCTCTCTCGCTGTCCTTGTGAACGGGACTATAAGACTCTGCTTTGAATCAAGTCAAGTCAAGTCAAGTCAAGTGAGTTTATTGTCATGTGTCCCTGATAGGACAATGAAATTCTTGCTTTTGCTCTTTCATTGCCATCATCGTGGTAATGGCACTCCAAGCATACCCTGTGCCTTCCGGGATTCTCACCCCACAACAACGAAAGAATGGTTCAGGGTTGCAAGCTTAAAGTCGTCTGCATTCTGAAAAGCTTGGATGTTTCACTACATTAAAGATCCTTTGTAAATATGTTAGTATATTGGATACCACTTTCTAATGACAGAAACTTGAGGAGATATCACCTATCATCTCCCAAAGAGTAATTTGAGTGGGGGGGGAAAAATAATTCATTTGCCAGGAGTAAAATTATAGTTTCCACTTTTAGGCAAATTACATTGTGATTTTGAAATCATTGTTTCAATGGCAGCCAGGAAATACTCAATTGTTAATAAAAGCAGCTAATGCTGGAAACACTCAGCACATCTAGAAAAAGGGTGGAGAGTTAAATATTTCAGGTTTTGGAGTTTTTGCCAGTTTTAGAGTCTTACTTTTGTATTAGAGATACAGCATGGAAACAGGCACTTTGGCGCACCAAGTCCACGCTGACCGCCGATCACCCATTCACACTAGTTATGTTATCACTTTCACATCCACTTCTTTACACTCAAGGGAGGCATTCTAGAGAAGACAATTGACCTACAAACCCGCACGTCTTCAGGATGTGGGAGGAAACCGGAGCATCTGGATGTTACCCACGCAGTCACAGGGAGAACGTGCAAATTCCACACAGACAGCACCCGAGGTCAGGATCGAATCCGGGTCTCTGGTGCTGTGAGGCAGCAACTCTACCAGCTACGCTACTGTGCCGCCGTTAACTATTTCTCATTCAACTGAAACTGCCTGATAGTCAAACGGTCATGTAGTCATATGGCAAGGAAACACGCCCTTCGGCCCAACTCGTCCATGCTGAACAAGTTGCCCCATCTACACTAGTCTCATTTGGCCCAAATCCCTCTTAGCCTTTCATATCCAGGCACCTGTCCAAATGTCTTTTAAATGCTGATATAGTACCAAATCTGCTGAGTATTAACAGCATTTCCCCTTAGATCACAAACATCGAAAGTTTTTAATTTCAAGCTGAATTATTCAGAAAGCCCGTTGCTAAATTTCAGAGGAAGTTAGATTAATGCGATCAAAAGGAGTCAAACTCGCTGATGGAGTTAGATTGTTGGGTGGGAGGAGGCTGTGTGAAATATAATTAAAAAACAGCATAACCAATTGTGATGGGTGGCCTAGATGTGTGTGCATCGAAATGTATTTTGAATAATACAGATGATATTTCTGCTGTTGAATTATAACCTCAATTCCAACACTCCATTAATTTTGTCCCTCCTTTTCATTCATTCCACAGACGACCTGTCTCTCAGCATCTCTGTATCTAACAGTCAAGTCCAGGAGAATGTGGTAAGTTGACCTTTATTCTTCCTTGAGTGCGCCAGTAATTTATAATAAATAAAACTTTAGACTTTTTGACTTCATAGGTTCTTAAGTTTTAGGAGCGGAATTAGGCCATTCTGTCCATTAAGTCTACTCTGCCATTCAATCATGGCTGATCTATCTTTCCCTCTCAACCACATTCTCCTGCCTTCTCCCCATAACCCCTGACACCCTTACTAATCATCCATATCCATTGACTTGGCCTCCACAGCAATCTGTGGCAATGAATTCCACAGATTCACCACCCTCTGACTAAAGAACTTTATAAGTGATAGGAACAGAATTCCTCCACATCTCCTTTCTAAAGGGATCTCAGGATCCCGTAGTCAGGATCAAACCTGGGTCTCCGGCGCAGTAAGGCAGCAAATCTACCGCTGTGCCACCGTGCCACCCTAAATGTTTAGTCTGAGCATTCCTACCCATCACATTGACTGCCGTCAGAAGCCCATAATTTGCACGTTAACAAGCACATGTGGTTAAGGGCACAGTACAGAACAAACAGATGATCTACACTACATCTGTCATTAACCTTGTCCATTTTTTTATTGCAGGACATCAGTTCAGTGTACCAAATCTTTGCTGACGAGGTTCTGGGTTCAGGACAGTTTGGAATAGTTTATGGGGGTAAGTCAATACTGTTTATGTTTAAAGATAAGGCATGTAAAAAGTCCCGTCGGTCCTCCGAGTTCATGCCGACCATCGATCACCTTTCCACACTCGTTCTATGTTATCCCACTTTCTCAGAACAATTTACAGAGGGCAATTAACCTGCAAACGAGCACGACTTTGGGATGTGAGAGGAAATCGGAGGAAATCCACTCTGTCACAGGGAGAACATGCAAACTCCACACAGACAGCACTCAAGAACAGGATGGAACCCAAATTTTCTGGCACTACCAGCTGCGCATTGTGCTACAGTGATATATTGTGGTCATTTTCCAAGCAGTGTTTTTACTCGGAACCACCCCAGCTACAGTAATTTAATATACCTCCGTACCCAATGAACATAACTATAGAAGCATAGGTTTAAGTAAAACTTTAAATCCTCAGAACTTCCAGTTGCTATTTCCCTGTTTGAGCATTTATCAACAAAACAGAAAGTCATACATATTTGTCTCTTTACTGAAAGTTAATTATACGCGGCTCATCAGAATTGAACAAGTTGACTGCATCTGAAGAGAACAGAATTATCACCTTGCATTATTTGAGATGTCTGCAAATCTGTACAAGATGTCGGTTAGGCCACACTTAGAGTATACTGTGTTCAGTTTTGGTCACTCTGCTATAGGAAAGATGTCAGTAAGTTGGAAAGAGTGCAGAGAACATTTACAATTATGCCGCCAGGACTTGAGGGCCTGAAGGGTAGGCTAGGACTTTAAGTGCAAGAGGCTGAGGGGTGATCTCATACAGATGAATAAAATCATGAGGGGAATAGATAGGGTGAATGCACAGAGTCTTTTCCGCAGGATAGAGGAAGCAAAAACAAGAGGACGGTGAGAGGGACGGGATTTAATCTGAATCTGAGGGGCAACCTTTTCACTCGGATGGTGGTGGATATATAGAATGAGCTGTCGGAAGAGATAGTTGAAGCAGATACTATAATAAACTTAAAAGGCATGAATTGGAAAGGTTTAGAGAGATAGGGACCAAACGCGGGCAAATAGGACTAGCTTAGATGGGGCAGCTTGGTCGGCATGGATGAGTTGGGTTGAAGGTCGTGTTTCCATGCTGTATGACTATGATTATGAGATATGAAAGGTCAACTTAACTTTGACTGGGTTTTAATAGCATGGCATTTAATAGCTCCAGATCGACTGTTAAGAACTTCTCCAGAGGCTGTGATTTTTGTCGTTAATTAACTTTCAGAAAGAATGGACAGTGAACTTAATCAGAGGAACAGAAAGTCCAGATGAGAGTGAGCTGATCATAGCTAAACACGTAAGAAATGCTGCCACAGAATAGTTACATTTAGTGAAGGATTTGCCTGTTCATTTTGTTTATTCAATGTACAGAAGATAGAAGTGGCATTTGGACAAATGCCATGTGATCAACTAAGTCGATTGTTTAATCTTCCTTCCAAGCAGCCCATATTAAAAGTTCAGATTTTAGTTTAGTTTTTAGTTTGGAGATACAGCGTGGAAACAGGCCCTTCGGCCCACTGAGTCTGTAGCGACTAACGATTACCCGATACACCAGGGACAATTTACAGAGGCTAATTAACCTAAAAACCTGTGCGTCTTTGGGATGTGGGAGGAAACCAGAGCACCCGGAGGAAACTCACACGATCACAGGGAGAACATGCAAACTTCGTACAGACAGCATAACTCTGTACAGACAATAGTTGTCAGGATCGAACCCAGGTCTCTGTCGCTGTAAGATAGCAACCCAGAGAGTTGTGAATTTGTGGAATTCTCTGCCACAGAAGGCAGTAGAGGCCAATTCACTGGATGAATTTAAAAGAGAGTTAGATAGAGCTGTAGGGGCTAGCGGAATCAAGGGATAAAGGGAGAAGGCAGGCACGGGTTACTGATTGTGGATGATCAGCCATGATCACAATAAATGGCGGTGCAGGCTCGAAGGGCCAAATGGCCTCCTCCTGCACCTATTTCCTATGTTTCTACCGCTGTGCCACTGTGCCTCCCTGAGTATTTAGTTTGAAATAATATGACCAGCACATAATCAGAATTGTAACACCTATCCCAGAATTTTTGAGACACATTAAATGGTTCCTCTGAAATATTTAAAATTGTTTCAATTGAATTTATTCATGAGCAATTATTGTGATTTATCAATATAGAGCATGGAAATAGGCCTTTCGGCCCAAATTGTCGATGCTGTACAAGCTATTATGAATATAATTCTTAGAACTTGGATGGCAGTCTAAAATTATTTCTAGGAATATAGGTAAATCTCTAGATTGGCTGTGAAACTGGATTTTTGACTTGGCTAGGGTGGTTTTCTCCAAGTAGAGAGTTCCTTGGTCTTGACTCTGCTTGTACGGAGAACTAGGAATCCTAAAACCAATAGGACACGAAGTGCTGGAGTAACTCAGCGGGTCAGGCAACATCTCTGAAGAACCTGGATAGGTGACGTTTCTGATCGAGGTATCCGTATGAAAGTCGATCCCAGCCACGATGTTTAATTACATGTGGTCGATGGGGGTTATCAATAAATATTCCCTGAATAATACATTGTAAATCTTCTTTTGTATTTGCAGGGAAGCACAGGAAGACTGGAAGGGATATGGCAATTAAAGTGATTGATAAAATGAGGTTCCCCACAAAGCAAGAAAGCCAACTTCGTAATGAAGTCGCTATCCTTCAGGTAAGGAAGGCAAATGTTCGTGCAACTCTTCTAACAACACACAACATGCATCCAGCGATACCCACCAAGTGTTTGCCATGTAAAATAAGTGCTTTCATAGATCTCTATTGCGTATATTACTATCTTAGCCTGGATGGTTTAATAATTTGCCATTTTCTGCCCACATTGATGGACTCCAAATCAATTGTGGACTGCTTAGAAAAAAGCACAATTAAAATGAAAAAAAGGACACAAAATGCTGGAGTAACTCAGCGGGTCAGGCAGCATCTCCAAAGTAACATGTATAGGTGACGTTTCTGGTCGGGACCTTTCTTCAGATTGCTGAAGAAGGGTTTCCACCTTAAACATCACCTATCTATGTTCACCAGAGATACTGCCGTACCCCGCTGAGTTACTCCAGCACTTTGTGTCTTTTGTGTAAACTAGTATCTGCAGTTCCTTGTTTCTACAATTGAATTGAATTTGTGTGGACTTATTCTAATTCGTCAATAAAAAGCTGAAACCTGGTTTAATATGGCTTAGCATTGAACATAGGTTGTTAACCTCTCACAAAACATGGAAACAGGCCCTTCGGCCCACCGAGTCCACTCAACCATCGATCATCCGTCCACATTAGTTGTGTTATCCCACAATAATGTATTTAAGTAATTTGATAATTTTTGATTTTTAAAAATTAATTATATCTTTACCCGTTGTATTTCTAAATGTCTCCTGATCATGTCTCCGCAAACCAACCTCCCTTCCATTGACTCCTCTACAATTCACGTTGCCTCGGCAAGGCCACCAGCATAATCAAAGATCATTCATTCCCTCTTTTCCCCACTCCCATCAAGCAAGTGGTACAGGTCTGAAAATGCAACCCTCCAGATTCAGGGACAGTTTCTTCCCAGCTGTTATCAGGCAACAGAACCGTCCTTTCACCAACTAGAGAGCAGTCCTGGCCTGCCATTTACCCCTTTGGAGACCTTCGGACTATCTTTAATCGAACTTTACTGGACTTTATCTTGCACTAAATGTATCTGTAACGGCTTGATTGTAGTAATGTACAGTCTTTCCGCTGACTGAATAGCACACAACTAAAAAGCTTTTCACTCCATCTTGGTAGTTTAGTTTAGCAATAATAAACTAATCTAAACTAATCATCAGAGACTATTCAGATGGCCATCAAGGTAGTCCTTCAGTTCCTGCTTCTCTGGCCAAAATCACTCGTGAAGCACTCTGCTTTGAAGAAACACACAAGGCGAAGTTGAGGCACAGGCCAGGTCAAGTGAGATCAAGCCTGATATCTTTTGGCTGTAACACCAACAAAAGTCGTGCCTATTCGGCCATTGTTCAGTCTCACTGGCTTGACCAGCAATGATCTTTCAGACATCACCATCAAAACAAAACTAGTCATTGAAGCCTTCTTGTGCATATAATAAACCACCATCTTGCCTATGTAACCATAGTGACCTGTGTTTCCCTAATGACATAGACTGACACACTTCTAAAATATCCGACCCGAAGCATCACCTATCCATGTTCTCCAGAGATACTGCCTCACTTGCTGAGTTACTCCAGCAATCTATGTCTTTCTTTAAAATGTAACTCGTTAATGACAAAGCATTAAGAGGTTCTCAGAATGTGATAAACCACCATTTAAATGGTCCGAAGAAGGGTCCAGACCCAAAACGAAACCCATCCATTTTCTCCAGAGATGCTGCCAGACCCTGCTGAGTTAATCAGCACATTGTGTCTCTCTTCGATATATACCAGCATTTGCTTTAATGGATTGCGACTAACAAACATATCAGGGCAATGTTGTGTATCTCAGTCACACTTCATCTGGAAGTCGGTGCAGAAATTAGATATTAATAAATTCTGCATGTCTGCAGACTTAGTTTACTTGGATGTTTCAGTTAAAAACAATCCATTTTGATTAAAATGTCAGATGTTTGCCATTAATTACCAGGATAAATCTTGCTAAAATGAATTATTTGATAAAATATATTTCTTTGGAACTGTGATAATATAATGCTGTAAAACTGTATTCCGCACTCTGGTATTTTTATCTTTGCGCTACCGGTTAAACTTATGTGATTATACTCAGCATGGTGGCGCAGCGGTAGAGTTGTTGCCTTACAGTGCAAGAGACCCAGGTTCGATCCTGACTCTGAGTGCTGTCTGTGTGGTGTTTGTTTGTTCTCCCTATGCCCGCATGGGTTTTCTCCAGGTGCTCTGGTTTCCACCCACATTCCAAAGAAGGGCATGTCGGTAGGTTGATTGGCCTCTGTAAATTGTCCCTAATGTGTAGGATAGAACTAGTGTACCAGAGTGATCGTGGTCGGCATGGATTTGGTGGGCCGAAAGGCTTGTTCACAGCTGTATCTCTAAAACCAAAACTAAAAACAATATCTGATTTAAATGGATAGCATGCAAACAAAAGCTTTCCACTGTTTCACTATACCTCAGTACACTGACAATAAACACTCAATACCAACCCATCAATACCAATACTTATTTTAAAGATCATCGCTGACTAAATAACATCTTTACAAGTGAGCCAAGTTAAAGTAAATATGTGGACCACACATGAAGTGTAGTTTGAGATTAATGTAGGAGTTAATGTTATATATTATCCTTGTATTATATTTGTCTAGTTAGCATTTCCAGAGTCAATGCAGTCATTTCTAAAGCAGCAAATACCTTGTACTGGGGTGCTGTAATGGTGCTGATTGCTCCAATGACAGTAGATTCTGCTCCATCACTTTCCCTCCAACTTTCCCCTCCTACAACACCTTCACCCACATGACCACTGAAAGATCACACCACCTGCATCATCTAAAGAGTCACTGAGATCTTGGCTGCAAACCCACAACCTATCGCATGGCGGTGGGATGTTTTACGAGACTACCGCTCTGTTACATCAGCCCACGCCTGCATTAGCCTTTATCTCCACTTCCCTCCTCCACTGTGCCTTGAGTGTGGTGACTCGCAGGTGAG
Organism: Malacoraja senta; assembly: GCA_038087875.1. Taxonomy (NCBI): domain Eukaryota; kingdom Metazoa; phylum Chordata; class Chondrichthyes; order Rajiformes; family Rajidae; genus Malacoraja; species Malacoraja senta. The sequence continues at coordinate 122,893,334 of CM075978.1, read as the reverse complement.
GTGTCCCATTGTTGGTGACCACCCACTGGAGGAGGTGGGCAGAGGAGAATAGCAGGGCAGAATATTACTTTCTTATAGACTCAAGCTGCTGAAGGAGACTCCCTGACTTGTTCCATTTGGAAAGCTTACAACCCGACGGTATGAACATTGAATGCTCCTATTCAAAGTAACACGACAATTCCTTCTCTCTTTCCTATGTTACAAATCCCTTCCCAGCGGTGTGCACCCATTTCTCCTGCTATCCCGTCCCTCCTTTCCCTCCCCCATTCCCCCCACTAATCCCCCTTCTCCCACCATCACCCTTCTGTCTCTCTCCGACTATCCCCCTTTTCTCACTCTCTCCCCTCCTCTCTCCCACTATCGCGCTGCTCGTTCCCCCTCCCCTCTTCTCTCCCACTATCCCCTCTTTCTCCCCACCCTCACGTTCCACTATCCCTCCCTCTTTCCCCTCTCCCTTTTCTCTCACTTTCCCCCCTCTCCCCCTACCCCACTATTCCACCCCTCTTTCCCCCTCCCTCCCCTGTCCCCTTCTGCCTATATTGCTCCCTCCAGCTTTACATCTTCTTCTTATCTGTCACCCTTTTGTCTCCTTTTCATTTCTTACTCATTTTCACTTACTCCACCCATCTGCCAATCCAAACATCTTTAGGTGTACCCACCGTTCACTTGCCTAGCTTTATCATGCTCTCGCCTCTCTCTCCCAACCCAAAACATTGCCTGTCCAATCCCTCCACAAGTGCTGCCTGACCCACTGCATTGCACAGGATAGTGGGAGGGCAATGCAGTGGTGCAGCGGCAGAGTTGCTGCCTTGAACCGGCAGAGAGCTGGGTTCAATCCTGACTATGGGTGCTGTCTGTACGGAGTTTGTACGGTCTTCCTGTGACCCCGTGGGTTTTCTCCGTGTGCTCTGGTTTTCTCCCACATTCCAAAGACGTGCAGATCTGCAGGTTAATTGGCGTCATTTAAATGGCCTCTAGTGTGTAGATTAGAACTAGAGTATGGGTAATTGTTGGTCGGCGTGAACTCGGTGGGCCAAAGGCCCTGTTTCCACGCTGTATTTGTAAAACTAAAAAAACTAAAACTAAAACAAAAAAAGTTCAATAAATTTAGAAAAATCTAAACCTGGTATTAGTGCAAAAAAAGTCTTGTGCAACCAGAACAGTTCATAGTTTGTAGTTTAGTTGGTATCTGTAGTTAAGTTTAGTTTATTATTGTCATGTGTACTGAGGTACAGTGAAAGGCTTTCTGCTGTGTGTTATCCAGTCAGCGAAAAGACTATACATGATTACAATCAAACTGTCCACAGTGTACAGATACAGGATAAAGGGAATAACATTTAATGCAAGATAAAGTCCAGTAAAGTCTGATTATAATTCAAAGGTACTGTGAGGTAGATAGTAAGTAAGTAAGTACGTTTTATTTATATAGCACTTTTAAATCAAATCACGTTGAAGCCAAAGTACTTTACAGAGAAGAAATTAGATTTCCATACATCCATATAAAATAAAAAATAAAAAAAGACACAGTACACAGTACACTATAAGAATCAACATAGTAGCTCAGGACCATTCTCTAGTTGGTGAGAGGATGGTTCAGTTGCCTGATGACAGCTGGGAAGAAACTGTCCTTCAATCTGGAGGTGTGTATTTTCACACTTCTGTACCTCTTGCCTGATGGGAGAGGGGAGAGGGGAGAAGAGTGAGTGACCAGCGTGATTCCACAGTTTAAGAATAAGGGGTAAGCCATTTAGAACGGAGATGAGGAATTTTTTTTTACACAGAGCGTTGCGAGTCTGTGGAATTCTTTGCCTCAGAGGGCGGTGGAGGCTGGTTCTCTGGATGCTTTCAAGAGAGAGCTAGACTAGAGCTCTTAAAGATAGTGGAGCCAAGGGATATGGGGAGAAGGCAGGAACGGGGTATTGATTGTGGATGATCAGCCATGATCACATTGAATGGCGGTGCTGGCTCGAGGGGCCAAATGGCCTACTCCTGCACCTATGGTCTATTGACTATTGAGACTGGTCACTCCATCTTCTCCCCTGTGGTGTTCATGAGCCTGATGGTTGTTGGCAATGCATAGAAATATGAGGCTGCTATATCTGGAATTTCCATGTACAGGTCCACCACCAATTTTCCAGCACCCTTGGTTCCAGAGCCTTGCCATATTATCCATTTTTCCGGACAGGTCACAGCCTCGGGGGGATGAGATAGGCGGCTGGGGAAGTTGGCTATGGGAACGGATCGGCTGGCCATAAAAGGCCAGCTGCAGGGGGCAAATTCAACCTGCCGGTCGGCCGCGGAAATCCTGGTGACGTAGAGATTGGCCACCTCAGAGGGCCTAGGCACCCATTTTGGGCGAGGGGGGGTGATATCCGCAGGGGTCGGGGGTAGGATTTCAAATGTGCTTTCGTAATTTTGTCCAGATTAAAGGAGTCAGGCCACCAGTTGCCGGATAATCAGTGGTGGACCTGTATTAGTTTTAAATTAATTAATTAATTTTCATTTTTAGAACCTTCATCATCCGGGAATTGTAAACCTTGAATGCATGTTTGAAACTCCTGAAAGAGTCTTTGTTGTGATGGAGAAACTCCACGGAGACATGCTGGAGATGATTCTGTCCAGTGAGAAAAGCCGCCTGCCGGAACGCGTCACCAAATTTTTAGTCACGCAGGTAATTTTTATTTGATTTTCTTCCTCCGCCTAGCCTCTTCTTTGTCCTGATGCCGACAACCTATAAGCTGGGCGTCACAGCAGCGCAGCTGGTAGAGCTGCTGTCTCATGGCACCAGGGTTCGATCCTGACCTCGGGTGCTGTCTGTCTGTGTGGAGTTTCCTCGTTCTCCACTGTGACCACATGCATGGGCGGAAATCCGTGGATGGGTGGGGGGGGGGACAGGGGGGCACGTCCCCTCCATGTTTTGAGAGGTGGGGGACAATCCCCCCAATGTTTTGTGAAACATGTATTTTGCGATCAGTTCCCGCGGAGTCGCGGTCGCATGCATGGTCAGCTGGCTCAGACTGAAAATAATTAAATGTCATCCTTTGGCAATGATAAACGCTCATTCATTCCTCATACAATACCCAAAATAGATTGCAGCAAAAGGAAAACCGCCTTGGAATTTTACATTTTTAAAAAGCTCTCGGGTTTAATGAGTACTGCAGAACGATTGGAGCCGTTTATCACTTCATTCCTCCGAGACAAAAACTATGTGTTAACTGTCGTATTAACACTGTTATTTCGATGTGTCACCAACCAATACATCGATATGCATTCCTCAGTAAATATAATTGTGTTTTGACCTTCAAGTATTACTGACGCGTTCCTTTGAATAAAATTCACGGGAGAATGTCTTAAAACTGTGTGAAGCGGGTATAAAAATCATTTGAGCTTTGGAGGCAGACAAAAAATGCTGGAGGAACACAGCGGGTGAGGCAGCATCTATGTAGAGAAGGAATAGGCAAAGTTTCGGGTCTCGACCCTTCTTCAGACCCTTTGTAAACTTTGGATGTATTGGTGGATGGGTAGGATTTAAACGGGTATCGGAGGGTCATTAAGGGATCCGGCAGTCGAGCTGGTGTGCAGGTATAGCCCCTCATTCACCCACGTTATTTAGTAATTTTTATCCATCATTTAGAGGTGTTATATGAATTATATGAAGGGCCGAATGGTCTACTCCTGCACCTATTGTCTATTGTCTATAAAGTCACAGTCATAGTCATAGAGTCACAGTCATAATGTCATAGAGTGGTACAATGTGGCAACAGGCCCTTTGGCCCAACTTGCCCACACCAGCCAACATGTCCCAGCTACACTAGTCCCACCTGCCTGTGTTTGGTCCATATCGCTCCAAACCTGTCCTTTCCATGTACATGTCTAACTGCTTCTTAAACATTGGGATAGTCCCAGCCTTAACCATCTCCTACAAGGCGAAGACCTGTGGAAAAGTACAAGCCAGGAGTCCATTGACTTACAAATTCGAAGGAGAAAATTGGATTGGACACACCCTCAGGAAACCTGCCACAAACATCACCAGGCAAGCCCTGAAATGGAACCCCCAAGGAAAAAGGAAAAGAGGTCGCCCCAGGAACAGCTGGAGAAGAGGTGTCCAGACAGAAATGTCTGAGAGTGGGCTCAACTGGGCGTTCTACGCACGCTTTGATAGGGAGAACACTGATGTGCCTTCCCGAGCCCCCATTCGCCGTGATGGTATTTCAGTCACAGTCACAGAAGCTGACGTCAGAAGATCCTTCAGAGGGGTGAATCCTCGGAAAGCGCCTGGACCTGATGCGGGCACGTGCCGTCAGGGTGGGCAAGGTAGGCACTGCCTACCCTGACTAAAATTATAAAATGGTAATTACTAAATATAAATATTAAAGGCATGGGAGAATTATGCCTATCTAAGAGATCGATCTCTAAGGTAGGCATAATTCTCCGTGCCTTTCATCCGCAGTACTTGTAACATGTGCAGCCCATGTGCCGTCGGCACTGCTTCAAGCCGTCAAGTTCAAGCGGGGCTGAAAGCAGCTGAAATTCTGCCTTTGCAGTACTGCGCATGCTCAGCAACCTACTGCGCAGATTGGCGGGTTTTTCAAATATGGATTGCCATTATCTTAAGTGTATCTTAGGAAACAAAGAGAGAAGAATGGAGTTTGTGTACCGATAATGTGGTAAGTACATTTCTTGGTGCTATATGTTTTTAAATACCGTATTTCCCGGGGTGGGGGGGGAGAGTTACTTTCACAGCGTATGGGGAGTCTGGCCCGGGGTAAAGTTGCGGGGAGGGCAGGAGTGTTGTGAAGGAGGAGGTCGGGATCATGCCAGTTGTGACGCTCCTTGCACGGAGCCACCGCATTCAGGCCGGGGGGGAGAAGTAGCTCGGGTGGCTGTGAACGGCCACCGGGACCGGACAGCGGAACCAGCCGCCACCTCAGCGCCTTCTGCCGGCCCCCGCTCACCTCAGGCAGTGCTCTCCATCTGAAAACCTCTCTCCTGCCGCTCGCTGGCCTCACTCATGTCAGCTTCTTCCTGAAAATCCTTAAATTCCGACAGCGCGATTGAGGTTACTCGGCTGTGGGAATTTAAGGATTTGCGGGAAGCGGCTTACATGAGCTAAGCCGGCGAGTGGCAGGTGAGAGGTGTTCCGACGGAGAGCACTGCCAGAGGTGAGCGGGCCGGGAGAAGGCGCTGAAGTGGCGGCCAGTTCTGCTGTCGGGTCCCGGCGGCCGCTCGCAGCCACCCTAGCTGCTTCTATCCCCGGCTACAATGCGGTGGCTCCAGCGCCCGGAGCGCTGCGGCAGCGGTGAGTGAGTGAGTGGGTTACTGGCATGATCCCCGACACCCTCCTTCTTAACACTCCTGCTCTCCTCGCAATTTTACCCCTGGTCAGACTCTCCACACGCTGTGAAAGGAGCTCTCCTTCAATTGGTCACTTGAACTAGTATTGTCATTCAATAAGACGACAACTGATTCAACTTGTCCCGGTGTGCTCCCGTTTATCCCACCATCTCTCCACCTGCCGTCACCCTTCACCCCCCACCCATTCAGTAATTCAGAATAAAGGAGGCTTGGAAGCCTTGGGCAAATTGAATTGTTACTGTCTTTATTTTTATTTTTTATTTTTACGGAGAGAACAATCTGCGCATGCGCGGTTTAAGATTTTTTTTTAAAGCCGACTGACTGCCTACCCTGAGTAATTACTCACAGCACGAGCCTGATCTGATGGTACACCGGGCCGTGTTCTCAAAACCTGTGCAGACCAACTGACTGAGTTTTTGCGGACATTTTCAACCTCTCACTTCTGAGGTCTGAGGGCTTTAAAAGGGCATCAATAATACCGGTGCCCAAGAAGAGCAAGGTGACGTGCCTCAGATGTTAGTGTCACTAGCGACCAGTGACACTAACATCTGTGGTGATGAAGTGCTTTGAGAGGTTGATTATGGTGCATATCAACTACTACCTCGACAAGAACCTAGACCCACTGCAGTTCGCTTACTGCCACAACGGTAGATGCAATCTCTCTGGCTCTCCACTCCGCTCTGGACCACTTGGACAACAAAAACTCGTACGTCAGGCTGTTGTTCATAGACTACAGCTCGGCATTTAATACCATCATCCCCCCCAAGCTGGTTACCAAGCTCTCAGATCTGGGTCTCTGCGCATCCCTCTGCAATTGGATCCTCGACTTCCTCATCCACAGACCACAGTCTGTCCCTATTGGTGGAAATATGTCATCCTCGATAACAGTCAGCACGGGAGCACCTCAAGGCTGCGTGCTCAGCCCCCTGCTGTACTCACTCTATACTCATGACTGTGTAGCCGGACATAGTGCGAACTCCATCAAGTTCGCCGATAACACCACTGTTGTGGGACGAATCACAGATGGTGATGAGTCAGAGTATAGAAGTGAGATCAACCGATTGACCAAATGGTGCCAGCACAACAACCTGGCTCTCAACACCAGTAAAACCAAGGAACTGATTGTGGACTTTGGAAGGGGAAGGATAGGGACCCATAGTCCTGTTTATATCAACGATGGTGGAAAGGGTTAAAAACGTCAAATTCCTGGGCGTGCATATTTCCGAAGAACTTTCCTGGTCCCAGCACACTGATGCAATTATAAAGAAAGCACATCAGCGCCTCTACTTCCTGAGAAGATTACGGAGAGTCGGTATGTCAAAGAGGACTCCCTCGAACTTCTACAGGTGCACAGTCGAGAGCATGCTGACTGGCTGCATCGTGGCCTGGTTCGGCAACTTGAACGTCCAGGAGCGGAAAAGACTGCAGATAGTTGTGACCACTGCCCAATCCATCACCAGCTCTGACTTCCCCACCATCGAAGGGATCTATTGCAGTCGCTGCCTCAAATAGGCTGCCAACATCATCAAAGACCCACACCATCCTGGTCACACACTCATCTCTACAGGTACAGGAGCCTGAAATCTGTAACATCCAGGTTCAGGAACAGCTACTTCCCCACATCCATCAGGCTATTAAACACATCAAATAAGCTCTGAACAATAACGCTACTATTATTATTATTACACTATATCTGTTTATTTATTGTGTATATGTGGTCTATAGACACAAGGAACTTTTATCTTCCGTTTTGTAACCGTTTTGTGTCATGTTTACATATTCTGTTGTGCTGCCGCAAGTAAGAATTTCATTGTCCTATCTGGGACACATGACAATAAAACTCTCTTGACTTGACTTGTGTGAAAAGGTTACCCCTCAGATTATTTTCCCCTTCACCTGAAATGTATGTCCTCTGGTCCTAAATTCATCTACTCTGGGCAAGAGATTGTGCATCTACTCGATCTATTCCTCTCATGACGCCGCTATAAGATCAGAGAGTATTTAATTGCAAAATATACAATTGTCATATGTACACGAATGTCAGTGTTCAACAGAACCATGAAATTCTTACTTGAAGCAGCATAACAGGCCTGTAAAAACAGTACTCATAACATAATAAACAACAAAAATCAAATTAAATCCCAATATTAGTGCCAAAAAACCTTTTGTGCAACCAAGACAGTTCATAGTGCACAGCTTATTTGGTGTTTGTAGTGTTCAAGAGCCTGATGGTTGTTAGAAAGAAGTGTTCTTGAACCACCGAGTGGCGCCAGCCATGGCTGCCTCACCAAGAGCCTGTCTGTCCCTTCCTTCTCTGTTGTTTTACAGTATGTATGTTTTAATGTTGTAATGTTCTTTAGCTTGTTTTATGTGAGGGGTTGGGGAACTTTTTAAAAATCTCTTACCTCGACAGAGATGTGATTTTTTTCCGTATCGTATCTCCGTCCGCACTGTGGCATAATATCAAGGAGCTGGCGGCCTCTGCTGGAGACTGACTTCGGGAGCTCCAACCGCGGGAGCCTGCAGGACTTAACATCGTGGAGCTCGCGGTCCCTGGTTAGAGATCGACTTCAGGAGCTCCAAGCCGCAGGAGCTTCGATCGCCCCGACGTGGGAGCTTGATTGCCGGCTGCGTGAACTTCAATCGCCCCGACGGATGGTTCGACTGCCCCGACCGCAGGAGAAAATGAGGGAAGAAGATTAGACATTATTGCCTTCCTCCACAGTGAGGAATGTGGGGAATCCGCTGTGGTGGATGTTTATGTTAACTTTTATGTAGTTGTGTGTCTTGTTGCTTTTTTTCAGTATGGCTGTATGGTAACACGAATATCACTGTACCTTAATTGGTACACGTGACAATAAACAAACCTTTGAATCCTTTGAGATTAGAAGAACTTACTTGCAGTTATGTGTAGAAAGGAACTGCAGATGCTGGTAAATACCAGGTTGTGGGAAAAACTGATGTGTTTCATTGCTTGTGCTTACAATCCCCATTAAATTCTTAAGGAATAGTTAAAACAACTATAATTCGAAAGTTGTGATATCATGTCTTATCTGCACAAAATAATTATTTGTGACTTGTTGATGTTTATTTCTCTCTCTCCTCTCTGTCACTGAGCCAGTTATCTGAATTGTTTGTGGAAGGTTCAGACCTTTCACCAAGAGGGTAGAGCTGCTCCCTCACAGCGCAGGAGAATTGGGTTCGATCCTGACCCCGGGTGCTCCGGTTTCCTCCCACGTCGCAAAGACGTGCGGGTTTGTAGGTTAATTGGCCTTAGTGTGTGGGAAGTGGATGTGAAAGTGAGATAACATAGAACTAGTGAGAATGGGTCATCGATGGTCGGCGTTGTCTCGGCAGGTTGTTTCCATGTTGCATCTCGAAACTAAACTAAGATTCACAGAAGTCCAAATTCACACTTTTAATTCTTTGTAGGTGTACATACCAACTTAATTTAAGGGAATATACTGCTGGATATTTCTTGTTGATGCAAGGAAAAAATAACTATGGAAGTAAATGTTTATGTATTGCACAACATAGTTGAGCAGAATTTAAGAACATTGAATTCTTCAAATTTAGGTACTAACCAACAAACAACAACCACACCCTTCCTCCCTACTCTTTTTTCTCTTCCCTGCCTTCCCTGCATCCCACCTGAATGCGCACCAATTTCTCCCACTATCCTGCTCCCCTTTTCCCTCCTTCCCACCCCCTTCCATCTACATTCTTTCCTCTGGTGTCACAATTCACACCGCTTCTTTCCTTAACTCACACCGTTTTGTCTCTTTTATCTCTGTTCTTTGGCCTCCAATCTGCTAATCAAACCCTCCCCTCATTTGTATCCATCTATCACTTGCCTGCCCTTTTTTCCCGTCCCCACCTCTCTTCCAGTTTTCTTTCCCCTCCATTACAATCAGTCTGAAGAAGGGTCTTGACCTGAAACATCACCTATCCACGTTCTCCACAGATGCTGCCTGACCCGCTGAGTTAATCCAGCATTTTTATTTTTTTTTGCTCAAGAATCCGGCATCTTTTATCTTAGACTTTAGAGACACAGCGCAGGAAACAGGCACAACAGCGCACCGAGTCTACACCGACCAGCGATCACCCCGTACACTGACACTATCCTACACACTAGAGACAATTTACAATTTTTTTTACTGAAGCCAATTAACCTACAAACCAGCACATCTTTGGAGTGTGGGAGGAAACCCGAGCACCTGGAGAAATCCACGCGGTCACAGGGAGAACGTACAATCTCCATACAGACAGCACTCGATGTCAAGATCGAACCTGGTCTCTGGCGCTGTGAGTCAGCAACTCCACAGCTAAGACACCGTGCCACCCATCTGCAGTTCCTCGAGTTTACTCTAGCCAGAATTGTGCTTGCTCCTACTTAATAACACAGTATAACAATATGCAGTCTCATTCATCTTAATGTTATGGTCTCTAAAATGAACTCTGCATAAATTGTGGAATGGAAATATGTCATGAAGATTACAGCTATATTAATATATCACTTTCACTGAAATTTATCGCTTTCTTTTTGAAGATTCTGGTGGCTTTGAGACACTTACACTTCAAGAACATTGTACACTGTGACCTGAAGCCTGAGAATGTGCTACTAGCTTCAGCCGATCCCTTTCCTCAGGTATGTTCTAGATTACCAACGCATCCATTTTATCTTAATGGCAATGAATTCCACAGATCCTATGGCTAAAGAAATTCCTCTTCATCTCCATTTTGATGGTACTATACGTCCTTTTATTCTGAGGCTGTGCCTTCTGGTCCTGGACTCTCCCAGTATTGGAAACATCCTTTCCATGTCCACTCTATCTAAGCCTTTCATTATCCGGTAGATTTCAATGAGACCCCCCCCCCCCCTCCTTCTAAACTCCAATGAGTACAGGCCCAGAGCCGTCAAACGCTCCTCATACGTTAACCCGATCATCCATGGGATCATTCTCGTGTCCCTCTATATCAATTATCTGTTAAAACTGTCTTAGAACAAAGGCTGAAGTTTGGCTTCTTTCTAATCATCTCCTTCCAGGTAAAGCTCTGCGACTTTGGCTTTGCTCGTATTATCGGTGAGAAATCATTCAGACGGTCTGTGGTGGGAACCCCGGCCTACCTGGCTCCAGAAGTACTCCGAAGCAAAGGATATAACCGGTCACTTGATATGTGGTCGGTGGGTGTTATAATCTACGTCAGCCTCAGTGGCACTTTCCCATTCAATGAAGATGAAGACATTAATGACCAGATCCAAAATGCAGCATTCATGTACCCACCAAATCCGTGGAAAGAAACCTCCAGCGAAGGTAGATATCAACCATATACTCGGACTTTTATAACTCTAAATTCACGTGTTAAACATCCACGTTACGGGCCCTTTCACAGTTTACAGCCTTCAGGCACTGTGGGCGCTGCAGTCTATTTGGTTGTTACAAACTCCGTACAGACAAGCACCCCTAGTCAGGATTTAACCCGGCTTTCTGGTGCTGTGGCAACAACTCTACCGCTGTGCCACAATGGTGCCCTTGGTTAAATGGTTCTTTATTTTCACATGTACAGACACACACACTGAATTTTTTTCCTTATAGTTCAGCAAAGTACTGCCATAACTAAGCACTATCCCCGATTAGTATAAGTGCATAGAAATAGTTTACTGAGACCGTCTGCAAGAGCAGCCAGGTTTTGGCGCCACTTTCAAAGTTTAGTCTGGTCCACAGGCTCGGTCTTCTGGAGCGGCACCGGATCCAGGCGAGCCCCAGGCTGCTACAGGGCCTCTAGCCGTCAGACAAAGCTTCTTGCGCATCACTAGCAAAACTGTCTCTCCCACCACCCCTGGCATCATGTTCCAGCACCCACCACCCTGTGTAAATACAAACTTGCCCCACACATCGCCTTTAAAGCAATAAACTGAATTACAAGTAAAATCTTAATGGTATATACAGATTTTAAAAGAAGCTGTAATTAAACATTAACATTTTGATAAGACAATATTAATATATTCCCGGTTCCTTTCTACGTAATTACCATGCATACCTCTTGCCCCTGGATAAATTAAATTTGCTACCCTACACATGTTGAAGACAATCATGTATGTTGATGAAACCCATGTACCACTCCATCACCTGTGTGGACCTGTTTGGTATCGGGTTGCTTGGCTGAGATCTGGTCTTGGATGTCATACAGCATGGAAACAGGCCCGTCGGCCCAACTTACCCATGCTGAACTAGATGCCCCATCTGTCTGTCCTTTTACCCATATCCCTCTAAACCTTTCCTATCCATGTACCTGTTCAAATGTCTTTTAAATATCATTATAGTTCCTGCCTCACCTACTTCCTCTGGCAGCTCGTGCATATACCCAGAACCCTCGGGTTTTCTCCAGCTATGTTCTGGAAAGACCATACATTGTCTTCAGCTGTTACGAACTTCATTTCCTTATCACTGATTTAATTCCCTTTCCTGGTATGAACCAAATGATGAACCAGACTGCTCGCAACCTTGCTGCCCAACTTCACCTCAAGTTATAGAACATACAACAGTACAGCACAAGAACAGGCCCTTCAGCCCATAATGTCCGTGTCGAACATTATACCAAGACCGACTCTTATCTGCGTGTACATAATCCATATCCCTCCATGCCCTGCAAATCCAAAAGTCTCTTAAACACCACCATTGTACCTGCCTCAACCGTCACCGCTGGCAGCACATTCCAGGCACCCACCAGCCTGTGTGTAAAAGAAACCTTGTCCCGCACATCTCCTTTAAACTTTGCCCCTCTCACCTTAAATCTGCGCTCTCTAGCCTTTTTCCATTTCTCTACTGTTGATCTTCTCTACCTACTCTAACTCCTCTAGGGTAATGAAGACTGATCACCTCCTTCCTCCTGAGTAATTGACTCTACTCTCCCGGCTTTTGCCGTTATCCATTTCATGTCAAAAATGGAAAGTGCAATCAGCCCGAAGGGGGTCCTGACCCATAACCTCACCTATCCATGTTGTCCAGAGATGCTGCCTGGCCTGCTGAGTTACTCCAGCACTTGTGTCCTGTCATTTTTATATACTGCTTGGTTGTTCTTACCATCACACACCACTAACTGTGAATATTTTGCCTCTTTTACTAGCCATTGATCTAATTAACAACCTGTTGCAAGTAAAGATGAGAAAACGTTACAGTGTGGACAAGTCACTCAGTCACCCCTGGCTACAGGTGCGTTTGTATGGTTTACAATAACTCTTGTTAAGTGGAGCACTTGTATGACTTGCAGATTTTGTGTTGCTGAGTTTTAAACTTTGCATCTGCCTGCTTTCTGATTGATTACCCTTTTAAATAACAAAGCAAGAATTGAAAAATTATTATCCTGTGAGAACATCTATATGTACAGGCTCAAACGTACACTGCGCCAGAGACCAGTTGGGTGCACGTTCTCCTTGTGACCGCCTTGGTTTCCTTCGGGTGCTCCAATTTCCTCCCACATCCCAAGACGTGTAGGTTTGTAGGTTAATTGGCATTTGTAAAATTGCTTCTGCAGTGTGTAGGGAGTGGATGAGAAAGTGGGATAACATGGCACTAATTTGAACGGGTGACCGATGGTCGACGTGGGCTGAAGGGCCTATTTCCATGCTGCATCTCGAAACTAAACTAAATTAAATTAATGTTTCAATAAACCGAATAACGTGTTCACCTGCTGTATTTTACAATGATCTTTGCTTCACATAGATGGTTGTTTGTAAAATATACAATTTTATTTTGGAACACTTAAGTATTCTTGTGTTCATCCTGAAATATTCCTGTGTTAGTCTGAAGAAAGCTCACGACCCAAAATATCACCTATTCCTTTTCTCCAGAGATGCTGCCTGACAAGCTGAGTTACTTCAGAACTTGCACGCGGGCTCAAGAGACTATTTCTGAACACTTCCTAATGGAGGATGTGCTTGGGTATGGGAATACTGTACTGGATTGTATATAAGGAAAGAATTTCACTACATTTGCACACGTGACAATAAAAGCTCCATCAAAACCATTGAACTTTATGCCGTTTTGTGATTTAAATGCTGCCTCTGTTTACACAGGATTATCAGACGTGGCTGGATCTGCGGGAGTTTGAAACCAGGAAAGGAGAGCGTTACATTACACATGAAAGTGACGATGCGCGTTGGGAAAAATATTCCCAAGAACACAACCTTCAGTATCCCAAACACTTCATCATGGCACCTAATCTGGACGATATGGAGGAGGATCCTTAATGTATCTAACTGGGCGCACTGCCAGGAGTGAATAATATCACAGCAATGATGTGGAAAACACTGCCACTGGGGTACAAGGAAGCCGAGACTTGTTTCTGTTTGTTGAACAGCAGAGGCAAAGTGGATTGGATGCCACCCAGCTCTTGACATCAGCCCGTGTGACAATGAAGGGATACAGTGTAAATGGAGACTGCAAGCCTATAGTACAGCTGGAGACTTAACAACTGACATATGCGGAGAAAGAGGACATGTAAATGCTGTGAGCTATAGACTTTAAACCAAACATTCCTTTTTGTAGTATTTAGCTGGTTTAATACTATCCACCCAAGTACCTCTTTGGTACCAAGCCATAAATTTACTTGTTTACTAAATGAAAGGCAAGATCAGACAATCTCTTTTTCACAAGTGTTTTGAAATTTTTTCAGCGATGGTAGTTATTGAGAATAAATTTGTATCCATTGTAGGACAAGGGCTATTGCTTGGACCAAATTCTGTTTAAATAGGGATCTCTGGTTATATGGAAGTTGGCAGGTTTGGGAAGCGAGTAAATAATCAATTTGTTCACACAGCTATTTGATTATTCTCGAACATCCTGTTCTCTCCACCTTGTGGCAGGCAACTCTTGGTTGTCGCACAGTATTACACTATTATAGATGAAGGGCTCTCAGAGACTGACAGTATTGTTTTTGTTGACTGAAGTATGAAGTTGGGCTAATCCAGCCACCTCAACGCTTCTGCCGATAACTGTAAAAAGTAAAGTTGCAGCATCTTTAACTTAATAGCTGAGGCTAATTCAATTACTGATATCGTTTCCACAATAAAGTAAAATAAACTGGTGTAGAATGAAGAAAAGGTGCTGAAGGATTCAATTTTCCATTTATATTGCGGCCGGATTAAGTTCCAGACTCCAAGCAGGAGGGGGGATGTTACATGGGTTCCATCCTATTATTCTAGACTACTCACTGAAGAGCAGTGCAGCGAGGCTTTGATCTGTCGATGCAGGAACATTGGTGCGGCTGGTAGATCCGCTGCCTCACAGCACCAGAGACCCGGGTTCGACCCTGACCTCAGGTGCTGCCTGTGTGGAGTTTGCATGTTCTCCTCGTGACCGCGTGGAGGTTGCTCCGGTTTCCTCCGCATCACAAGGCCCTGTGGGTCTGTAGGTTAATTGGTCCTCTGTAAATTGCCCCTAGTGTGTAGGGAGTGAGATAACATTGAAGTAGTGTGAACGGGTGATTGATGGTCAACATGGACGCAGTGGGCCAAAAGGCCTGATTCCATGCTGTATCCTTCAGTCAACACCCGTATTCAGCTTTTACTGGTGGCTAGAGTTATCACACCACTTCTTACTGCTTCGCAGAAGCAAACATTTCAGTTACATGCAACTCATTGTTTAAACATTTAACCATCTATTTTTGTCTGATGTTGGCATTTAAATTATTGGTAGTAGGAAGATGGTGATTGGACATACAGTCTCCAGTTACTCCATGCCACTGTAGTGAGCATTGGAGCAAGGTAGGTTGAGAGTGTGCTGATATAATTGACCTATATTCTATATACTAGGACCTCAACTCTCCAACCAGTATCGAAATCCCGACAGGATCAGTAAAACGCAAAGTGCTGGAGTAACTCAGCGGGTCCCGACCCGAGACGTCACCTATCCATGACCTCCACAGATGCTGCCTGACCCGCTGAGTTATTCCAGCACTTTGTGTTCCATGCAAGATTCAAGCAAAGTTTGCACTTTGATCATTATTCACATTACAATCATTCAACCTTCAATTATTTATTTCCTCATATTAATAGATAAAACCTCTTGCCTTAAACGGTTGCAGCTGCTTATGAATAAACCTCTGAGCTGGTGGATAGGTGAAGGGCTGCTATTTCCTTACCCACTCCTTAGACCTATTTGAACACAAGGAGTTCATTCACCAAGGTAAACAGGAATTAGAAAGGATAAGTAAAAACAAGGAACTGCAGGTGCTGGTTTACCAAGAAAAGGCACAGAATGCTGGAGTAACTCAGCGGGTCAGGCAGCATCCCATGGATGGGTAACGTTTTGGGTCTAAACTGCATTCAGTTTACTTACCCATTCATTTATTAATTGGACCTGGAGAGCATTCTGACCACGACACCACTCCTCTCCATTCCTTTACTCATTAGATTGCTGGTCCTTTCTGTGTTCACGACAGACACAAAGACCATGTCATTTTTAATCATGGTTATGCTGCTTGTCTGGGAGTCAAGAGTTTGCACCTAATCAACATGAGGGATTGCAATGGGAGGAAAATCCTTGGCCCTAAATGATAAAGATTAATTTACTCAAATGATGTTTGCATTCCAATTTTGCAGTTGATTGGGCTGAATGCTCCGTCCACACGCAGCCAAAGAATAAAAGGCCCACCGAAAGGGGCTGTCCCACTTGGGTGACCTAATCTGCGAGTTTAGAAGAATGTCTTCGACCTTCAAACTCGCAGCATGGTCGACACGTGGTCCTAGGAGGTCCTATGAGGTCGCTGGAACTCTCCTTCATGCTCGAGGGAAGTTCCAGAATACTCGTGGTCTCAGCCAGGTCGCGGAACATTTCTCGGCTTTTTGAAAAAATTTCCGCGAGTTAAATTTGGTCGGCATGGTTCTTTTTGACTCATAGTGCAGTGGAGTGGGGTCGCTATGTAGTTACAGGCAGTCGAGGGCAGCCGTAGGCAATCTCCTTCGCTGACCGGGCATTTTGATTGGCTCATTGGAGTTTTCAGGACCAGGGAAAACCGACCGGTAGGTAAAATGCCCGCTAAACTTTATTATACTTCTTAAAAGTGTCTCCACTCCTTCTCCCCCCCTTCTCCTCCCCTTATCTTCCCCTTCTCTCCCCTTCTCCCCCCCTCCACGCTCTCTAAAGGACTTACCGTTACTGTGGCAGCCGTTTACCTTCCTCTTCATCGCGGGTCTGAATTTCAGACAGCGCTCCCCCACTTTCCCTGGCCCCCGCCTTTGCGATGTGTTTGTGTGTGTGAGGTCAGTCAATCCAGCTCGTGGTTTCAACACGGACGGTCGATCCAGCTTGAGGCCCTCGAACTTGAAGGTCGAAGACACTCTTCTTAACTCACGGATTAGGTCGTCCAAGTGGGACAGCCCCTTAACTATGTTTAAACATAGCGGGCACAGTGGCGCAGCGGTAGAGTTGCTGCCTCACAGCGCCAGAGACCCGAGTTCGATCCTGACTACGGGCGCTATCTGTACAGAGTTTGTACGTTCTCCCTGTGCACATTTGTATGTTCTCCGGGTTCTCGAGTTTCCTTCCACTTTCCACAGGTTTGTCGTTTAATTGGCCTCTGTAAACTTGTCCCCAGTGTGTAGGATATAACTAATGTATGGATGATCGCTGGTTGGCATGGACTCAGTGTGCCGAAGGGCCTGTTTCCACCCTGTATCTCTAGTCTAAACCTGAAATGGTGTACAGCGATGAATTGCTTTTGGCATATACATCTTCATTCATTCTTCAATTCCCATTTGCAGCCTTCCTTTCTTTGCCTCAGAGTTACATCCTCTGGATTCACTGAGATACCAGAGATGGAATTTGTTGCTGCAGTCACCCTTGGCATTCATCTTTCTCCATGGTTTAAGACACCAAATATATATTAAGCAGGAAATACTAAAGCTGTCTGTTTGGAATGATGAAAAGAAACACCTCGGAGCTGTTTCTCTGTCCCAAATATGCAAGTTCTGTATTTCTTTCTTGATGTCCACATCTACTTCTGCTTGTTAACTTGTGGGATAAAAGTATCATTTTATTAGACTCCATTCCTGAGACTTAATTGGAATCTGAGGGGACAATTTGTTCACACAGAGAGTGATGGGTATATGGAACAAGTTCAGAGGCAGGTACTATAACAACATTTCAATGACATTTGGACAGGTACATGGATAGGAAAGGTTTAGAGGGATATGGGCCAAACATGGGCAGATGGGACTAATGTAGATGGGGCAACTTGGTCGCCATAGGTAAGTTGGGCCGATGGGCCTGTTTATGTGCTGCATGACTCTAGATTTTTTAAAGGAAAATGACATTATGATTTATTTAACCATATTGTTATCGGAAACTTCAAGTTAATTAGAAAAACCTAGCTGTTAAGATGCTGTTACTTTACTTTTAATTAAATAAATTGAACCAATCTGATTTGCAGTTTAAGGAGAAGCTGTTTCAACCTGGTAAAAAAATATTTCACTTAAGTGATGATCGTCTGGTATTGTCACTTAATGTCTGTTCTATGCAGTGACAAAGTGTGAGGCAGACTGGCATATTTCGGTGATAAAATTTATTGTTTTTAATGCATTCCAGAAGCAGTTTGAGTTGGATGGTGGTCGAGAAGTTAAGATGGATAAATAAGCTATGATCCTACTTATGCAATGCTGTAAAGATTTTCTAACATTCAATGTTTGGTTTTTTTGTCAGTGCAAAAGGATCGGTATTTTTTTAATCCAGCTTTCTATGGTGTTTTTGTTGCTACTGGGACAGTTGGAAGAGGATCATCCATGAGATGTAGAATCAGCAGCAATTGAAGCTAGACTTCACCTGAAACAACCTTTGTTTTTTGTTTGTAGTTGTGAAGTTGCTGTTTATCCACTTGAACAAATGTATATCTGTATTTTGCTTTTATTCTGGGGTCGGGTGGGTGGGAGAGTACTGATGTTGAGAGGGAATTCTCAGTTTATTGCTTTAGTGTTAGTGTTTTGTTTATGCTTGTATATTTAAATGTGCTGTTATAGTTTGTTTTGCATTAGTTATAACTGAATGTTACTCGAAGAATTTGTGCACTCCAATACTGGAAGATAATCTAAGGAGTGAAGTAACTTGGTTATAGTCATAAACATTCCTAAAAGTAAGTTTAGTCAGTGCTTTCCCTCTGGTTTGAGATATATATAATTTTTATATATTGCAACTGTGCTGTCTGTTAACTTTGCTCTAACCATTTGATATTAAGTGCAATTTTGGCAAAGGAAGCAAGTTCAATTTAGAGTCTATTTTAAAGATTTAATGTTTGTCAAAAAAAAGTTTACCTTCATATTTTCCTGAACTGTTCTGATAGGGGATGTGGAAATACACCCAATCTAGTAGACAAATGATATAAAATATTAATAAATTAAACATCAAATAAATTGCACCACTAATTATTTTTGTACCGCTAAACCCCCTAGTGGGTTCAACTTGGAGAAGATTGGCAGTTGTCTATGAACATTTATCATCAACAGGGCCTAAACTGACTCCTCGAATTGGTGCTGTACAAAATTAGCAAATTTGGGCAACAGTGGTGCAGCAGTAGAGTTGCTGCCTTACAGCGCCAGAGACCCAGGTTCGATCCTGACCACAGGTGCTGTCTGTACAGAGTTTATACGTTCTCCCCATGACCCCATGGATTTTTCCGGGTGCTCCGGTTTCCTCCCACAATCCAAAGACATGCAGGTTTGTAGGTTGATTGGCTTCTGTAAAAATTGTAAATGATCCCAAGTGTGTAGGATAGTGTTAATGTACGAGGTAATCGCTGGTCGGTGTGGACTCGGTGGGTCGAAGGGCCTGTTTCTGCCCTGTATCTCGAAAGTCTAAAAAAGCCTAAAAGTAAAGAAATAACACAAAATTCAAATTTCCATTTTCCTAGATTTGTTGGTTTAGGAATATTAACGTATAAAATTGGACGGTTGCTTAATATTGCTTCTGCATTCCTTATTTTGATGGGGATCTTTGTCTTGTATTTCGTGTTGATATTTTCCTTAAGACATGGTGAATGTTCTGGAGTTGGCTTGTAAAGGCAGAAAAATACCATTGTGTATTTGATGGCTGTATTTGGATTAGTAAATTAAAGGGTGTTTTGTAGTTTGATTATTACATAATCAAACAAATGATTCCCAACTATGTCATCCACCATCACTAATGTCCCAAGACTACTGCCTCTGTGATCCCATCCCGTTATATTGAAGTGTAGACAGTAAATAAAACAATGCCATTGCATTAACTCCATTCAGTGAAATAAACCTTTAAAGACCCAGATTTTATAAATGTCTTTCAAGATTTTTATTTTATTTAAATATTAAAACAATGGATTTAATGCTCTAATGTTGCGTGGCTCCTGATAATTCCATTCTGTTCTTACAATTTCATAACAGAGCAAAGATCAACAAAGTCCCTGGCTGAATAGTTAAAGCATGCGGAACAAGCAGATGAAGATACAAAGTGCTGGAGTAATTCAGTGGGTCAGGCAGCATCTCTGATGTTTCGGTGATTCAGTCTGAAGAAAAGTCCCGACCCGCAACGTCACCTTTCCATGTTCTCCAGAGATGCTGCCTGACTCGCTGAGTTACTCCAACAATTTGTGGGTTTTTTTGTCAGTCAGCATTTGCACTTCCTTGCTTCGACAGAATAAGCAAATGTTTGGCAAATTATTCACTAGACACGTTTTTATTTGGTAGAGTTAGCGAGATGGCGTGAGTAGTGTAAAAGATTTCAGAAAACTGAATTTCCAGACTAAAAAAGATGGTACAACAGTTATTAATAAATAGAACATGCAGTCAGGGGTCAGATGATGGAAGCAAAACCAATGCTTTTGTTTATTTAATTTAGGATTTGTTTTTGGCCTAGAGTAATGATTGCTTTGCGTATTTTATTGTCTGAGATTTTAAAAAGAAATCCCATTTTTGCTTACTTTTTGCTTTGATATTTGGTGGTGGTTAATAAGGCCTTTCCAGCATCTTTACACCATACCAACTATTCAGTGTTGTTGCCATGGTCGATATTTACTATTAAGTGAGATAGAAATAAGGAACTAGACTTGAGACAACAGCTCAAAAGATTAGTCAGTTTAATGAGAACTGTTGGGAAATATTTACAGGCTGCTCCTGAGAATCTTTACATCATCAGTTTTGCCACTGGCTTGGCAGGCATCTTATAAAAAAGTGTTTTGTATATTTTAGTACTTACAGTTTAATAAAACTGAGTGGAATTTCAAACTGTTACTTTTACTGTCGTTATTGAAACTTCTAGTTCAAGGCCTGATAACAACTCACTATTTTTGCATCACAGCTTGGTTTGGGAATAGCTCTGCCCAAGACAGCAAGAAATTGCAGAGCTGTAGATGTAGCCCAGTCCATCACGCAGGCCATGCTCCCCACCATTGACTCTATCTACACTTCACACTGCCTCGGAAAAGCAGCCAAATGTATTTACTGACCTCCTACTCCGGTCATTCCTTCCTCTCCCTGGTCTCATGTGCCAGAGGCTAAAGAAGATTGCAAGCGTGCACCACCAGGCTCAGGAACTGCTTTATTCCCCTCTGTTATCAGGGTTCTGAACAGTTCTTCCATGAACCAGGGTACTGTCCAATTCACCTCTATCCCATTGTGGACATTAGACTTTGTCTCAGGAACTGATGCGCTACAATGCTGAGAACTGTTGTATATTCCTTACTGCTTTCTCTATTGTACTTAAGTTTGACGATTGTATTCATCTTTGGTATATCTGATATGATTGGATAGCACACAAAACAAAGCTTTTCACTGTACCTTGGTACACGTGACCATACTAAACATAACCACATTTAATCTAAAGGTTCAATACCTGGCTCATGTGGTGTGTCAAATGAATGGATGGCTTACCATGGTGGCAGCATTGGAGGTGGTGAAGACACTACCAAGTTGGGATTTAGGGAAGTGTTAAGTGACAGAGATAGTGAGCCTCAAAGCTTCAGGGAGGAACGATGGATAGTAAGGCTGGGACAGTGACAGCTGTTGGCAAACTTTGGGAAGGAGTTTGCTATCACAGACAGGATTAGAGAATCTGTAATGGGGCAGGATAGCGAGATTGGCAAAGTTGTGTGAGATAAGTGCAACTTAAACTCACAACGTTTAAGAAACATTTCGATAGGTGCATGGATAGGATCAAACGCAGGCAGGTGGGACTAGTGTAGATGGGACATGTTGGTCAGTGTTGGCCAGATGGGCCGAAGAGCCTGTTTCCACACTGACAGAATGGGGGAAGTTAAAATGGGATTAAAAAGGGGGGATCCAAGGAACTGCAGATGCTAGTTTGAAAAAAAGACACATTGCTGGAGTAAATCAGCAGGTCAGGCAGCACCTCTGGTGATATTTCGGGTTGGGACTCTTCTTCCGACGGATTGTAGGTGGGAGGGTGACATCGTATTGTTAGAAAGGGTGTCTTCCTGTAAAATTAATTGCATAATACCACTTTGTTCACAGTTATGCAATTGAAAATTGTTCTCTTCCCCCGAGTGAGGCATAATTACCACCATTTCCAGATGATTTCACATTGCTTAAAATTCTGCCCCATGTCATTAGGCACCCAGTGTGATTTCCACATCAGGATGAGGTCATTCCTCATACAAGACTTTCCCTGGAGCATTGCACACAGGATGATGTCAGTCCCTGTGGAATGGTCCTTTACAGGTGAACTCAGATCACCTTGTTCCACTGAGGAGAAGGGGGAGGGGGGTGGGGGTGGGTTGGTCATGAGTTCTTGGAACAGATTTAGGCCATTTGGCCCATCAAGTCTACTCCGCCATTCAATCGTGGCTGATCTATCCTTCTCCACCCCATTCTCCTGCCTTATCCCCATAATGCCTGACACCCTTACTAATCAAGAATCTGTCATTCTCTGTCTAAAAAATAACTATTTTGCGGCCTCCACAGCTGTCTGGCAATGAATTCCACAGATTCACCACCCTCTGACTAAAGAAATTAATTTTTATCTTCCGAAAGGTACGCCCTTTTATTCTGAGGCTCTGGCCTCTGGTCCTAGACTCTCCCACTAGTGGAAACATTCAGGGTTCCGGACTGAATAGTATAGGTTTAGAGGGATATGGGCCAAATGCAGGCAGGTGGGACCAGTGCAGATGGGGAATGTTGGTCTGCATGGGTAAGTTGGGTCGAAGGGCCTGTTTCCATGCTGTATGACTCTATTTACCAAGTTGACCAGGAGCCCAGTCTGGCCTGCTGAGTTCCTCCATTTACATATATTTAGCTGAAGATTCCAGCATCAGCAGTTTCTTGCTTCTACTCTGTCAGCAAAGACTCAACCACTTTTCCCTAATAATTACTATTACTGTTTGGATAAGAACATCAATAATAATCTTTATAAAAAGCATAGTCGGGAGCTGTCATGACATAGTGGCAACCATTTTCAAGTCTGAGACTAGCACTGGAATAGAATTCTTACCAGTAGCCCAGATAGGTACAGTCACAACACACAGGTTCATCACAGCCAAAAACCAGCAGTGAGCTTGGTTGCCTGTCCAGCAATTTAACACTGTACCTATTCTCTGTGCCTAAATAATGTACTATCCAAGGGATGAGTAACATCAAAATAACATAGAAACATGGAACTGCAGATGCTGGTTTACAAGAAAAGACACTAAGTGTTGGAGTAACTCAGGGGGTCAGGCAGCCTCTCTGGAGAACATGGATAGATGACGTTTCGGGTCAGTCTGAAAAGTGGTCCCAACCCAGAACATCACCTATCCATGTTCTCCTGAGATACTGCCTGACCTGCTGAGTTACTCCAGAACTTTGTGTCTGTTTTACAGCAGATAATGTTGGTTGAACGATGAACATAGCTTCCAACAATAAGAACAGAAATATTGTTAGATCGATTTGTTTATGAATTGTTCCTCAGACTAGGCATGCATAACCAAAATGGTCTGACATTTGACTCAGTGCTGTAGATTCCACTTAGAGGGCAGAAAACTATATTGGGCTTTGTTGTTCCTTATCCTCTGTTATAGCTGCAGTTCACTGAATCCTGCGATAGGTGACGCTGTGGAGCTCCGTTTCTGAAGCTTGGCCTCTTGGCTTATTACTCGACTTTGAGGCAGTAAAGCAAAAAACTTAAATCGTTTTCCCATTTTCTCAGGGTTCATTATCATATCATAGGCTTCGATTAGGTTTCTGTGTGTGGTTGGGTCTGATGTATTTTTCATTAGTACCTAAAAAGAGAATAAAGATCAAAACAAGAGAAAAATAGATCAGTTATCAGTGGTCAATGTTTTTTTAATATAATGTATAAGATAATGGTTTCTTTAGTTATTTTATTTATGAAAGAGGATGGATTTAATTTCATCAAATACAAATTTCAAGGACCCAAGGTGGTAACAGAGAAAATTGACGACGATAGGGCAGTACTGTAGATGTGGACTTCATTAAAGTATTCAACAAGGTAAACTAATGCTAAACTAATCCAGAAGAATAAGATGTATGGGATCCACAGAGGGCTGATAGATTGGATTTAAAATGTTCTTGGCCATAGAAGGCAGAGGATGGAGGGGTGCTATTCTGACTGGAGGTCTGTTTTCTGTGGTATTCTTGGGGTACGTTCATTACTCTGAAAGTGACAACACAAGTACATAGGATGGTGATGGCAGCATACAGCAAAATCCCCTTTATTGGTGGTGGGGGCATTGAATATAAAAGTTGGGACATTGTGTTGCAGCTGCATGAAACATTCATTTGGAGTTACTAGTTGCTGTATTACAGGAAGCATGTGGAGGCTCTGGAGAGGGTGAAAAAGAGGTTCATGTGGATGCTGACTGGATTAAAGAGTAGGCATCCATTATTAGCTTCTGTTAATCTTGACAGTTCCCCAGACAAAATTGTACATTGCAAAATATATGTTTTATATACGACAATAGAAATGTTGAGCAAGTAAGTTAGCAAATGCAAAAAGATGCAGAAATTGAAATATGTGAAGAACACTAAACCTATTTGGAGTTTCTTGGATGAACACAGTCTTTTCCCCAGGGTGGGGGAATCAAGAAATAGGTTTACGGTGAGAGGAGCAAGATTTACTAGGAACCCAAGGAGCAACTTCTTCTCTCAGAGAATGCACTGCCAATGTATGGAATGAGCTGCCAGAGGAAGTAATTGTGGCAGGTACTATAAAAACATTTCAAAAACATTTGGGCATGTATATGGATAGGAAAGGTGTAGAGGGATATGGGCCAAAAGTGGGCAAATGGGACTAACTTAGATGAGGCATCTTGGTCGCATGGACACGTTTTTGCCGAAGGGCCTGTTTTCCATGTTGTATGACTCCATGGCTCTATGAATCTCACCTTGCACATTAAAATCTAGTTAATTGCTAAATAATATTGACAATCCAATAGCTTAGGAAAAGGGTTAAACAAGAAACAACACACAAGGAAAGAGCTATCCTTACCTGAAGTCTTACATCAATGCCCATATTCTTGAGGAATTCCCGCTGTGAAATTGGTCCCAAGGTGGTGACTTTTCCCCTTGTCATTTGACGAAGGTATCTGAAATCTACGTCCGCCGTCAAGTCTGCTGTTCCAGGTGCCGTGAGCACATCATGCAGCTGATGTCCACGAAAACCCTTGCAAAATCATCATTTTAAAAGGTTGACCAGCACTTTCTACTCTAAAATGTTCCCCCTTCAAACCTCTTATGGCAATGATTGGGAGAGCAGCCAAAGGTCTCTGTTAGAATGTTCTATAATCAAGTTGAGGGGAAAAGCTGATGGTCCATCTAGATTATCTACAGAGGCAGCCACTGTAGAAATGCTCCAGTTTATTTAAGGACATTGAAAATTAATCAATTTGGAAATGTACACAATTAAAATGGCAAGATAAACTTAAATCACAAATAGTTTTAAATAAACCTCAGTTAATTCAGTTCTGATGAAAGATTATTGACGTGAAATATGAGTTCTGTTTCGTTCTCCACAGATGCTGCTTGACCTGCTGAGTATTTCCAGCAGACTGAGCACACAAGGAACTGCAGAAGCTGGTTTAGAAAACAAAAAGACACAAAGTGCTGAGTAAACCATGGATAGGCAGCATTCCATATTGGGACTTTTCTTCAGTGACTGACCTGGTGAGTTCACTCAGCAGTTTGTATTTTGCACAAGATTTCAGCATCTGCAGTTCCTTGTGTCTCCAATTTCCTTTCTGACTGTTTCGGAATTGGCCAGTTCCGCTGTAAACCATGCAGCCATCGTTCTGACTCATTTTCCCCCTCAACACTAGATCAGAGCAAAATAAATTGTGAGTCCCAGTGCATTGTAGTCATGTCAACAATGAAAGCAAACTCAATGCTACCATTTATTTCAAGAGGTCTTGTATACAAAAACAGGGAAGTAATGCTGAGGCTCTATAAGGTGCTGGTTAGGCTGCATTTGGAATATTGTGAGCAATTTTGGGCACCATATCTGTGGAAGGATGTGCTGGCTCTGGAGAGGGTCCAGAGGAGGTTTACAAGAATGATCCCAGGAATTAGTAGGTTAACCTGTGATGAGTGTTTGTTGGCACTGGGCCTGTACTCGCTGGAGTTTAACAGAATGAGAGGGGACCTTATTGAAACTTAGTGAAAGGCTTGGATAGAGTGGATGTGGAGAGGATGTTTCTACTAGTGGGAGAATCTAGGACTTGTGGTCATGGCCTCAGAATGAAAGGATGTTCTTTTAGGAAGGAGATGAGGAGAAATTTATTTAGTCAGAGGGTGGTGAATCTGTGGAATTCTTTGCCACAGAAAGCTGCGGAGGCCAAGTCAGTAGATATTTTTGGCAGATATATAGATTCTTGATAAGAATAGGTGAGAGAGGTTATGGGGATAAGGCTGGAGAATGAGGATAAGAGAGATAGATCAACCATGACTGAATGGCGGAGTAGACTTGATGGTCCGAATGGCCTAATTCTACTCCTATCAGGGATAAGAGGGAGAGATAGATCAGCCATGATCATATTGAATGGCGGTGCAGGCTCAAAGGGCCGAATGGCCTACTCCTGTACCTATTTTCTATGTATCTATGTATCACTTATGACCTTAATGGGATTGTTTTCAGATTGGTGCTTCATATTTTGAAAATTTATATAGTTAATTCTAAAAGCTCAAACTGAAAAAAAAAATTCACAATCACAAAATGACTCCAATCTATCTTACAAATTTGAGAAATTAAATTTTATGTATTTATGTTTTAAATTATAAAAAATTCATACAATTTTTTTTAAAGTTTTGAAAACAGGGACTTTAAAAAAAAAATCTCAATAATTATTGGAATCTCCTTGGAAGTAAAAGTAGGTCAAGTCTATTTTTTTAAATAAAGAGACAAACAATGCTATTGCCAAGAATAGGTTTCATTCATGAGCGAAATGCCTATTGAAACCGCTGGAGTTAGCCTGAGGGACTATTGCATTTTGCAAAACATTTTAATTACTAAATGGGACCAGTCAATATCTTAAATTAGCCTAACATAACAATGGCATTTAACTATAAATGAAGATTGACATTTTTATTTTTTAAGTAAATCTTCAAGACATAATTTCAAACCAGTCATATTGGTATCAATATTAATCCTTCCACAGGCTGAATGAGAAGGGAAATTAAAGAAAGACCCAGGACATGTTTATTTTATTTTAGTTTAGAGAAACAGTATGGAATCATACCCTTCGGCCCACCAAGTCCACGCTGACCATCAACCACCCATTCACACACTATTGCTGTGTTATCCCAATTTCTCATCCATTCCCTAGAAATTAGGGGCAATTTATTTTTACAGAAGCCAATTAACATACAAACCCACACGTCTTCGGTATGTGGGAGGAAACCAGAGCACCCGGAGCAAACCCATTCAGTCACAGGAGAACATTCAATCTCCACACATGTTGCTCCCCCGAGCTTCAAAACATAACAAGTAGACTGAGAAGGTAGACAAAAATGCTGGAGAAACTCAGCGGGTGAGACAGCATCTATGGAACGAAGGAAATAGGCAACGCTTCGGGCCGAAACTCTTCTTCAGACTGATGTGAGGGTGGGGGGGGGAAGAAGAAAGGAAGAGGAGGAGCCAGTGGGCTGAGGGAGAGCTGTGAAGGAGAGGAGAAAGTAAGGACTACCTGAAATTAGAGAATCAATGTTCATACCGCTGGGGTGCAAACTGCCCGAGAGAAATATGAGGTGCTGCTCCTCCAATTTACGGTGGTCCTCACTCTGGCCATGGAGGCCGAGGACAGAAAAGTCGGATTCGGAATGGGAGGGGGAGTTGAAGTGCTGAGCCACCGGGAGATCAGGTTGGTTATTGCGAACCGAGCGGAGGTGTTCGGCGAAGCGATCGCCAAGCCTAACGCTTGGTCTCACCGATGTAGAGCAGCTGACATCTAGAGCAGTGGATGCAATAGATGAGGTTGGAGGAGGTGCAGGTGAACCTCTGCCGCACCGGGAAAGACTGCTTGGGTCCTTGAATGGAGTCAAGGGGGGAAGTAAAGCGACAAGCGGTTGCAAGGGAAAGTACCCAGAGTGGGTGGTTCGGGTGGGAAGGGACGAATTGACCAGGGAGTTATGGAGGGAGCGGTCTCTGCGGAAAGCAGACAGGGAAGATGTGGCAAGTGGTGGGGTCACGTTGAAGATGGCGAAAATGACGGAGGATCTGTAGTCAGATAATTCAGAATTGTATTATTTTGTTAAGAGACAAATTTCTGAAGTAATTCAGAGGGTTAGAACATGGATAGGCAATGTTTTGGGTCAGGACCCTTCTTCAGACTGCTTGTGGTAACGGGGTGAAAGCTGTAAAACTGGTGGGGGCGGGACAAAGTCTGGCAAGTGATAGGTGGATACAGGCAATGGGAATTTTTGATTGACAGATGGTTGGACAAAGGCCAGAGATGCAAAGAGAAAAGGAATGAGATAAGGAGGTGCATGTAGAAGAGGTGCGAATTGTGAAGCCAAATAAAGGAACATTGGTGCAAGGGGAAAGAGCAAAGGGGAAGGAAGCAATGGGTGCGCATCTAGGTGGGGCACAGGGAAGGGAGGAGTGGGGAAAGAGGTAGGGGTGGTGTTCGTAGGTCAGTTACCTAAAATTAGAGAATTCAATGTTCATACCGTTGGGTTGTAAGTTATCCAAACGGAATACGAGGTGCTGTTCATCCAATTTGCATATGACCTCACTCATGTAATAGAGTGGCCCAGGACAGATAGATCAGCATGGGAATGGGGAGTTAAAATGGTTAGTAACTGGGAGATCCAGTCAGCCTTGGAAGACCAAGCGCAAGTGTTTGGTGAAAAGGTCGCCTAGTCTGTACATAGCCTCGCTGATGTGAAGGATGCCACACCAGGAACAGCGAATGCAGTAGAAGAGGTTAGTGGAGGTGCATGTGAACCTCTGTCTCGCCTGGAAGGCCCTCTGGGGTCCCTAGATTTGAAGAAACACAACCCTCTGATGAAAGGGGAGCAGGAATGCATGGTCTCACGCACACAATACCGGCTACAGTCCACCTTGGAATGATGGGAGTGTACCACCATTCAAATGAAACACTGAAGACCTATTCTGTTTGCCTTCTTCGGAGGACCTGGTCCCATGATGGGGGGATTCTCCCCGGTCCTAGACAATTTTTATCTCTCAAAATAAATTGTACATTTTTTGGTTCTATTTGTGAGATCTTCTGTGTTTCCTAGAACCGTAACTTCAAAGAGAATTTCATACACCCTCGATAGACACAAATGCTGGGGTAACTCAGCGAGTCAGACAGCATCTCTGAAGAGAAGGAATGGGTGACGATTCGAGTCGAGGCCCTTCACAACGGTTCATACATCCTAGCACATTTAAGGCAAAATCATCTTAATTGATCCATTTAGTTTAAAGTATTCAATATGATGTGACGGCTTAAATTTAAGTTTGTTTGATTTCTACAGTAATATGTAATACAACACAAATCCTCACAGTAACATCAACCCAGACCAGCAAGGCAATAAATGGTCAGATATGTGGGGATAATTATGTGGGAGATCCGTGAATATTAAAGGCCCAGTAAGAACATGTTTCATTGAACTTACCCTAAATGTGTCGGTCTTTGTTCCGTTATGTCCATAGTCAGCTATTAGTGCTGCTCCCCCATCTTCAGTGATTCTACCGGCTAGACGATGGATGATAACTCCAGCCTCAGCACAGATCTCCACATGGTCCCTCTCATCATCTCTCTTTTTGCAAAGGTAAATAAATACTTTGTACTATAAAGAGCTATAGTAGAAATACCAAGTAGTAAAA
This sequence comes from Malacoraja senta, assembly GCA_038087875.1. Classification (NCBI taxonomy): domain Eukaryota; kingdom Metazoa; phylum Chordata; class Chondrichthyes; order Rajiformes; family Rajidae; genus Malacoraja; species Malacoraja senta. Next base: position 122,863,683 of record CM075978.1, on the reverse strand, counting down.
CCACATGTAACTTTTTCAGGCACAATTACAATTAAAATGATAAATCCTTGCTTTTTTAAACATCCATTTTTAGTGTACAAAACTGTACATTTTAGAGGAATAGATCAGGTATATGCACTGAGTCTTTTGCCCATTGTACGGGAATCGATAACGAGGACATAGGTTTATGGTGAGAGGGGAAAGATTTAATGGGAACCTGAGGGGTAACTATTTTTTACACAAACGGTGGTGGGTATATGAAAAAAGCTGCTGGAAGAGGTAGTTGAGGCAGATACTATTGTAACGTTTAAGGAACATTTGGACAGGTACATGGAAAGGGTAGGATTAGAAGAATTTGGGCCAAAAGCACGCAGTGTAGATGGGGCATGTTGGTTGGCGTGGCAAGTTGGGCCGAAGGGCCTGTTTCCACGCTGTATGACCCAATATTAATAACACTGTGTAGAAACAAGTCACTGTAGATGCTGCTTTACAAAAAAATACACAAAGTGCTGATGTCACTCAGTTGATCAGGCAGCATCTCTGGAGAACATGGATACAGTAGATGGCGTTTCAGGGCAGGACCCTTCTTCAGAATGTGTTTGCATCCTCTAAATCCAAGTATAAAACCCCTCCCTTATCCTTTCTCTAGTTACCCTCTTGTTTTCAATGCATGCATAAAAATCCCTGGCGATCGTTCTTTAGACTTTGGAGATGCAGTGTGGTACAGGCCCTTCCAATCACCCTGTACACTAGCACTATCCTTCACACTAAGGACAATTTACAAGTAACAGGAGCCAATTAACCTACAAACCTGCACTTCTTTGGAGTGTAGGAGGAAACCAGAGCAGCCGGAGAAAACCCACAGGGTCACTGGGCGAACGTACCAACTGTGTACAGACAGCAACCTCATTCAGGATTGAACCCGGGTCTCTGACACTGTAAGGCAGCAACTACCGCTGTGCCACTGTAGCGCTCCTGTACCATTCCCTTTTATCCTACTTGCTAAGAACATTTCATGGTCTCTTTCAGCCCTCCTAATTTTCTGCTTGAGTTTTTTCCCCACTTTCTTAATGTTCTTCAAAGGCCCTGCCTGCTTTAATCTTCCTAAACCTTACATACGGTTTGTTTTTCTTTTTGACCATATTTATGACCTCTCTCACCATCCAAAGTTCCCTTACCTAGCCATCCTTGTCCCTTCTTCTTACTGGAACACACCAGTTCGGAACTTAGATTAGCTGGCCTTTATACGAGTCCCACATCAGATGTAAATTCCATAGATTCACCACCCTCTGCCTAAAGGAATTCCTCCTCATCTCCTTTTTAAAGGCACCTCCTTTTATTCTGAGGCTGTGGCCTCTGGTCCTAGACTCTCCCAGTCGTGGAAACATCCTCTCCACATTCACTCTATCCAGCCCTTTCAAAAGTATATTCACTGCCGCAACACAATTTCAAATTCACCTGAATTAACGTTTTTGAAGCAAAAGTGGCGGAAGGTGCCAGAACAAAACGAAGCTTTTCCGGTGATTGTGGGTCAATGTCAATCAGTATTTCACGCCATCCCTGCTTGGTTTTCTGTAAATTTAGCAACACAGAATGAAAAGGATGATTTGAAAAGCGAAAGCACACACATTTTCACATTAATCGATAACGTGATACCTTTCACCAGAAATGAATCTTATTATATTACATTTCTTTGAACAAATTCTTATGAAAGGACAAGGAAAAATCTGCTGCAAAATACAGTACATCACCTTAATCACGCTCCCTCCGTAACTCCCTTGTCAATTCTTCCCTTCCCTCCCATACCACCCCCTCCCCTGGTACTTTCCCTTGCAACCGCAAGAGATGCAACACTTGTCCCTTCACCTCCCCCCTCTACTCCATTCAAGGACCCAAGCAGTCGTTCCAGGTGCGACAGAGGTTCACCTGCATCTCCTCCAACCTCATCTATTGCATTCGCTGCTCTAGATGCCAGCTGATCTACATCGGTGAGACCAAGCGGAGGCTTGGCGATCGTTTCGCCGAACACCTCCGGTCGGTCCGCAATAACCAACCTGGCTCAGCACTTCAACTCCCCCTCCCATTCCATATCCGACCTCTCTGTCCTGGGTCTCCTCCATGGCCACAGCGAGCAACACCGTAAATTGGAGGAAATGCACCTCATATTCCGCTTGGGCAGTCTACATCCTGGGGGTTTGAACATTGAATTCTCCCAATTCTGCTAGCCCTTGCTGTCCCCTCCCCTTCATCAGCCATCTGGTTGTCTCCTCCCCTCCCCCAGCCCTCGGGCTCCTCCTCCGCCTTTTTCCTTTTTTTCCTTTCTTCTCCCCACCCCCTATCAGTCTGAAGAAGGGTTTCGGCCCGAAACGTTACCTATTTCCTTCGCTCCATAGATGCTGCTGCACCCGCTGAGTTTCTCCAGCATTTTTGTGTACCTTAATTATTATCTTGCTTCATATTTTATAAGCAAACTCACATATAGCCCAAACAGTAATGGTACTTGTTAACAGTGAGAGCTTTAGTCATTCTTGCAGTAGCTATCTATACTCATCTCCAACAGGAGTTGATACTACAAAACTCAGCATTAATGAAATGATTAGAAATTACAGCCTTCTTCAAATCAGCAAGTCCAATTGTTGACTAAGCAACTATTTTGCGGAACACTTGCACTCTGTCCACCAAGGCTCGCTGGGTCCCCTGGTTGCTCACCATTTTAATGTCTCCCCTTCCCATTCCCACACTGACCTCTCTGTTCTTGGTCTCCTCTATTACCAGTGAGGGCACAACAAAATGGAGGAGCAGCACCTCATATTCCACTTGTTCAACGGTATGAACATTAAATTCTCCAATTTTAAGTAACCACCCCGATGCGCACCTATTTCTCACATTTTCCTTTTTACCCTTCTTTCACCTCCCTGTCCTTTTCCACCCATATCCTTCCCCCCACCTTTATATTTCACTCTTCTCCATATCTGATACTCTGTTTGTCTCCTTTTCCTCTTGCCTTTGTCACTTACTCCCATTTGTCAATAACTCCCTCACCTTTATCCACCTATTACTTGCCAGACCACCCTCCACCTCTTTTCCAGCATTTTACCCTCCCCCCCTCCACTTATGTCTGAAGAAGGGTTCACAAACCGAAATGTCATTTATCCACTCTCCGCAAAGATGTCGCCTGACCCGCTGAGTTCCTCCAGCACTTTGTGTTTTGTGATGAAATGAGAAACTGAAGCTGCAAAGCTAAAGTGATTTAAAGTTGTCAACACTTGTGGTTTTACCTGAAACTTGTGGATTGGAAGCACATCAAAAAACTCATGCGCAAGATAAAAGGCAAGACCTGAAAAAAAAGTGAAATCTCCATTGTAAAAGTGGATGAAAAGTTAATCCCAAGTTTCTAAATACTGCTAAATATGCATTTGCACACCTTCCATTCGAGCTCATGATACATGAAGTTCAACTAAATATGTATACAATGCTGCTGCAAAATTGCAGGTAAAAGATCAACGAGCACAGTGGTGCAGCAGATAGAGCTGCTGCCTCACAGCGCCAAAGACCCAGGTTCGATGCTGACCTCGGGTGCTGTCTGTGTGGAGAGGTCGGCATGGATTAGGTGGACCAAAGTGTCTGTTTCCATGCTGTATCTCTTAGCTAAAATCAACCACTCAGGGTTAGAAGTAAATAGAATAACCTCATAAGCAACTGTTGAAGACTGAACATATAATTTCCAGAAAAAAATAGCGTTGGCATGTACTTAACACCAAAAGCCGAAAACTAATAAAAGCAGAATTGAAATCAAATAGGTTAAAAAACACTTATTTAAGAAATGCCACACTGCAGAAGTTATTTTTATGTTACACTTCCTGCATATCACGCCTCCCCCCTTGTGTAAGACTTTGGTATCAGGAATACCACACTGTGCAATTTTCTATTTTAGCCTTTTCTTAAATGTCCCTTATGAGATAATAGAGAGATAATCTCACCTTTTGGTACATCCTGTAAATCCTTGTACCAGGAAATTGGAAGCCCTGTTTTGGTAACGCCAGTTTTATAAACTGCAGCAGTGGGATCGTGCATTAGGCAGTTCTCCCCTTCAGTTAGAAGCCGTGCTTGAGTTTCACTGAGCTTTGGACTCACTTCAACCAAATGCACAGAAATCTCACATGCCCTCAACACTGAACCGAGTTGGTTGAAGACCTAACATTTTTACAAAAAGGAAAAATACAAACAAGTATTAATTTTTATAATTAATGCATATTAGGATGCTTGCTGATAGAAAAACTTGGTATGTAAGCATTGCTGTTGCTTCATATGCAGAGATTGTCAGATTCTTGATTAGTACGGGAGTCAGGGGTTATGGGGAGAAGGCAGGAGAATGGGGTTGAGAGGGAAAGATAGATCAGCCATGTCTGAATGGTGATGTTGGGAAAAGGGGAAGTACAGGGATCTGGGGGTCCGGGGGTCCTTGTATATCCGTCTATGAAAGTAAGCATGCAGGTACAGCAGGCAGTGAAGAAAGCGAATGGCATGTTGGCCTTTATAACAAGAGGAATCGAATATAGGAGCAAAGAGGTCCTTCTGCAGTTGTACAGAGCCCTAGTGAGACCACACGCTAGAGGCAGGAAACATGTTCCTGATGTTGGGGGAGTCCAGAACCAGGGGCCACAGTTTAAGAATAAGGAGTTAGCCATTTAGAACGGAGACAAGGAAACACTTTTTCTCACAGAGTGGTGAGTCTGTGGAATTCTCTGCCTCAGAGGGCAGTGGAGGCGGGTTCTCTGGACCACTTGGACAACAGAAACTCATATGTCAGGCTGTTATTCATTGACTACAGCTCGGCATTTAACACCATCATCCCCTCCAAGCTGGTTACCAAACTCTCAGATCTGGGTCCCCGCGCATCCCTCTGCAATTGGATCCTTGACTTCCTCATCCACAGACCAGTCTGTCCGTATTGGTGGAAATGTGTCATCCTCGATAATAGTCAGCACGGGAGCACCTCAAGGCTGCGTGCTCAGCCCCTTGCTGTACGCACTCTATACTCATGACTGTGTAGCTGGACATAGTGCAAACTCCATCATCAAGTTCGCCGACGACACCACTGTTGTGGGACGAATCACTGATGGTGACGAGTCAGAGTATAGAAGTGAGATCGACCGATGGATCAAATGGTGCCAGCACAACAACCTGGCTCACTACACCAGCAAAACCAAGGAACTGATTGTGGACTTTGGAAGGGGTAGGATGGGGACCCACAATCCCGTTTATATCAACGGGACGATGGTGGAAGTGGTCAAGAACTTCAAATTCCTGGGCATGCATATTTCCGAAGATCTTTCCTGGTCCCAGCACACTGATGCAATTATAAAGTAAGCACATCAGCGCCTCTACTTCCTGAGAAGATTATGGAGAGTCGGTATGTCAAAGAGGACTCTCTCGAACTTTTACAGGTGCACAGTAGAGAGCATGCTGACTGGTTGCATCGTGGCTTGGTTCGGTAACTTGAACGTCCAGGAGTGGAAAAGAATGCAGAAAGTTGTGACCACTGCCCAGTCCATCATCGGCTCTGACCTCCCCACCATCGAAGGGATCTATCGCAGTCGCTGCCTCAAAAAGGCTGCCAACATCATCAAGGACCCACACCATCCTGGCCACACTCATCTCTCCGCTGCCATCAGGTAGAAGGTACAGGAGCCTGAAATCTGGAACATCCAGGTTCAGGAACAGTTTCTTCCCCACAGCCATCAGGCTATTAAACACAACTTCAAGCAAACTCTGAACTATAACAGCCAATTGCACTTTATCTGTTTATTTATGTGTATATATATGGTCTATGCTATATAGACACACTGAACTGTTCTGTATTTATGCTTACAATACTTTGTTGTACTGCAACAAGCAAGAATTTCATTGTCCTATCTGGGACACATGACAATAAACTCTCTTGACATGACTTGATATTGATATCAAAAACATGGAATAGATTTAAGGCAAGCACTTGTAAAAGGGATTTGAAGGGCTGCGCGTGCAAACCCCCTCCCCCCCTCCCACCCACCCATCCATCCACTATCTGAACCCTGCTGCCACAGGAGATGGTGGGGTGAGATATAGTAAGTATATTTAAGTTACTCCAGCACGTTGTGTCTTTTTTTCTAGTCAGGCTGACTTTTGATTTGCACTCCAATGCTCTGCTTGCCTATTATATGGATTGTTAATTTATAATATTGCTGATTATTGCAATTTTTTTTGCACGTTATTTTGTTATTGGGTCTGTAAGGCTGTAGCAAGTAAGAATTTCATTGTTCTCTTCCCATAGATATGACACTTCAACACTCTCAACACGACTGGGGTTGGAATTTACAGCTGGCGATATGAAATGAATGGAAGTTTACGATGGGCCGAGTCCCATTGAAGCTTCCATCACAGAATCAGGGCGGTGAGTTGCTGCCTTACAGCACCAGAGACCCAAGTTCGATCCTAACTATGGGTGTTGTCTGTACAGAGTTTGTACGTTGTTCCTGTTGCCAAGTGGGTTTTCCTCCAGGTGATCCGGTTCCCTCCCACATCCCAAAGACGTACAGGTCTGTAGGTTAATTGGCTTCGGTAAAAATTGTAAACTGTCCCTGGTGTGTGTAGGATAGTGTCAGTGTACGGCGTGCTCGCTGGTCGGCATGCTTGGTGGGGCGAAAGGCCTGTTTCCATGCAGTATCTCTAAAGTCTAAAGAGAAGTATAAAGAAGAAAGTTCCATTGCTCTTAATGGTGTCAAGCTTCGACAGGTGTGTTGCTGGGGTTGCAAGTGGAGTGTTGTATTAGAATCCTAACTTGTAGGTGGTGGTAAGCCTTTAAAGCTGCGGAAGGCAAGTACGTTAATGCCCGTGACATACTCTTGCAGCCACAATATTTAGGTGGCTAGGTCAGAGGGGTTTCTGGCTATTGGTCCCCCAGAAATGAGGGTCGAAATCATGGAACTCCCTACCCAACAGCATTGTGCAGGTACATTCCTCAATGAAGTAATGCCACTGAATCTTAAGGGTAGATGGTCTGTCTCTCTCATTGGAGATGGTCACTGGTTGCCACCTGTGACTGTTACTTGAAGGCACAAGGGACCGTTGGGCCGTGGCCATACTATGACAGCAGGCTTGGCTTGCCCCCTGCAGAGACGAGGGTGGAGGGAGTTGGTGACAGCAGACGCAAGAACAAGGAGACTTTGAAAATGGCGTCAAAACCTGCCGACTTACAGTCTCAGTGGGCTATTTCTATACACTTTGTACTTATTCTGTGATTGTACTCATGTTTCATAATAATTTACTGAAATGTATGGAAAAAGAGTTTTACTGTACATGTGATAATAAAGAGCAATTTAACCAATGTCCTGCCTAACGTAAGCATGGTCTGTTTCTGAGGACTGGGAAATATCAGCAAACATCTTCACTTCTGCTGGTTTACAAAAAAGGGCACAGGGCTGGATTAACTCAGTGGGTCAAGCAGCATCTTTGGAGAACATGGATAGGTGACATTTTGGGTCGGGGTCCTTCTTCAGACTGAAGAATTCCGACACTTTGTGTACCATCTACTGCGTGTTTTCCTCGATCATTGATGAGAAACAATCAAATGCAATCTTCGTGCCAAAGGCTCTCACTTTCTTCTGGAAATCAGCTGCTTGTGAGAAGGTCTAGATCAAGGTAATCCTTGTGCAATCTAAAATGGAAATTGGTAAAAGTGGGAAAAAGAGAAAAGGTACCCTTAAGATTTAATAGGAACATGAGAGGTAACTTTTTGTTTTACACACAGAGAGGTGGGTATATGGAATGAGCTGCCGGAGAAGGTAGTTGAGGCAGTATCATAACATTTAAAAGACATTTGGAGAGGTAGGTGGACAAATGTAGGCAGGTGGGACTAGTGTATGTGGGGCATGTTGGTCGGCATGGGTAATTTGGGCGAAGGGCTTCTTTCCACACTGTGTGACTCTATGGTGAGCAGGAGATTAGGTGCTGCTCGGTTGTTCAGTCAGGAACATCTTCCATCTTTGCTGATGACAGAGAGTGGACTGGGCTGTAGTTTGTTGAATGGTCTTGAATGTGGACATTTTTCCAAACTTTCAGCTGGATACTCGTGTTTTTATGCATTCATAATTTAAAAAAAAGCTCCATAACTCACCCTTAGAACGTCACTTGCTAAAGTACCCCTGCCAGGCCCAAGTTCTACCAGATGAAATGCCTTTGGTTTCCCAGCAGCCATCCACTCACTCACACACCAAATGCCAAGGAGCTTGGAGAAGCAGAGGGAAGGGTGGAAAAAAAAAGGTTATTCTGAAATTCAAATAATGAAATCCATATTCAGAAATTACAGTGGATAGTTTAAAAAAAACTTCATTTACATGGCTACTCTCTGGATATCCTCAAGCACGTTAGGGCCAATAACATGTGCATTAACTGTTATAAGGTACAACAGCCTTCCTGTAGCGTGGTGACCAGAATTGTACAATAAATCATAAATGTGGCCCGACCAATATTTAGTATGACTGTAATACAACGCCCCAACTCAAACTCTATGCCTCAGCCTATAAAGGCAAGCATACCAAATGTTTTTTTCACTGTCTGTCCGTTGTGTGACCCCTTTCAGGGAGCTATAGGCTTGCATCTAAGGTGTCTCTATACAACAATGCTCCGACAGTCCCTGTCTCTGAATGTCCCAACAGAATTTGACTTCTCAAAGTGCACTACCTTACCCTACCTGGATATGCCTTTGCTCCAGCTATCTTTTCAGTTGATCTATGTCGCACTGTATCCGAAGAAAAACCTGTCTGCTCACCATGACTCCACCAATGTTCATGTCATCTGCAAACAACAACAGTCCCGGCACAATCCTTGGGGTATACCACTTTTCAGAGACTTCCAGTCAGGGAAACGCCCTTCCACCATTGCCCGCTGCCTATTAACATTAGTCAATTTTAAATCCAATTTGCCAACATGCCTCGTATCCCTTGTTCCTAAAACTTATGGGCCAGCGTATCTTATGAGACCTTGGTCAAAGGTCTTACAGAAGTTCATGTACATCACACCTTCACGGTGGCTGCATGAATTTTTTTAGTTACCTCATTGAAAAAACTCAATCATATTTAAGAAATGATCTCCCCTTCACAAAAACATGCTGACTCTTCTCAGTCCCTGTCTTACCAAGTGGGAATACATCCTGTCCCTTAGAATCTTCTCCAACAACTTCCTTACCACTGATGCAAGGCCCATTTGCCTGTGGTCCCCAATGAGTCAATTATCCCCATTGCGTTTTTTGGCATTTAGATATGTACATGGAAGGGTTTAAATGGATATGGGGCAAATGCTGGCAAATGGGACTAGCTAAAGTAAGCAACTTGGATGAATTTGGCTGAAGGGCCTGTTTATATAACTGTAGAGTTATATGACTCTACAAGGATGCAACACTAACTATCCTTCTTCTTCTGGTACCTCATCCATAGCTAAGAAAGAGACCAGCATCTTAGTCAGAGTGCCAGCAATCTCCTCATTTGCTTCCCTTATTATCCTGGGATAAATCCCAATAAACCCAGTGGATGCTCCAATGTTTCCAGCATTTCCTCTTTACTGATACAGACATACTCCAGAAAATCACCATCCCACCCCACCTCTAACAGCCTCCAAATCCTTCTCTCTGCTGAATAATTCCTGATCTCCCTTTCTAGCTTCCATGCAAATCATTGGTTTTGTTTGTGTACATGCTAGATATGATCTAACATGGACAAAGTTACAGAAAGCAGTGGAGTTTGCCCTGATATTTTGGTCAATGCATATCTATCAGGTAACATGACTATTATACATGTTACATATATTGTCCTTAAAATATGGTTATACACAAATTCACTGTCATGAGATGCTCCATGAGGTGGCTGTCAGCTTGACCATTCCTTATTGAAGCTCCCAGCGGGCGGTGGCCTGTTGGCGGGAAGCCGCCGAGCCAGCCCCCGCATCTCCCCCGCAGACGGACGCACTAAAACTAAAACTAGGTAGGCCGCGATCAGTAGGGGGGAAGCTACTATGCAGGCGCTGCTCTTCCCCGAAGACCAAAAGGATGGAGCCGGCGATGAAGACAGACGTGACAGGAGCAAGGCTGGTCAGAGAGGAGAAGGAATGGGATCTGGCGTACCACGTCTTCCAGGTTGGTGGCGGGAGGCGCCCCCAGGGCATATAGGTGGACGGGCAGGGAGAGGGACGTCGGTTCACAGGTTGATCCATGTGTCCACGGGAGGCGATGGCTGGAGGCCCGCAACAGCCTGGGGCTTCCGAGGATCGGATAACGTTCGTACGAACTAGAGCACTGACTGAACGATGAAAATTGTGCCAAAACCTGGCACCTCTTGCTTGCAGGCTCAGTGGATTATTTCTGTACACTTTGTTAATCGGGGATGTGCAATACTCTCCTGGACTGTTTATTAGAAAATAATTTCACTGTGCATTTGCACGTGACAGTAACGCACCATTGATTGAACATTGTTTACATTATTACAGAGTACATGAAAAGTACTTCACCAGCTGTAAAGTTCTTTAGGACACAATGACAGCATGTGATAAATTACATAAACACAAGAATTTTAAGACATTTTAATAGACTTACTTCTCCAAAAATCTGACTAATCTCAGGTGATGTAATGAAGTCTCCTTGTGCTCCCAGAGCATCTCTGTGGTAATAATAACCCTGGAAGAGATTACACCAAAAAGCCTGATTAAACCTTGAACCCTGATACTTCCACAGATAATAAAATATGGAGGTCAGAAAATATAATATCTGTCATTCCCAGGATCATATCAAAAGATGACAGACTAAAGACACAGAATTTCATCTTAAAGTAGCAATTTTGAAACTGTCAAGAATTAATTACGTACTGTAACAGGGTTGGTTAAAACTTCTCTCATGTACTCTGCTACAGAGATTGGACCTGTTGACTTTATTTTTGCAGTTAGATGCTTAAGCATCAGACTACTATTGTCATGTTCTTTTGTGGTATTTGATGTTCTGGAGCACCATCTCATCAACTGACCAGCACACAACTTTACAGAACCTGAAAGAAATGCAAAACAAGATTGAAGCAATATTCCACTTACAAAAAAATGTCCATTTGACAACTCAATCCCACAAATTGCAATTAAGAAAGGTTAACTTTCTGAACCTTAGGCAACAAAAATCCCAGAAAATCCTCAATTTTATTTTATTTCAAATCTAACAAAATTCATCATCCTGTTTTTTGGTTATGAGACCCAATGACTGATATTTGATCATTTTGAAAGCAAGCAGTGTCTTACGCAAGCTGGAGGAACTCAGCGGGTCAAGCAGCATCTGTGGAGGGACTAGGCAGGTGATGCTTTGGGTCGGGTCCCTTCTTCAGACTTTTCTGCTCCCCTGACCCACTCCAATCTCATCCCCTTCTGAAAGCACAGTCCTCCGCTCACTCAAGAACAATCCCAATATTGTCATCAAACCCGTAGACACAAGAAGTGCCTTTGTAGACTGACAGGCTGAGCTCTACCGTGTTGAGGCCAGGCGCCAGCTCTTGGACATCTCCTTACATCTATTCCTCCTCCCCCTCCACCTATATTCCTTCCACTGGCTTCCCAATTTGCAACTCTTCAATCATTTTGACGCACCTTTTCTGGTCATCCCTGGTCTTTGACTTTCCATCTGCCTCTCAAACTCCTTCCCTATAACATGTTAGCTGCCACAATTTGTCCGGTCTCTCCTCTTTTCCAGCATTCTCTCTTCCTCCCCCACCCCCCTACAATCAGTCTGAAGAAGTGTCCCAACGTGAAATGTCACCTATCCATGTTCTCCAGAGATGCTGCCTGACCCGCTGAGTTACTGCAGTACTTTGTCTCTCGTTTTGTTTTGTAAAAACACCATCTGTAGACACAAAATTCTGGAGTAACTCAGTGAGTCAGGCAGCATCTCTCGAGAAAAGAAATAGGCGACGTTTCGGGTCGAGACCCTTCTACAGACTCAGACTTCAGAAGAAGGGTCTCGACCCAAAACATCACCTATTACTTTTCTCCAGAGATGCTGCCTGACTCGCTGAGTTATTCATTTTGTGTCTATCTTCCTTCTTTCCACTGCCTGTTTCTATCTCCTTCCCAAAATCCACAAGCAGGACTGCCCTGGCAGACTGATTGCCTCTGCCTGCTCCAGCCCAGGTTAAACTTAAAACCTCTCCAGGTTTATTTCACAATACCTGATAGGTGTCTTCTGGAACTATCGTTAGAAATACATTTGGAGAAGCATCTGAGCCCCAGTAAGAAGCTGGTGCTGTTCAGTGGAATCATGTCTCACCCAAGGCTGAGGCTCTACGTGACGCCTTGACCTCTGACTCCGCCGACCACGCCCCAGCCGCTGGTAAAGAAAGTGGGCCCCACCGAGAAAGGAGAGGTTTAATCCATTTATTGCAGAGTCTAAAAAAGCGACATTGTTGGGTTTTTTAAGTGTTAGCGTGTACGGCAGATTTATTTAGGGGCGCGCTGTGTTTGGGGATTGCTTGCAGTTTCTCCGCCTGTCATGGCGGCGGCGGTTGACATGGCGGCCGGGCCGCGGGCTGAGGAGGATCTCGAAGCGGAGCCGGGTTGCGAGGACGATGCGGAGGAGGAAGGGAGCGCGGACAATGCGTTCGCGCTGGACGATGTGCTGCGGCTCGGGGGGACCAAGGTAAGAGATCGGGGAGGGGAGAAGGCGGCGGCATCGTCTCCACGTGGGCCGTGTGTGGCCGGGCTCACAACACCAGGGGCAATGGAGCAGAATTAGCCCATTCGCCCCATCGGATCGGGTGTGCTTTGCCATTCGATCAGGGCTGATCTATTTTTCCCTCCTGTCTTCTCCCCGTGCTAAATTCCACAATTACACATTCATACCCTCGCAGATGGCAGTCTGTTGATGAAGTAAAAATTGTATGTGTAGGAAGAAACTGCAGATGCTGGTTTAAACCGAAGATAGACACAAAAAGCTGGAGTAACTCAGCGGGACAGGCAGCATCTCTGGAGAGAAGGAATGGGTGACGTTTCGGGTCTTAAAAAGGGTCTCGAGAAACGTTACCCATTCCTTCTCTCCAGAGATGCTGTCTGTCCCGCTGAGTTACTCCAGCTTTTTGTGTATCTACAAATTGTAGGTGATACACTTGACCAACTAGAGAGCGGTCCTGAGCTACCATCTACCTCATTGGAGACCCTCGGACTATCTTTAATCCGACTTTACTGGACTTTATCTTACACTAAATGTTATTCCCTTTATCCTGTATCTGTACACTGGACGGCGTGATTGTAATCATGTATAGTTTTTCTGCTGACTGGATCGCACCCAACATAATAGCTTTTCACTGTACCTCGGTGACAATTAACTAAACTAAATTTTCTCCAGTATTGACAAACCTGTGTGTCACAGAGGAAAAGTTGCATGGACCACACAGCACCAAAAGATCCCGGTCCAGCTGCCGTGGTTTGCAAGCTTCCTGGTCAAGATTCATAAGTTCATAAGACATAGGAGCAGGATTTGGCTGTTCGGCCCATCGAGTCTGCTCTGCCATTCGATCAAAACTGATACCATTCAGAACAAGTATCACTATACATTGGCACGTGTCGGAAGGAAGGATGCCGGTTATACCGAAGATAGACACAAAGTGCTGGAGCAACTCAGCAGATCAGGCAACATATCTGGCGAAAGGGGACAGGTGAAGTTACAGGTCAGAACCCTTCAGACCTTCTTCCTGTCTGAAGTCGTTATACAGAGTTGCCAGTTTGGCACCATTTTCAAGTCCCAGTTTGTAAGTGCAGAGTTCTTGATCTGACCAAGAAGGCCCGTTAACCTGTTGCCGTTGGTGTCCTCTGCCGCTCAAGGCCACATGTGGTCCATATGCTCGGCCTCTTGGAGCAGAGTTTTCCCCCATGTTAACAAGCTAGTTTGTCACAGAGTAAAGGTTGCATGGACCAGACAGTACAGAAAGATATCCCAGTCCAGCTACAGTTGTTTGTAAACTTCATGATCAAGATTTATAAGACATTGATCATAAGATCATTAGACATTGGAGCAGAATTGGGCTCTTCGGCCCATCGAGTCCACTCTGCCATTTGATCATGGCTGATCCATTTTTCCATCTCAATACCATTCTCCTGCCTTCTCCCCGTAACCTTTGATCAAGAACCTCTTACTCATGATGAACCTATCAATCTCCACTTTAAAAATATGCAATGATGTGTCCTCCATGGCGTTCTGTGGCAGTTAATTCCACTGATTTACCATGCCTAATTCAATCAATTGCAAAGTGACGCATTATGGCAAGTTTTAATTGTATATTTTTCTTTGCAGGCTGATTATCTCATGTTGTATCACTTAAATGAGAATGAAGACATAATTGATGGTGGAAAAAAATCAGCAATTGATGATCTGGAAGAAGGCGAATTAGAAGCCTTCATCAAGAAAATAGGCGTAAGGAAATACTCCAAAATTTTGCTAGAGGAAAACAAAGAAAGCACTAAAGATGAAAAGCAAACAAAAAAGGAGAGTGAAAAGATTGACAAAAAGGGCAAGAAGAAGAAAAATAAAGAACTGAAAGAGAAATTTCAAGATGGAAAGAGTGGCAAGATTGGAAAGCAAAAACTCATTCAAGATAATAAAATATCAATTACATCTGAATTACCAGGCAGAAAAACTAAACATCAGGATATCTTTGAATTTCACCCCAAACAATACTTATTGATAAAGCCGGGTGGAAAGTGGTATGAGGCAGACTACGCCAGTGAGCACACCTCTGAGCCACAAGACGAATCGCTTGTGTTGCAGTATAAAAATCTCGCTAAACAGCTGTATGAACACGAAACCAATCTTTACACAAGTAAGAAAAATATCCAAAAAGGTGCAAATTCGGCGTGGATGAAAACGGTTGTCACCACAGGCACATTGGCAGACAGGATGGCAGCTATGACACTTCTGATTCAAGATGCTCCAGTGCACGGTCTACACTTTGTTGAGGTATTAATCAACCAAATCAAGAAGAAGGGAAGTCGGCGGCAGAGCGTAATGGCTTTGAATACCATGAAAGAACTTTTAATCTCTGACTTGCTTCCAGATAATCGAAAATTACAAACTTTCTCTCAGCATCCTTTTAAACAGCTGGAAGAACTTGCGAGTGGGAACAAAGATGCCAGGGACAGGCGCCTCATAACGTGGTACTTTGAACACCTCTTTAAGCACCATTTTGCAGAGTTTGTGCAGGCATTGGAAATTTTGACTCATGACAATGTGCAGGCAACAAAGACAGTCTCCTTGGCTACTGCCCACGAGATACTCTGCATTAAGCCAGAGCAAGAGAAAGCCCTTCTGATTATGTTGGTAAATAAGTTGGGTGATCCACAGTATAAAATGGCCACAAAGGCCTCCTACCTTTTGGAAACATTGCTTCATAAACATCCCAACATGAAAACTGTTGTGTGCTGTGAAGTTGAGCGACTTCTATACAGGCCTAATATTAGTTTGAAAGCCCAGTATTATGCTGTCTGCTTTCTCAACCAAATGGTCTTGAGCCACGAGGAGAGTGATCTTGCTGGAAAATTAATAACTGTTTACTTTTCATTTTTCCATGCCTATGTTAAAAAGGCAGAAATAGACTCTAAGATGCTGAGTGCTTTGCTATCTGGTGTCAACAGAGCTTTTCCTTATTCCAAGATGGATGATGGAAAGATAATGGAGCAGATGGATACTTTGTTCAAGGTTGTACATGTTGTGAACTTCACCACCAGTGTCCATGCACTCATGTTGCTATTTCAGGTGATGGACTCTAAACAAGCTATATCCAATCGATACTATGTCGCTCTCTACCGGTAAGATTTACTTGGTATGAAAAGTTTTGACCAAAGATACTCTAGTATCTTTGGTTTTGACATGCAACTTATAGAGTGACTATAACTGGAGTAACAGCACTTCATACTTCACTACTAATTGTATTTCAATGGTATGAACGTTGAATTTCAAGTAATGCCCCCCCACATCACCCTGAGGTGCATCCATTTCAACCACCCTCCCCCAATCACTACCCCCCCAACCCCTCAGTCACCCTACTCTTTCCCCTCTTTCATACACTCACCTCTCATCCCCGTATCTCCCATTTTCCTTTTTATCCCCCTCTTTCCCCTCTCCGTCTCTTTCCATCCATATCTCTAGGTAATCTCCCCCCTTTCTCTCAACTCCCTTCCCTGCCCACCACTCCCATGTGCCCCACCTGGACTCACACCTATTTCTCCCCTCCATCTCCACCCACGTTCTTCCTCTGGCTTCACAATACGCAACTCTTCAATCTTTTGTCTCACACCTTCTGTTTTTCCATCTCTGGCCTATGAACAACCATCTCTGTCTATCAAAACCAACCCTTGCCTGTGTTCACCTATTATCTGCCAGTCGTTGTGCTGCCCTTCCTCTCTTCCAGCTTTCTTCACCTTCCCCCTTACAATCAGTCTGAGGAATGGTCCCAACCTAAAATATCACCTATCCATGTTCTCCAGGGCTGCTGCCTGACCAGCTGAGTTACTCCAGCACTTTGTGCCTTTATTTGAGAATTCCAAATGGAATTTGGGAAAGTATAAGATTTTCCAGAATTTTGTCACAAGGAACTGCAAATGCTGGAATCTTGAGTAAAACTCAGTGCTTGAGTAGGAAGAAAGGTCTCAATCTGAAATGTTGCCTCTCCATATCCTCCAGAAATGCCACCTGACCCACTGAATTACTTCAGGACTTTGTGTCTTTCTAGAATTTTTCTGATACGTAAACAGATTTTAGATGTTTAAGATGTTTCTAACTTTTTTAATGTGTTTTTGCAGGAAACTGTTGGATCCTGGACTGGCACAAAGTTCCAAACAAGCTATGTTTCTAAATTTGCTGTACAAATCTTTGAAGTCTGACATTGTGCTTCGACGCATTAGAGCATTTCTGAAAAGGATTTTACAGATCACTTGTGGCCAGACGCCAGGATTTATTTGTGGGGCCCTCTATCTTATTTCTGAGATTTTGAAACAGAAGCCAGGAGTTCAAGTCCTGTTACAAGAACAATGGGTACAGCTCCTACTCTTTCACCAATACGTTGTGTTCCTTTTTATAGTTTCCTATTTGATCTGAAAGGCCTAATCTTGTACCTTTATAGAAAGCCAACAAATGATTCTTATGGCAAATAACTTAAGAGTGCAAATTGAATTTATAAGACCATTGTAGGTTTAAGTACATTGAATGCAACTGAGAATATATTACAGGTCCATCACTGATTTTCCAGCAACTGATGGTCCGGCACATCCTTTAATCCAGTCAGGATTATCCAAGCGCACTTGAAGTCCCCCCGAAAATGTGGCACCGAGGCCGAATGAGGCGGTCAATCTTGATCTCATCGAGACCTCCGCGGCTGATCAGCCGGTCGAAATCGCCCCCTGCGGCTGAGGCACTGGAACCGGCAGATCCATTCCTGTAGCCGACTTCCAAGGTCGACTTTGCGGCCTGATATCTCGGCTCCTCAGCAGCCTGGGCAGATCGTTCCAGTACCGTTGAATCCTCTCGGAGGCAGTGACCTCTGTTGGGTAAAACAGATAATCCAGAAAGGCTTTGGAACCAAGAATGCTGGAAAATCGGTGGTAGACCTCTAATTGTTTGTGCTAACCATGTAAAAATACAAGTGAAATTCACATAAATTCACAAGTTGTAGGAGTAAAATTTGGCCTAATCCCATTTTCCTGCCTTCTCCCCACAACCCTTAACACCCGCTCTAATCAAGAATTTGTCTAAATCTGCCTTAAAAATATCCACTGATTTGGCCTCCACAGCCCTCTGTGGCAATGAATTCCACAGATTCACCACCCTCTCTCTGTCTAAAGAAGTTCCTCCTCACCTCCTTTCTAAAAGAGTGCCCTTTAATTCTGAGGCTATGACCTCTGGTCCTAGACTCTCCCACCAGTGGAAACATCCTTTCCACATCCACTCGATCTATGCCTTTCGTTATTCTGTAAGTTTCAATGAGGTCCCCCCTCAACCTTCTAAACTCGAGCGAGTAGAGGCCCAGTGCTGTCGAATGCTCATCATATGCTCACCCACTCATTCCTGGAATCATTCTTGTAAATGTCCCTTAGACCCTCTCCAGAGCTCAGAAAAAGGGCCCAAATTTGCTCACAGTTCTCCAATTACATCTCTGTTTTTTTGTATTCCAGTCCTCTTGATATAAATGCTAGCATTGAATTCACCTTACTACCGATTCGATTTGCAAATTAACTTTTTGGGTGTCCTGCACCAGCACTCCCAAATCCCTTTGCAACTCCGATATCTGGATTCTATCTCCATTTAGAAAATAATCTACGCATTTATTCTTATTCTTATGACAAAAATGCATGACTCTGCACTGCTATACTGAAATTCATCTGCCACTTCTCTGCCTACTCTCCTAACGTCCAAGTCCTTCTGCAGAGTCCTTGCTTCCTCTACACTGCCTGCCCTTCCACCTATCTTAGCATCATCTGCAAACTTGGCCACAAAGCCTTCAATTCCCTTATCCAAATCATTAAAATACAACATGAAGAGAAGCTGCCCCAGTACGACCCTTGCGGAACTCCACTAGTCACTGGCAGCCAACCTGAAAAAGTGCCTTTTATTGCAACCTTTTGCCTTCTGCAATCCAGCCAACCCGTCCATGCTAGTATCTTTCCTTTAATACCATGGGCTCTCATCTTCCCTAGCAACCTGACATGCGGCACCTTATCGAAGGCCTGAAAATCTAGGTAAACAACACCTACCGCCTCCCCTGTCTGTCCTGCTATTAACTTCCTCAAAGAACTCCAGCAGATTCGTCAGGCAAGATCTTCCCTTCACAAAACCATGCTGACTTTGGCCTATTTTAACATGAACTTCTAAGTACTGCTTAACCTCATCCTTTATAATTGACTCTACAATCTTACCAACTACCAAAGTCAGGCTAACCGGCCTATAGTTTCTGCTCTTCTGCTTTGCTCCCTTCTTGTACAGCGGGATGATATTTGCAATTTTCCAATCATCAGGAACCACTCTTAACTCTAGTGATTCTTGAAATATCACAACTAATGCCTCCACAATCTCTGGGGCCACCTCCTTCAGAACCCTGGGGTGCAGTTCATCCGGTCCAGGTGACTTATCCACCCTCAGACCTTTCAGTTTTCCTAGCACCTAGTTCAAATAGAATTTGTAAATATCAGGTTTTCCAGCGAGTAACTCAAACAAAACACTGCAAAAAAAAAGTTTGCTTCAGTATGTACATTTTTTAGTACATTGTCTGCTATTCTACAATTAACTAAATAAGAAAAGTCCTCTTTGTGATTCCTATGTTGAATTAATTGATCAATGTTGAGATACTTTAAATTGGTTCCATTCTTGATTGT
This sequence comes from Malacoraja senta, assembly GCA_038087875.1. Classification (NCBI taxonomy): domain Eukaryota; kingdom Metazoa; phylum Chordata; class Chondrichthyes; order Rajiformes; family Rajidae; genus Malacoraja; species Malacoraja senta. The sequence continues at coordinate 122,844,288 of CM075978.1, read as the reverse complement.
GGAAAGAACAGGACAGTGAAACTGATGGAGATGTAACTACAGCATGAATTAGCATCTTAAGAGAAAGAAAGAATGTCTTTGATATTTTGTAGTAGCAATATTTCATTTTTCAGATATTACATTTCATGTGTCGTTACTAGAATTATGACTGAGCCAGTAATGGGAGTGGACATTTACATGCCAAATGTTTTCTGCTAAGGAATCTGATGAAGAGGAACATTTTAGAGATGTCGATGACAGCGATGAAGATAAATGTGAAGAGAAAATGGTGAACAAATCGCACGAAGGGAAAAAAGATGGAGATGCTGGCAAAGAAGAGGAAATGGTTGTTAAGAATAAAACTGCAGCTATAAAACCTCAGTCAACAGTCTCTGGATCATGGTTGCACCATAAGAATCAAGAAGGTAAACATTGTGGATAGGCAAAATATTCTGTATTTTAGGCTTTTCATTGTTTCCATATTATTCTGTTTTTATCTATTACGATTTTTCATTATTTTAGTTTACCTTGTGCAAGAAAAAATCGTACCCACATGTCACTCGACCAGGACCCAAGGAACTGCTGATGTTCATATCATAAAGCAGAATTAGGCGTTTTGAGCTCAAGTCTATTCTGCCATTCAATCATGGCTGATCTATCTTTCCCTCTCAACCCCTTTCTCCTGCCTTCTCCCCATAACCTTTGTCACCCTGATGCTGGAATCTTACATAGAACATAAAGTGCTGGAGTAACTCAGTGGGTCAGGCAGCAGCTCTGGAGGTCATGGATAGGTGACATTTCAGATCGGGACCTTTTTTCTTATACTCCAGAAATGCTGCCTGACCCGCTAAGTTACTCCAGCACTTTATATTCTATCACAACCAGGATTTGCATTGCTGACCAGCGAACCCCCAGTCCCTTTATTCAACAATGCTATATATGAACCTTATTGAACAACTATAGTTTAGTTTGTTTATTGTCACATCTACAGCTTTTGTAGTGTGCAGTCAGTAGAAAGACTATACATGATTACAATCGAGCAATATAAAGTGTAAAGGTAAATGATAAAGGGAATAATGTTTAGTGCAAGGTAAATTCCGATTAAACATGGTCCAAGAGTCTCCAGTGAGGTCGATAGCAGCTTAGCACTGCTCTCTAGTTGTTGATAGGATGGTTCCGTTGCAGTATAATATCCTGCAGAATTCCAGTCATTTGCCAGCACATGTACAAACGTGCCTCTTGGTTGCATTGGTACAGTGCCCTCCACAATGTTTGGGACAAAGACCTAGCATTTATTTATTTGCCTCTACTCCACAATTTGAGATTTGTAATAGAAAAAATCACATGTGGTTAAAGTGCACATTGTCAGATTTTATTATAGTTTTTTTTTTAATACATTTTGGTTTCACCATGTAGAAATTATAGCTGTGATTTGTGGAAATTGTTGAGTCCAGAGGCAAATAAATAAATAATGGGTCTTTGTCCCAAACATTATGTAGGGCACTGTATATCACAATTATCTCTACCTTTGATTAGGAAAAAATCAGCTGAGGCTTACTTCATGATAGAGCATGATTGTTAATAAATTTCTGGATCTCACGTTTGGAGGTGGCCATCTAAACTTCAGTATAATTTGCTTGCAGTTATTGGTACTGGTGAAAAATATAGCTTCATTAATTGACTGCTCTAGAGCAAAATGCTGCCTGTAACATTAAGCTCTGCTCCCTATTTTAGGTGGAAAATGTCTGCAAACATATGATCCACTCCATAGGAATCCTCTCTCTTGTGGAGCAGACCACGTCGGTCTCTGGGAATTGAAAAAGGTAAAATAACTTCATACCCAATTTAGTGTGACATGATCATGTTCGGGGAGTAACATTTTCTTGTTGAAACACAGTGGCGCAGTGAGCCAATAGAAGGCAGTAGAGTTGCTGCTTTACAGCACCAGAGACACGGGTTTGATTCTGTCTAGTGGTGCTGTCTGTGCAGAGTTTGTACGTCCTCCCTGTGACCGCGTAGGTTTCCTCCAGGTGCTCCTGTTTCCACCCACACTCGCAAAAAGGTACATGTTTGTAGGTTAATTGGCTTTGGTAAAATTGTAAATGGTCCCTGATGTGTGGGATAGAACTAGTGTACAGGATGATCACTAGTCGGTGTGGACTCGGTGGGCCAAAGGGCCTGTTTCCACGCTGTATCTACAAAACTAAAACTAAACTAAAATCTAAGCATCGGAGACTGCTCTAAAAGATGAAGGTCCACGGGATCCACGGCAAGTTGTTAAATTGGGTTTTGGGTACAAGGAAAAACTATTAAACTTGACAAAACCATACTAACTGACAGTTCTGATGGGATTCTTTCCTCTTCAACATCCTCGGAGCAGAGGAGGATGAGGAGAGATCTTCTAGAGGTGTATAAGATCATGAGGGGAATAGATAGGGCAGATGCACAGTGTCTTTTACCCAGTGTTAGGGAATCAAGAATCAGAGGACATAGGTTTAAGGTGAGAAGGAAAAAATTTAACAGGAACCTGAGGAACACCTTTTTCACACAGTGGGTAGTGGGTATATGGAACAAGCTGCCAGAGGTAGTTGACGCAGGTACTATCACAACATTTAACAAACATTTGGACAGGTACATGGATAGAAAATGTTTAGAGGGATATGGGCCAAACGCAGGCAGGTGGGACTAGTATAGATGGGGCATCAAGGGCAAGTTGGGCGGAAGGGCCCGTTTTTATGCTGTGTCCTTACTCTATGACTATCTTAATCATTTAGGGAACATTAAATTCCTCTTAAAGTATTGTGTTTATGGATGGGAACATTTGTAAATAAGTAAGGCAAAGGGAAGTTTCTTTTTTAATCATAATATTTTGATTTATTACATTTTCTTTCACCCAGTTGAGTGAACATTTTCATCCATCTGTGGCACTCTTTGCAACAACTATCCTGCAGGTAAGGTACTTCTGGTTTGCGTGATTGCTGTTTCTCTGTCTCTTTCCTGTATGTTCTGTCAACAAAATTGTTAATCAATGACTTTTTAAGTAGTGAGTATTTCCTTATTAAAGTTGCTAAGATTGCTAAAATATTCCATCAGTATGTTCTCCCCTTTTCAATGTTATTTTCCCCCTGAGGATTGGAGCTCCACAGACTACAGAAGCACCTTTATTCTGGCATCATTGAATTATTAGACTCTTCACAATGTTATAACTCGTCCAATCCAAGGGCAAAAAACGTGGCAAGTAGAATTTAATGTAAGGAGGTTTGGGCCACGCACTTTTTTGAGAGAAATAAAAAGGTAAATTATTATCTAAATGGAGAGTATTTGCAAGTGAATGGTATACAGAGTGATCTACATGCTGTTGTGCGTGAGGTAAGAAAGGTTAGCATGCCGGTGCAGCAAATGGTTAGAAAGAAAATGGCAGATTGACCTTCATTGCACGAGGTAGGGGGCTTAAAAACACAACGTGTTGTTGGTGTGGTCCACACCTGCAATACTGTACACAGTTTTGATGCTCTTATTTAATAAAGGATATACTGGCAGTGGAAGCAATCTGCAGTAGATTTACTCGGCTAAGAGGGATGAAAGGTTGCTCTGACATGAACAACTTAAAAAAAAAGATCTATATTCTTTGAAGTTAAGTAAAATGAGAGATGTTATTGAAACAAACAACATCCTAAGTGACAAGGTGGAGTGTTACCACTCGTGAGAATCTCGAATGAGAGATAATTACACCTATTAACTTTTTTATTTAGGGAAGAGTTAGAAAGATTAGGAATTGAGAGCTCTATGTAGCTGGTACAGAAAGGGGTCAAGGCTTAGAGTAGACCAGCTTTAGGTTAGACCAGGAATAAATAGGGTGAATTTTACCCAGAGTAGGAATCAAGAACCAGAGTTTAAAGTGAGAGAAGACTTAATAGGAAACTGAGGGGCAACTTTTTCACACAAAGGGTGGTGGGCATATGGGACAAACTGCTAGATGGGGTAGCTGAGGCAGGTAACAACAACATTTAAAAAACATTTGGACAGGTACATGGATAGGAAAGGTGTAGAGGAATATAGGCAGGTAGGACTAGAGTAGATGAGGCATCTTGGTCGGCATGAGCAAGTTGTGCTGAAGGGCCTGTTACAATGCTGTATGACTGACCAGCTGCTTTTATATTGAATGACAAAGGAGACTTGATATGACCTCCTCTCCTCTCCTATTTTTGTGGTATTCGCTGTATGAATTGGAAATAAAAACTGCTTGTATGATCTTCCTGTAGGGTAATTGCATCCAATATTCTGGAGACCCCCTGCAGGATTTCACATTAATGAGATTTCTTGATCGCTTTGTGTACAGAAATCCCAAACAGAGCAAAGGCAAAGGTAAACCGCATCAGTAACTCAAACCTATTAGCGTTTACATGGAAGTTACTGTTTCATCTTACTGCAATCATGTATGCATATTATTCTATAATTTAGTTGAGTAATAAGCTTGTGATTATTGTTCATTGTTATTTCAATTGCAATTTGTGCATTTCCTATGCATGTGCACTTATCTTATTTCACAATTTATATGCTTGGAACAAATGTTTCAGTTTTTATATTTCAGCTGTTTGGTTCCTGGAATCTTCTGTCAGTACACTTTAAGGGTCTGGGTAGGGGATAAGGAAACCCAGTATGTAGAATTGTATAAAGAACCCTTGTTAAGTAGGACTTTCATTGTTCTGTTGGAGCTGGAGACAAAAAATGACCTATTGACTTCATTTGACCTCAGGCAGGGCCGGGGAGGCCCATTGTTGGTTAGGGAAGGTGTAATCTCAAGAAGGATACAATGTGGTGAACTGTGGAACTGGTCAAATGAAGGGTGGAGGAAGGGAGGGGAGTTTTAGTAGAAATGGTGAGTATCTCGCCACTGGCAAGATGTTATAGGCGATCGGTGTACAAAAATTGCCTGCAAATGAATGTGTACCATGGTATTTTAGTGTAGAATGTTTTTTGACAAAGCAATTTTTAATGATGTTCAAAAATGTGCAAAATATTTGTCCAGTTGGTCTATTTGGAACCCCAATAAATATTCCCTTCATTTATACTGTAAATTGTGCTCTAATCTGCTACGGTCAACAAAGATTTTCCGAGATTTTGTAAAATTGCCCGATGTTTTCCACATCTTCCTCGGTGATTACTGGAATGCTGGGTGGTTGGAAAACGGCTCATTGTTTGTTAGTCTGGTTGCACACTTTATTTCCATCCTTACACATTTATTTTTCTGATTATAGTGTTCTGACTACAGTGCATGTTATGTCTTTGCAGGCAACACTGACAGCATTGTGATGCAACCCAAACAGAGACTTCTGTTGAATGATCCACATAAATTGCCAGGTAATTAATTGACAAGTGAATAGTCTTGCTTTGGATATATTAGTTTTAATGCATTTTCTTCCTTTTGCATCAGCTTCCATTCAAAGTCTTGGAACACTGCATCTCCTTGAGAATCTTAGGTGTACAAACGAGCACCAACGTTTTTTGCTAACTAAATTCAAGTTGCCAAGTTTATGCCCATCCAACTAGATTTTAACTCCCATTCCCATACTGATCTCTGTCCTGGGCCACCTCCAAGCCTTTTAGAGTGAGGCCACGTGCAAATTGGAGGAACAGCACCTTATATTTCGCTTGTGCAGCTTACAACCCAGCGATGTGAAAGTTGATTTCTCTGATTTCAAGTAACTCCTGCATTCCTTTTCACCCACCCTCACCCTAGTCGTTGTGCTGTTCACACCCTTGTATCCGTTGTTAGCACATCTTGCCCCGCCTCCACTTCCTAAGGTCATCTGTTGCAGACCCTATTTTGTTCTGGCCTTCTTTATTTGGGTTCCAACCCGAAACGTCACCTATTCCTTTTCTCCAGAGATGCTGCCTGACCCGCTGAGTTACTCCAGCATTTTTAGTCTATCTTAGATTTATAATAATAATAGATTTTATTTATATAGCGCTTTTCAGGATGACATAGAAACATAGAAAATAGGTGCAGGAGTAGGCCATTCGGCCCTTCGAGCCTGCACCGCCATTCGATATGATCATGGCTGATCATCCAACTCAGTATCCCATCCCTGCCTTCTCTCCATATCCCCTGATCCCTTTAGCCACAAGGTTCCACATCTAACTCCCTCTTAAATATAGCCAATGAACTGGCCTCAACTATCTTCTGGGGCAGAGAATTCCACAGATTCACCACTCTCTGTAAAAAATGATTTTCTCATCTCGGTCCTAAAAGACTTCCCTCTTATCCTTAAACTGTGACCCCTAGTTCTGGACTTCCCCAACATCGGGAATAATCTTCCTGCATCTAGCCTGTCCAACCCCTTAAGAATTTTGTAAGTTTCTATAAGATCCCCCCTCAATCTTCTAAATTCTAGCGTGTACAAGCCGAGTCTATCCAGTCTTTCTTCATATGAAAGTCCTGCCATCCCAGGAATCAGTCTGGTGAACCTTCTCTGTACTCCCTCTATGGCAAGAATGTCTTTCCTCAGATTAGACCAAAACTGTACGCAATACTCCAGGTGTGGTCTCACCAAGACCCTGTACAACTGCAGTAGAACCTCCCTGCTCTTATACTCAAATCCTTTTGCTATGAATGCTAACATACCATTCGCTTTCTTCACTTCCTGCTGCACCTGCATGCCTACTTTAAATGATTGGTGTACCATGACACCCAGGTCTCGTTGCATCTCCCCTTTTCCTAATCGGCCACCATTCAGATAATAATGACATGAGCTGGGCAAGTGTTAAGTTTAAAAAAATAAGTTTAAATTTAGAATGTAAAGATGGTAGGCATCACTAATGGTGACCGTGAAGACTGAATTGTCATTTTTAGAAACAAGTCCACCAAGGAAGAAATCTGTTATCCTTACTTAATCTGACCTTTGCCTCCAGGCTTACCCATGAGGCTGGAAAATAATCTCTGCCTTGGCAGGAATATAAATATCATACATAATCAATACATAAAAAGTACATTAGTAAGCATGTGCATTGTGCTGTGGTGTTGAATTGTGCTGATCTGATTTAATGATTGATCTGTATTGAATTAACTGATTTTTAACTGGAGAATATAAAGAATGACTAAAGAAGACACAGTGCTGGAGTAACTCAGCAGATCAGGCAGCATTTATGGAAAACATGGATGTGACATTTTTGGTTGGTAACCTTCTTCAGACAGATGATCGTGGGGGTGGGGAAGAAAGCTGGAAGAGAGGTCTGAAGAAGAGTCCCGACCCAAAATGTTACTTGTCCAGATTCTCCAGGAATGCTGCCTCACTCGCTGAGTTTCTCCAGTACTTTGTGCCTTCTTTTGTAAACCAGCATCTGCTGTTTCCTGTTTCTGTAAAAAATTACTATTTGGAGATGGTATTAGACAGCAATGAAACTATTTCCTACTGTTGGCAAAGACAAAAAATACCACATTATTGACCAAGTAGTGTAGAAAAACATTTATAGAAAGTCACAAAAATCAGTCCTTGCATTTTTTTAATGATCTGGAACATTTTTGTTTGTAAATTTGGGCTTTGGATAACTCATAGCCACAGACGGCAGTGAAGGCCAAGTCAATGGGTATTTTTAAGGCATAGACTAATAGATTCTTATTTAGTAAGGGTGTTGGGTTATGTGGAGTAGACAGGAGAATGGGGTTGAGAGGGAAAGATAGATAAGCCATGATTGAATGGCAGAGTAGACTAGATGGGCCGAATGGCCTAATTCTGCTCCATAAACTTATGAATTGTTTGTGAGCAGAAGGGATGGGATGTATGGAAAAATGTTATGATGTAGCAGAATCATGTCGAAAATATTTTTCAGTTAAGCATTGAGTATAAGGCAGATATCTGACATTTCTGAAACCATTTCCGTTAGTATATCAGTTAGCAAAAGTGAACAATATGATATTTAAAAGTTAAAGCTGTTTTGAGCATCACTATCCAGGAATGTTAGGGTACTTTTGCTTAGCATATGAAGACTGCACGACAACTACGAACTGAGCCTCTTATATAAGAATAAAGGCACAATTGGCTTGACAAAGATATTAGCGATAAAATAGGGGATAAAAGCGCTGAAAATTGAAGACTGATTTAATAATTAAAGAAAGATTTACCATTTGAACAGCCGATATTTAAAATAACTGGCATATAAATCTGGACGGTGGGATAGAATGAAGAGATGAGTATGCATTTAGTGAGATAATAATAAAATCCTTAATTCAGTTCCTTAAAGGTTGGAGGCGCAGAGAATCAGTACTCACTTTCAAAGGGTAATTGGATTGACCTTTCAAAGGGTCAAATTAAATGATTATTAAGTAAGCCAAGCCAGAAATGATATGATGTGATGTATGAGTTCCTGTGATCTAAGATTTAATGATTCTTTCTGTTGTGTTGTGTTTTTCATGTTCTAAAAGCATAGAAGATCTGATCAAACAGAAAAGGAACAGGCCTTTCGGCCCACCATGTTTGCGCTGAACATGATGCCAAATTAAACCAATCTTAACTGCTTACCTACTCTGTATTACAGTACCAATGCATTCGCAGTTTGATGCATTGTGTTTATTATTTCATTTCTCTTCAAAATAATTTGCCAAACCATCTAAATTATACTTTATTTAAACTTGCAAATGAGTTGAATTTTGGATTTAAAATTATGACTGTCTAAAGTAGGATTTGAGAATGTTATTAATGTCCATATGGTTTGTATATCCGCAGTAAATAGTCAGAAATTTATCGAAAAGGAGGAGAGCCAGATCCCAGTGGATGAAGTATTTTTCCATAGGTAAGTTTGGATTATTTAATAGTAAGATTAAATGAGAACTTACCAGTTTGAAGTTTGATCTTTATTTTATGAGGAGTTACGATGAGGGACTACGTGAAGAAGAGCCCGTCCAGCCGCACACGCGTCAATCTTCAAAGCAGCGGAGTGAAATCACAGACAACAATTACTGAAGTACGATAGTAAAGATACGTAAAGACTAGAACTACCAGCTCGATCTTTATGAGGGTGGGAGCGGAGGGCACGTAGTCCCTCAACGTAACTCCTCATAAGATAAAGATCAAACTTCAAACTGGTAAGTTCTCGTTTAATCTTACTATTTTACTTCGGAGTGACTACATGAAGATTTCAAAGCTCTGTGATTTCACGCCGTAGATTGAAATCCAGGCGTCTCACTGCATTGATTGACTCTAAATGAGTAAAGCAATCAACAATGCATAACCACAACATAGATGTAATCAGTTAATGGTTTTATTTATCACAACAATAGTAACCCTTTCATCATAAATGGGGACTTAATACTGAATCCAAAATAGCACCACCAAATAACCCGGGATCTTTAATCTCCTTATGGTAATACTTGTGAAACATCCGTTCACTTGCCCATCCTGCGGCCGTGAGGATAAGGTCTATTGGAACGTCCAAATCCTTGGCCGCCGATGTTGATGCCGCCCTGGTGGAATGAGATTTAAATTTGTCAGTATCAATACCTGCATCAACCAACACCTGCTTCAGCCATCTTGAAATAGTCTGTACCGACACTTTCTTATGCGGTTTCTTATAGCTGACAAAAAATGCTGATTCTGCACCTCTGAAGGTTCTGGTTGCTTCAATGTAACATCGTAAATGTGCTACTACACATAGACGTGGATCCGTAGGATATGCTGCAAAAACCAACTTACATCCTGTGAACCCAGGTCTACTCTGTTTAAGCAAATCATAGACATAGAATGTAATGGCATCTGCTGCTATTTTCATCCTGTCTATTCGTAATTTCTGCAATGTTTGCACTCTCTGTGCTGAAACTAGTGCCATGAGCATAACTAACTTCATGGTGATTTTAGCCAATGACAGCTTCAATAGGCGTCCATTGGCGAAGGAGCATAAGCACATCTCTTACATTCCAGATTTCTGTATACCTGGGTCTAGGAGGATTGGAATTAAAAATTCCCTTCATAAACCTACAGACCCAAGGGTGTGATCCTATAGGATTTTGTTCTGATTCCCTGCATAGATATGCAGAAAGCGCACTCCTTGCAATATTGATCGCACTATAGCTCAAATGCAAATCAAAATAAAGAGTTGACAGAAACTAACACATCTGAAATATCTGCAGTGTGATATGTAATATTCTTTTGTAAACAAAACACCTCCCATTTCCTTATATAAGAAATGTACTGCTTCTGGGTACTATTCCTCCAGGCTGCTGCCATAACATCCACAGTACGCTCTGATAATCTTCTTCCGAGATATGGCCTTCTTAGAATCTGCAATTCAATAAACCAATACGATCATGTAAAGGATGTGACTCACCAGTTACAGGGTGCACAAGCAGGTTTTTCTGCTTAGGAACAATCATAAGGGGCCTTGTGATCATTTTAACACCAAAGGGTACCATGGCTGTGTAGGCCAGTCTGGTACCACTAAAACCCCTGAAGCTGAGTCGTGTTTAATTTTCTGTATACACCTATTAATGAGGCAAAATGGAGGAAATGCATACAGAAACATACTACCCCAAGGTAGCGAGAAAGCATCCACCACTACTGCACCAGGATCAGGCTCCCATGACACATACTTAGGTGGTTAAGTCTTGATGCAAACAAGTCAATCTCTGGCATCCCAAACCGTGCAACAATTTTATTAAATTTTCCACGATCCAACATCCACTCTGTATTGTCGTTGAATTTACGTGACCTTGTGTCTGCAACTATATTGAGTCTACCTAGTAGGTAGATTGCCAAAAGCCAAATGTTTTTGGTAATACACCAGGTCCAGATCACGTTTGCCAATCTATCACAAGATTCTGACTTGATACCACCCATATGATTAACATATGCTACAGCTGTAGTATTGTCAATCTGTACCTGAACATGCAAATTTTCCATATTAGAACAATAAGCTTTAAGCCCATAAAATGTTCCTAAAAGCTCTAGGTAATTGATACCTTGTTCTTGGAGCAAAGGTACTTCCTCCACATTCCATCTACCTCCACAGCTGGAAACAGTATTAGTGGCGCCCCAACCTAGAGCACTTACATCAGTCTGTAGAATAATGGAAGGTGTTTCAACCAGAATTTGTCTGGAAGCATTAGAGACATTGCTAATCCACCATTCTAATTCCGTAATAGCCTCAATTGTCAATTGCATGGGCCTGTCAAAATGCCCTGCATTTATCCTTAATGCGTGTACCTTTGCTCGCTGCAAATGCTGATAATGCAGTGGTCCAAATCGTACAGCTGGAAAAGAAGCAATCAATTTGCCCAACAAGCTTGCTACCTGCCTAATTGAGGGTTAGTGCTCTGTAATGAGCTTAATACAACCTTCAATTAACTGCAGCCTTTTATCTTTAGGCAAAGTGACTATCATGTGTTCTGTATTAATGGTAAAACCCAGGTAATCAATTTCTGTGCTTGGTAATAGTTTGGATTTATGTGGGTGAATAATGAATCCCAGCCTCTCGAAAATGAGCTTAATTCTTGACATTAATGCTTCTGTTGTAGCCAAAGTGTCTCCCACAATCAGAATATCATCCAAATAAGCCATTAGCACATGGCCCTGAACTCTTAGTAGTGCTAAAATTGGTTTTATTAATTTTGTAAATAGTCTTGGAGCTGAAGTTAAACCATTAGGCAATGCTTTAAATTGCCATAATTGACATCCATCTAAATTTTAAATATCTCCGATCATTACCATGCACAGCCACAGAATAATATGCATCTTGCAGATCTATGCTAGCCATATAGCATTCTCTTGAAACAAGCTGAATGGCATTTGTAAATGTCTCCATTTTAAAATGTTTATATTGTACAAAAGGGTTAAGACTTGTCAGATCTAGAATAATTCTACACCCACCATCCTTTTTCGGTCTAGGAAAAATACTTGACACAAACTGATGGTGTTGTTCAACTGACTTCTCTATTACACCTTTTTTGCACAATATTTCCAGTTCTGCCTGAATCTGCGTATTCTCTTCTTTCGAGAAAGTACGTGTCCGGCATGAAATATGCTGAGTAGGAGGATCCAAATGTGGATAGAATTCAATTCTAAATCCCACAATACTGCACAGTATAAACGAATCAGTTGTCATTTGTTGCAATTCTTTTAGGAAGAATTGTAATCTTCCTCCAACTTGTGAGTGTAAAACATTTAATATGTCTCTTACCAGACCAGACCCACATGCCTCGGGGTTTGCCGATGGCAAATGTTGTCCCCTATTCCTCGTGGGAATACTGTAACCTCCACGCATCCCAGGAGCAGTGCACCAATAACACGTATATGGGAAAGATCGACTTGTCCCTTCTCCAGCCCCAGACATCCGTCGGTAGGGATACTGCCTTCAAATTGATCTGCTAAGCACCGGTGGTTTCATCATTCCCACGGTTTTTGCTTCTTCATTCAGGTCTTTTAATCTTTTACCCTGTAGGCCAACGCTTATACTGTCTTCCTTCAGACATTGTTGGCGCTGGCACTCCTTTAGACCAATGCTTATACTGCCTTTTTTCAGACATTTCTGGCACTGGCTCTCCTGTAGGCGAACACATATACTGTCTTTTTTCAGACATTTCTGATGGCTCTCCTGTAGGCCAACACTGTGCCTGACCCATCCAAGGCACTTCCTGCGCTGTCTCTCCCATAGGCCAACGCGGACTGTATTCCTCCTGATGTGGTTCTTGATATATCATTTTCCCCATGAGGAATTCTAGACTCGCGACCCCAGCAGCCATAACTTCTGACTGAGGAGGGTTAACATCCGGGTCTGACTCATCAGAGTCCAATGGTCGCACGGACTTTTGCCCGGCCTTGCGCCCCAATGGCGCTGTAACGGTACTTTCTACCGTAACTTTCAGAAGGCTTTTGACAAGGTCCCACATAAGAGATTAGTATACAAACTTAAAGCATACGGTATTGGGGGTTCAGTATTGATGTGGATAGAGAACTGGCTGGCAAACAGGAAGCAAAGAGTAGGAGTAAACGGGTCCTTTTCAGAATGGCAGGCAGTGACTAGTGGGGTACCGCAAGGCTCAGTGCTGGGACCCCAGCTATTTACAATATATATTAATGATTTGGACGAGGGAATTGAATGCAACATCTCCAAGTTTGCGGTTGACACGAAGCTGGGGGGCAGTGTTAGCTGTGAGGAGGATGCTAGGAGGCTGCTAGGTGACTTGGATAGGCTGGGTGAGTGGGCAAATGCATGGCAGATGCAGTATAATGTGGATAAATGTGAGGTTATCCACTTTGGTGGCAAAAACAGGAAAGTAGACTATTATCTAAATGGTAGCCGATTAGGAAAAGGGGAGATGCAACGAGACCTGGGTGTCATGGTACACCAGTCATTGAAAGTAGGCATGCTGGTGCAGCAGGCAGTGAAGAACGCGAATGGTATGTTAGCATTCATAGCAAAAGGATTTGAGTATAGGAGCAGGGAGGTTCTACTGCAGTTGTACAGGGTCTTGGTGAGACCACACCTGGAGTATTGCGTACAGTTTTGGTCTCCGAATCTGAGGAAAGACATTCTTGCCATAGAGGGAGTACAGAGAAGGTTCACCAGATTGATTCCTGGGATGTCAGGACTTTCATATGAAGAAAGACTGGATAGACTCGGCTTGTACTCGCTAGAATTTAGAAGATTGAGGGGGGATCTTATAGAAACTTACAAAATTCTTAAGGGGTTGGATAGGCTAGATGCAGGAAGATTGTTCCCGATGTTGGGGAAGTCCAGGACAAGGGGGCACAGTTTAAGGATTAAGGGGAAATCCTTTAGGACCGAGATGAGAAAAACATTTTTCACACAGAGAGTGGTGAATCTCTGGAACTCTCTGCCACAGAAGGTAGTTGAGGCCAGTTCATTGGCTATATTTAAGAGGGAGTTAGATGTGGCCCTTATGGCTAAATGGATCAGGGGGTATGGAGAGAAGGCAGGTACAGGATACGGAGTTGGATGATCAGCCATGATCATATTGAATGGCGGTGCAGGCTCGAAGGGCCGAATGGCCTACTCCTGCACCTATTTTCTATGTTTCTATGTTTCTATCTGGAGTTGATGGCCTCGCTGCCACCGACTCCTCTAACGGATGCCCGCTACCCTCAGACCCGCGGTCTTCATGAGGTTTACCTGCGGTACGTCTTCTCCCTCTACGCCCTCTCTCCATACTAACTTGTGTGGAACTCCACTACAAGTCTAACGAGGAAGGTGACCTGAAAGCGAAAGTGAAAGCTTTTACTTACTCCACACACGGTCGCTACGCTATGCGTCTGACAATATGACGCGTGTGCGGCTGGACGGGCTCTTCTTCATGTAGTCACTCACGTGACTCCGAAGTAAAAGACATATAGACTTTGGTTAAATGTTATATAATTACATGTAACTAAAAAGAATCATGATCAGGCAACATATTGATATACAGAGGAACATACATAGGCAAATAAGGAAAAGAATACTTAAGAACCTTTAGATTATTTCCACTGGGGAAAATTTGTATTAGTCCGTAACGCTTAAAAATAGAAACATTAGTTTATATAGCACCTTTCATGACTTCAGGGGGTCAGTGAATGTATTGCACCCATTGAGTAGCTCATGATGTCTAGCTTATTGTAACGTAGGAAAAATGTATGTACCGGTAATTCATTTATTTGATAATGTCCTGCTAATCAGTTTAGGAGCTTTTGGGTGAAAGATAAATATTGGCCAAGACCATTTTTAATATAATTTTTTTTAAACCTTGTACCTGAAAGAATGATTCCAATATAACGTTCCCTCGGTGCAGCCCTGGAGTGCCAGCCTAAATCTTTGTGCACGTCTCTGGAGTTTGAAAGTGAATTGTTAGCGATGACTCAAACTTTGTAATGCTACTGAGACAAAAAATGACAAGGTGGTTTCCTCATCTGAATTTCATAGCACCACGAGCAACAAATCTTTGTGAGGTTCTCATGACAATTCTGTTCCTGCGTTTCGTTGTCTAATTATGGTAAACCACTCCTCATAGATACATTGCGGCATGTTGGTCTGCTTGGGCAAATTTGGCTGAAGGGCCTGTTTTCATGCTGTATGACTATGATTCTATTGAAATGCATATTGAACATGTATAAAATCATGAGGTGAATAAATGGGGTGAATGCAGTCTTTTAACCAGAGTAGGGGAATCGAGAACCGGAGGACATTGGTTTAAAGTGAGAGGGGAATGATTTAATTAGGAACCTAGGTGGCAATGTTTTCACACGCTGCTAGAGAAACTAGAAGCAGGTACTATAACAACATTATAGTGTTGTATCATTGTAAAACAATGGTACAATTTGGACTGGTACATAGATAGGAAGGTTTAGAGGGATATGCGCCAAATCCAGGCAGATGGGACTAGCTTTGATGGAGCATCTTGGCGGCATGGACAAGGGGGCCTATTTCCATGTCCTGTGATTATATGCTTAATTTAGAAATAATCGAATGGATTTTTTATTTTAATTGCATGCAACTAATTGTGCATAGCTTTTAAACCCATATAATTAAAAGCAATGAACTACCATGTACAACTAGTAGCAATTTGTCAACGCATTCTATTCACTTAATCTGGTCGATATGGGGTAGGTTGAATGTAGTGAATAGATTATGGTTGCACTAAGCGGAATTATTGCTGATTCTAGTGGCAAAATTAACAGATCATGTCACAAAACAATGTAAGATCTGAAATACCTAATTATTACACATGAATCTTATTCAGATATTACAAAAAACTTGATGCAACGCAAAAATCACAAAGACCTCGAGGTGAAGCAGCTGTGGCAGATGTGGACGATGATGAGTTCGAGCAAATGCTTGGTAACTTTTATTGATCTAGATATTTAAATATTGTGATGAAAGGCACACAGGGCAGCACAGTGGTAGAATTGATGCCTTACAGCGCCAGAGACCTGGGTTCAATCCTGGCTCGGATAGTGCTAGTGTACGCTGGTTGGCGCCGACTCGGTGGGCCAAAGGACTTGTTTCCACACTGTATCTCTAAATGCTCTAAATTTTGGGGAGTTTTGTGTGTTGTAATTAATAGACTTTCACTTATGTTAAAATAATGTTTGTAATCCATAGTTCACCTCAAAATGATTAACCAACTGTATATTGTCTGAAGTACAAGTCAACCATTTAACATGCCATTTACCATTTGCAGATTCCCTTGAAGGGGAAAAATATTATAAAAAAATCGAAGACAGTTTAGATTTTGCAAGGTAATGTACAATCAAACTCACCAACACATTTTATTTTGAGAATATTTATTCTATTTTTTCATCAATACTTCTGGTCCAGATTTTTGTACTAACTGATGTTTAATCTGAACATTAAAGCAAAAAACTGCAGATGCTGGATATTCAAAACAAAAACAGAAAATTATAAAAGAATCACTGAAGATTGCATCACTCTGACAACACATCTATGGAGGGGGAATAAAAATTATATGCTTACCTGAAATAGTTAAATTTGATACTCCGTTCTAAAGGCTTCAATGTACCCAACGGAACTTAGGTAGACCATGGTGTAGGATGTCAAAACCATCCTATCACCAGCTAGTGAGCAGTCCTGACCTCCCATCTACCTCATTGGAGACCCTTAGACTATCTTTAATCGGACTTTATCATGCACTAAACGTTATTCCCTTTATCGTGTATCTGTATACTGTGGACGACTTGATTGTAATCGTGTAGTCTTTTTGCTGACTGGATAGGGTTAGCTAAGCAAAATAACTTCACTATCTTGCAATACACATGACAATAAATTAAACGAAACAGACACCAGAGTGGGTGTGAAGTTACAATAAAGTGACAAAAGAATTGGTAGTTCTTGCTTTCCAAATGGAGTTCTGCACAGAAACATGAATTTACATAAAACCTTTCATGACTGTGCTGTTTTGATGTATGTTCCCTGTTATCCCACATATTCAAAGAATCTTCCTCCACGATTGCCACTATTTCAACAGGATTCCACCACTAAACGCACACATATACTTCCCCCCACCTCCCTTCATTGTGTGGGGTGGGGGGGGCTGCACATTGGCATTGCTGGTAGAGCTGCTGCCTCACAGCACCAGAGACTAGTTTGTTCCTGACCTCGGGTTGTCTGTGTGGAGTTTGCCCAAAATGTCTTTGCCGAACACGAGGCCAAAGTAAACAAATTCCACCTACCTGCACAAGATCCATTTCCCTCCATTCCTTGCAGGTCTATTTGCATGTTAGGATACGATGCAAATTTTCTCTACATTATTAATTAAGTAATATCTGATTTACTGTGAAGATGTACCAATACAAACTAAAGGCAAAGTAGAATATTAATTGTGTAAGAGATCAGCAGTATCCATTACATTAAAGATTTCTCCAGAGATGCTGCCTGACCCGCTGAGTTACTCCAGCACTTTGTGTCTATCCTGTACACCCTTGTCTGGCATCAGCAGAAGACAAAGGGGTACTGTAATGTGTATCATAAAAGTATAGAAGGAAGGCAAATGACATATTACTTACTGCTTAGGCAATTTCACAATACCTATTTCAGAATCTTTTGGTTGTTATCAGAATGAGGCAATTGAAATTTTAAAAATCACTAACCATAGAAAAATTGTCTATAATGTTCACAGTAATATGAAACAGAAATCATCAAAAGAAGCAAAAGTAATTGATAAGGAAGTTGATTCAGACCTCAGTGATGATGATGATATGAGTAACTTGGAAGATGAAGAAGTATCATTAGGAAGCTTGGATGAGGAAGACTTTGGTGAAATGGTGGGAGAAGACGGTGGTGTATTCATGGATGATCCAGATGATGAAGGTACTATCTGTGTATTCTGCACTGTTGAATGATAGCCCTCTCCAGTATGGATACTTTAGCCAACATTTACTCAAGGAAACTAAAGAATGTTAAATCAACTATATTTCTCATATTTGATGGTACTTAATTTCATTCCCACTCATAACTAGGAAAGTAGGTGTGCAGGCAGCATCCTAATTGTGTATAGTCTTTCCACTGAATGGTTAGCACGCACCAAAAGCTTTTCACTGTACCTCTGTAAACGTGACAATAAACTAAGCTCAAGTATTGCACTAAATACGTTATATTTTCAAGTTCAGAAAATTGTAAAATGGTGCATTCGCAGTTAACCTTTCTATAAATTCAAACTACCTCTTATTTAGCCTTGAAAGTTATGGAATACATGTTGTATAATCAAAACATATATCTTTTAATGGAAAAAACAACCAGAAACAACATATATAATGATTTTATTAATATACAGAGGTTGACAGTGCAGCAGCAATGAAGAAAAGTAATAAGCCTGGTAAAAGGAAAACAAGTGAAGATTTGGATTTCTCAAAACACATTACAGGTAAAAAAAAATTACGTTATTCTGTGGAATAAAATTGAGGTTGCAAAATTTTTTCGGAAGTTTATACTTTTTTACTAATTTCATTACTCAAATACTGTGACCATGCCATTATGGTTACTTATGAATATGCTGTGAGGGTGGATCATGATGTGCGATTTGACTGTGTGTGTGTGTGTGTGTGTGGTACCAAGCTTCACCCTGTCCTCGCCACCTGCTGGATGAAAGTCTGTGCCTGAATCTTGGAACTATTTAGTACTGCTATTAGTCCTTGTGGCTAAGATGAGCAATCAATCAATGGAGACACAAGAGACTAGAAGCTGGACTCTTGATGAAGAAACTGATTGCTGGAGTACTGTGTGTCAGGCGACATCTGTGAAGGGGAATGGACAGACAATGTTTCAGGTCAGAACCTTTATTCAAACTACAGACGTTTCAGGTCGGGACCCTTGTCTGTCTATTTCCCTCTGCTGTCTGACCTGTTGAGTTCCTTCAGTAGATTTTTTTGCCCTATTTCAACTTTTTCTAAACATTTTCATAATGACCTGCCTTTGTTACAGGAAAGAAACAGAAAAGGGGTTTTAAGGATGACACCGAAATGTTTGCTGCAGCTGAAGAGGTAAGTACTACAGTGTCCTTTTAAAATTGTTTACATAAGGTGACAATTATCACTGCAAGTCCTGGACCTTGCTTTAGTTTAGGCAGCTTTTCTGTGCACGTGTAATTCTGGTCCACTTGTTGCATTTGGAACAGTTAAATATAGTTTAGAGAAACAGTTTGGAAACAAGCCCTTTGGCTCCTCCACCGGCCTTCAATCAAATGTCGACACTAGTTCTGTTATTTTGTTTATGCATCCACTCCCTACACACAATTAGCCATTTTACAGAGGCTAATTAACCTACAAACCATCTTTTTTGGGATGTGGAAGGAAACTGGAGCACCCGGAGGAAACCCACGTGGTCATAGAGAACGTGCAAACTCCACACAGACAGCACCTGCGTCAGGATCAAACTCTGGTCTCTGGTGCTGTGAGGCAGCAGCTCTATGAGATGCACCACTATAGTTAGACTTGGTTCTTATATAGTTAGGCTTGGACTAGGTTCAATTAAGAAAGATGCTGAATAAACCTTAGTCAAACAATGTGGAAACATGCCGCTCAGCTCAACTTGCCAGCACCAACAACCAATATGTCGCATCTACACTAGTCCCACCTGCCTGCATATGGCCCATATCCCTCTAAACCTGTCCTATCCATGTACCTGTCTAATTGTTTCTTAAGTGTTGCAATAGTCCCTGCCTCTGGCAGCTCGTTCCATACACCCACCATCCTTTATTTGAAAATGTTACCCACTCGGATTTCTATTAAATCTTTCCCCCTTCACCTCAAACCTATATCGTCGGGTCCTCGATTCATCTACTCTGGGCAAGAGACTCTGTGCATTTACCTGATCTATTCCTCTCATGATTTCATACCTCTATAAGATCATCCCTCATGCTCCTGCCTCCAAGGATTGAAGTCCTAGCCTGCTCAACCTCGCCCTATAGCTCAGATCCTCGAATCCTGGCAACATCCTCGTAAAGTATCTATTTTGTAGCAATTATTTTATTTGAAGTGGATTTAATCTTTTTTTTCTCTTTCAAAAGTTTGGTTGCCTACTTGATGAAAATGCAGGATCAAAATTTGACAACATTGGAATTAATGCAATGGCAAACAAAGATAAAGCGAGTAAGTAATTGACAGTAACTTTAGTTGAAAGTAACTTTAGTTGAAAGTAACTTTAGTTGAAAATCTCAGCATGTAAGATGTAGTAAATACCGCATGGATCACAATATGCACGAGGACTCCGTGATGTTTAAGCAAAAATGTATTAAATTATATCCGCTTCCTTTTTAAAATCTGTTTTAATTTTTGAACAATGTATTTACATTTGTGAAAATCAGATCATTTCTTTTATTTTATCAAGAGAAGACATCCTCCCACTTTGATAGATTTAAGTCATGTTGGGCAAACTTACCCATGAAAAGAATTGTGGTTTACTACTAAGTCTCAAACATGTATTGCTTGCCCCTCCCAGGTGTAAAGCAGCTACAGTGGGAATCTGATCGTGACGCCTGGATCAGAGGCAGAGATACACGTACACTCCGAAGGCAGAAGAACAAGTTCAGGGCCAAGGGGCTGAAAAATAAGCAGAAAAGATTTTTAAAGTAGAAGAGATGAACAATTTTTATACGAGATCAGACTTGTAGTAGACTTTATACTTACATAATTATTGATTATGTTTGCTGGACCAGGTTTCCTGATCAATTTCTCTAGCTCCATAAATTCCTGCCCATTCATTGGATTTATAATAAACTGAAAAGTGTAAACAATATATTTTGAATTAATAAATTAAATGATGGATTTGTCTGCATATTTTCTATCTTTTAAGCTGCCCACAGTTAATAAAGAAAAGGCACAGTACTGCAGATAGATTTTTTTATTTTGCATGAATGATTGAGGGTTGAGATAAAATGTACTTAATGAGTTATAGATTTAAAGTACACAAATGATTGAGGAATAAGTATTATGGAACAAGTTGCCAGAGGAGGTAGTTGAGACAGTTACTATAGGCTGACATTGTGAGCTGAAAGGCCTATTCTGGTGTTGTTCTGCACTATGTTCAAAATTTCTGGGCTCTTTGACATTTTGGAAAATTCACATTATATTGAGGCATAACAGCATTTAAAGGACACTTGGCAGGTACGTGAATAGGAAATGTTTAGAGAGAATATGGCCCAAACGTGGGCAAATGGAACTAGCTTAGATGGGGCATATTGGTCAGCATGGGCAATTTGGCAGAAGGGATTGTTTCCATGATATATGACTCTGACACCCAAAGGAAACCTCAGTGGGGGGGGGGGGGGAGGAGCATAGGGAGTGTTGTAGGGCAGAGGGATCGAGTAGTGTCACATGTAGATAGCGTGGTCACAGGAAGAGCACCCCAGGTCAGGATCGAACCCAAGTCTCTAACGCTGTGAGGCAGCAGCTCTACCAGCTGTGTCACCATGCTTTATTTTCAGTTCATTTCAGGAAAACATGGAAGCAGTCATTGAATGATAAGGTCAGGATCATAACTGTTTGATCATACACTTTAACAGGATCATACACTTTAAATTTGGATCTTTCCTTGCAATCTTGATTCTTTTTTTAAATTCTGTGTAAACGTACTATCGATGCAGCCCCAAATTAAAATGCTACTTGGAAACTTCCAAACAAGGCATAAACGTGTAATAGTTCTCACCTTCTAAAATGGAGGGAAACCTTCTGTTTACTTTATATCTGAACTCTGGAAGATAAATGCATGTTCACTGTACATTGCTTTAAACTGCAGTTAAAATACTGTACAAAATCACCTGAGAATACTTAATGGAGAAGAATGGCTAATGGAGTTCAATGCAGGTAAGTGTCAGGTGTTGCATTTTGGGAAGTCAAACCAGGGCAGGATGTTCACAGTCAGTGCTGTAGGGCAGAGGGATCGAGTAGTGTCACAGGTAGATAGGATGGCTTTTGGTATATTGGCCTTCATCAGTCAGTTTAGCGTAGAGGTTTGGATGTTATGCTACAGTTGTACAAGATGTTGGTGAGGCCACATTTAAGGTATTGTGTTCAAGTTTGGTCACCCTGCTATAAGAAGGATGTCATTAAGCTGGAAAGAATGCAGAAAGGATTTACGAGGATGTTGCCAGGACGCGAGGGTGTGCACTGTACGGAGAGATTGGGCAAGCTAAGACTTTATTCCTTAGAGCACCGGAGGATAAAGGGTGATCCTATTGAGGTGTACAAAATCATGAGGGGAATACATAGGGTGAATGCATTTTACCCAGGGTAGGGAAATCAAGAACCAGAGGACGTAGGTTTAAGATGAAGGGGGGGGGGGGGGGGGGAGAAACAATAGGAACCTGAGGTGCAACTTTTTCAAACATAGGGTGCTGGGTATATGGAACAAGCTGCTAGAGGAGGTAGTTGAGGTAAGGACCATTAAAAAAATATTAAGACAATTACATGCTCCATGGGATAGGAAAGGTTTAGAGGGATATATCAACCAGATGAGACATTTTGACTGATATGAATGAGAAGGGCCTATTTCCATGCTTTATCCCTCTTTTAAAAACATAAGTTTCTTTAAGTCCCTTTTATTTTGAAAATCTATTAAAACATCAGAATTGCATTTTCTAAATTTGGATTTACAGCTGGGAAGTAACAGGTCCCGTTAAATCTGGCATGAAATGTAATCAAATTTCTCCCGAGTAATTCTGCTACCTATCTGACGTGGAAGGGTGTCTCCATGTCATAGTAGAGAAGCCAGCCTGTGCTTAAGATCCTGAGAGGTAAACTGGAGCTATACTCCTGAAAGGGTCACCCATACCTGACAGGTCGTTGGGTTGGTTCCGGCGAGTCACCGCCATACCCCGACAGCAGGCCTGGCTCACACACCACGGAATGAGGGACCCACCTGGAACACGAGCCTCTACGTTTAATTAACAGAACAATGGTAATTCCAATTTAATGGCTTTTTGGTAGTGGAAGCCAAGTCAGTGGATATTTCTAAGGCAGAGATTGATAGATTCTCGATTAGTATGGGTTTCAGGGGGAAAGGCAGGAGAAGGGAAAGAGTGATCAGCTATGATTGAATGGCAGAGTAGACTTGAGGGGCCAAATAGCCTAATTCTAACTCCTCTCACATGAATTATAAAGCAGTCATTCTTACCTTGACTTGCATTCATTCTATGGAACAGCCAGTAGGCTCCTGCTATGCCTAGAACCTCCAAGAATAGAACTCCCTTAAAAAGTCGTCTTGCTATTGGCTCCATAGTTTTAGGTGCCATTCTTCAAAAAAGATGCGAGTCTGTGAATACATTGTACAAGTTTATTAGCTTTGGAGAATATGTTAAGAATGCATTAAGTGCTTAATGGTATGCATGTAAGTGGCTGGCCAAAGTTTACCAAAATGATATTATCTACAGGGAGAGGTTGGACAGACTGATTGTTTTCTCTGGAACGCCAGATGTTGTTGAGACCTGATAGAAGTGTATAAAATTAGGCAAAGATAGGGATGACAGTCTCAACATTGTTCCTATGATGGAAAAATCAAATACTTGGCATAACTTTAAGATGAGAGGGTCAAAGTTGAAATGAGACGTGCAGGGCAATTTTGTTTTACACAGAGGGTGGTAAGTGCCTCAAACGCGCTGCTGGGGTGGTGGATGAAGCATTCACGTTAGTGGCATTTCAAAGACTTTTGGATAGGCATATGGTTACACCCTTTTACCATTCCTTTGTCTGCACAGAGGCTGCTCGACCCGCTGAGTACCTCCAGCTTGAGACCCATGGCAACTGATTTTGCAGGCCCTGGCCTGCAACACTGGCCAATTAGCCCCCTCGACAACAGGCCCGAGACACGAATATTTCACTACCCGCCTTACATTCCCTAATACCGAGTGAAGAGTTCGCGGCTTCTTTCTGCAGGCCGGTGATTTTAATGATGCGCGGCGGCAGCAGCAGGAGGATAAGGACCCAATTCCCGGGACACCCAGCGCTGACGATTACGCGTCCGCCACCCGTGCCGGATACCGTACAACGCGCATGCATTCGCATATTTCAACAAGATTTCCCCCCAGAAGAATATTTTTCCTTATTCCAAAACACTAAGGGTTTCCAAAAGTTGCTAAATGTATATTAAACTGAATTGTTCCAGGAAAATGTTCAGACGCACTGTACAAATGCAAGACTTTGTGTTATGTTTATTCTGTCATAATACTGAAAGATTGATGCAAAAAGGAACTGCTCTGCTGAGCGCGGAGACAGCGTTGTCCGGCCGAATGGGTTCAGGCCCCGGCCAGCGTTGCCAAGCCAACCAGCCCCAGGCCCGGCCATCGTTGCCCGGCCGACCGGGCCCGGGCGCGACGCAGCTTTAAGAGGCCCCGGAGGAGGGGCCGAAACCGCGGCGAAGATGGCGGAAGACACGTCGCGGTATCTGAGCGGGGATTATTATCCCCGCAAATTCGGGCCCAAGCCCGACGTGGTGCCTTCGGGGGTGACCGAGAGGAAGGTATCCCCGTTCGGCATCCAGCTGGACAAGCCGGACATGGTGACGGTGGATGTGGTGAGCGTGCAGGAGGAAGAAGGTGAGAGGGCCCGATCCCTTCCCGTTCCCTTATCCCATTAAACCAGCGATTACCACCCCACATCTATCCTGTTCCAGACCCACTAAACCCAGCCCCAGTATCTTCACAGTCTCAACAACTTCCTCCTCCAAATAGTCCTAGCCCATTCCCAGAACCCTACCCCAATCTGTCCTAGTGCATCCTCCAGTCGCAATAGCCTCTGACCCGCACCCACCCAGCCCCATCAACGACTTGCTTCCTCCAACCAATACGAGCCCATTCTCCAGCCCCAACAGTCTCCCAGCACCTCGTCCAGTCCCAGTGACCCCTTTCGCCTCACCAATGTTCTTCTCCCATCAATGCTAGTCCATCCTCTGGTCTCGTATTCCTTCCAACCTCTGCCACTGCAATATTCCTTCCAGCCTCAACTTCCTCCCCCAACCAATCCTATCCCATTCCTGCTAATCCCACCATACCATTCCATTATCTTCCCAGCCCCACAACCTACATCCAACCAATTCTAATCCATCCTTGGTTACAAAGGACACAGAGTGCTCGAGTAACTCAGCAGGTCAGGCATTATCTTTGAAGAACATGGATAGGTGATGTTTGCGTCAAGACCCTTCTTCAAACCCAGTCTGAGTTACTCCAGCACTTTGTGTCCTTTTTGTGCATTAACCAGCATCTGAACTTCCCTTGTTTACACTTAGTAACCCCTCCAAACACTGACATCCATCACCCTACCCCATCCAGTCCTGGTCCACCTCCAGTAACCCACACCTAGCCCCAGCAATCTCCATGCAGCCAAACCCTAGCCTATCCTTTCATCACAGTAATTTCCCTTCCCGTCACCAGCAATCTAAATCAATTATCTTCTTCTCCAACATCCATTCTTACCCACTCCACACCCAGATTTCCTTACACCTTTCAGTCTCCCAATACCCCCAGCCAGCATTGTTGAACCTGGGCTAATTTTTATTTTTACATAAACCCATATTGTTCAATGATCACAACCATGTGGTTGACTTTATGTTCTGAAATGGTCCAACAAACCCATTAGGGGCTGGTTAGTGAGGAGCAGTGATTGGTGGATAAGTTAATGAAGTCTGGATCTTATGAGCATACCTTTATTTTGTAAAGGAAAGGCAAAATGCTGTTGATACATTTTTTTGAATTTTGCATGAATGATTGATGGTTAAAAGTTAAAGTGTACAATATGAGTTATAGATGTAAAATAAGTAAGTGATCAAGGAATAAGTGGTGACCACCTAACTGGGATGTCATCCCTGCTGTTTTTCCATATATACAATGGGAGACTTTCTTTGCACAATATCTTTGTATGATTCTTTCTTTAAAAAAATGTATTAAAAGATCACTTAATTATTAAGAGGTTAGTTAGATTTAGGTAGAACACAAAGTGTTGGAGTAACTCAGCAGGTCAGACAGCATCTCTGGAGGGAATGGATAGGCAAAGTTTCAAGATCCTTCTCAGCTTTAAATTCAGAAGATGCTCTTTGTCAGAAGTAACAAAGGTTCTCTAAACGATGTTCTCTAGTTATTATTGGAGAATTTGAATTTCTGTGGTATTTGTCATTTATGACTTTTTAATGTTGTCGTGGGAAAAACGTTCAGACTGCCGACCGTATCTTTGTCTCTCATTTTTTTTTTTAATTGACTGTTTTGTTTTGAAAAAAGAATATACAACTCAGATTAAGCAATATTAGTTTTAAAGAAGGAACTGCAGATGCTGGAAAATCGAAGGTACACAAAAATGCTGGAGAAACTCAGCGGGTGCAGAAGCATGCTGCTGCACCCTGCTGAGTTTCCCAAGCAATATTAGTTATTCGGTTAAAATGTTGAGAATTAGATTTAGCAGATTTAAGGCAATCAGCACAAGAATCAAAGGTAATGTGAGGAAAAAATTCACACCCGGCAATTGTGATCTGAGGGTTACCCAAAATGGGAAAATCTATTTATTTTTGGCTTTCCAAATGGAATCGCACATGTATTTAGGAAAAAGAAGTGTAAGGGTACTAAATATGAGCTGAGGATAGAATTAACTGCAGACGCAAGGAACTGCAGATGCTGGAATCTTGAGCAAAACACAAAGTGCTGCAGTAACTCATCGGGTCAGGCGGCATTTGTGGAGGGAACAGATAGGTCGCATTTTAGATCGGGACCCTTCCTTCAGACTAAGAATGAACTGAATTGCTATTATAAGAAGTTTCCGTTGCACAAGACTACTAAATGACAATTTCTGGTGCTGTACCAGCTCCATTGTAGAAGGAAGGGGCTGATAATATGGATATAACAAATCCAACTTGGGTGAAAAGTTATTGTTAAATTCCAGTGTTCACATTCCTGGGTTCTGATGAGCAATCCTGAGCAACATGCTTTTTTTTTTGAAGTAGAACTATCTGGTATACTCACTAGAACAGAAGGTGGTGGGTATTGGAAATGAGCTGCCAGAGGAGGTAGTTGAGGCAGGTAGTATAACAGCATCTAAGACACTTGGACAGAAACAAGGATAGGAAAGAATTAGAAGGATATGGGCCAAATGCAGACACATGGTACTAGCTTAGATGGGGCATCTTGGTCGGCATGGATGAGTTGGGCTGAAGGACCTGTTTCTGTGCTCTTATCACAATATTCCCTGAAAATGATTTTGATTTCCTTTGTAATTTAATCGATTGATGGTAAAGGATTTGGCTAATTTTCAGCTGGAAGAATTTGTATTTCTGATTCTTAAATTTGTCTTAGTTATTCCCTTGACAATTATTCGGTTCCTTTCAGGAACATAATTAGCCTCCAGATCGATGTGGCCGAGAAGTTGCTTAAATATGTTGAAAACTTTGAGAAGAGGCCACTCCCTCTTCTCCTCACTTCCATCGAGCAAAAGATATAGGTGTGAAAACGCACACCTCCAGATTCAGAGAAAGTCTGAAGATGGGTCCTGACCCGAAACGTCATCCATTCCTTCTCTCCATAGATGCTGCCTGTCCGGCTGAGTTATTCTTGCCTTTTGTGTGTATCTACAGTTTCTTTCCAGCTGTTATCAGGCAACTGAACCATCCTACCAACAACAAAAGTGCAGTCCCGGACTACCATCTACCTCATTGGAGACCCTCGGACTATCTTTAATCAGACTTTACACAAAAATGCTGGAGAAACTCAGCGAGTGCAGCAGCATCTATGGAGCGAAGGAAATAGGCAACGTTTCGGGCCGAAACCCTTCTTCAGACCCGAAGCGTTCAGCCCGAAACGTTGCCTATTTCCTTCGCTCCATAGATGCTGCTGCACCCGCTGAGTTTCTCAAGCATTTTTGTGTACCTTCGATTTTCCAGCATCTGCAGTTCCTTCTTTAACACATTTAATCGGACTTTACTGTCTTTATCTTGCTCTAAATGTTATTCACGATATTCCCTTTATCGTGTATCTTTACACTATGGATGGCTCAATTGTAATCGTGTATTCTCTTTCCACTGACTGATTAGCATGCAAGAAAAGCTTTTCACTGTACCTCGGCGTACATAACAATAAACTAATGACAGTAGCCTGTCAGTCAGGACGCAGGGTTTCAAGCCAAAATGTCAGCAATTCCTTTACCCCCCCCTCCCCACAGATGTTGTTCAATCTGCTGAGTTTCTCTGGCAGGTTGTCTGTTGCTCCAGATTCCAACGTTTGCTGGAGGGTTTTGTGACACCATTCAGCCGATCATGATTATCTGATTAGTCCTAGTATTTTTTATCCTCCAGAGAGAGACATAGATTTTACTACAGTACCGGCGACCCGGGTTGGATCCTGATCTCGGGTGCTGTTTGTGCAGAGTTTGCATGTTCTCCCTGTGACTGCGTGGGTTTTGTCTGTTTTCCTCTCACATTCCAAAGACATGTAGGTCAATTGGCAATTCTGTAAATTGCCCCTGGTGTGTGGGGAGTGGATACCAAAGTGGGATAACTTAGAACTAGTGTACAGGTGATCGATGGTCGGTGTGCACTCGGTGAGTCGAAGGGCCTGTTTCTATGCTGTATCTCTAAACTAAACTAAACTAAAATTTGCCAGAGGTGAAGGTTGAAGGGCGAGGAGGGAGTGTAGGCTGAATAAGATTGCTCTACCACAGCCCAGTCGTATGATTGTGTCTGGGCACTGCTACTCTGCAGCAGTTTAAATAGTGGATGAACTATAGTAGTTTCCAAGGATTAAAAAAATATATTACGCATAGATATTATACCAAATTCTTTGTGTTTTGGGATTCTCCATGAGATATGTGCAATAACAAAATATGCTGCACACATTGTTACTGCTTTTACATTAAAAAAAGATGCTTGATAGATGTTTATAATCCTGGTGCTCTCATTCAGTAGTTTCCCCCTTGGCTGTCGCTCCAAAAATAGCAAGTGAAGTGGACTGATATCTTGAATATACTGTGGAATGTCAGAATGTGCTCAGAATAAATGGACGTACCTTTAGAAAGGAGATGAGGAGAAATATATTTGATGAATCTGTGGAATTAATTGCCACAGACTGCTGTGGAGGCCAAGTCTTGGATGTTTTTTAGAATGGAGATTAACAGATTCTTGATTGGTAAAGGTGTCAAAGGTTATGGGGAGAAGGCATGAGGATGGGGTTGAGAGGGAAAGATAGATCGGCCATGATTGAATGTCTGAGTAGACTCAATGGGCCAAATGGCCTAACTCAGCATCTATGACATGAATTTATGAAAAATGCTAAGCCCCCAAAGAGTTGGAACATTCCAAGAACTCTCCCAACAATGTGTCCTTTTGGGCATTCTTATGGGGAAGGGAAATGGGTAGTTAAAAATAAGTCTACTTTTTTGTTTGGAGTTTAAAAGGATAGATTATTACGGTGTCTTAAGCAAACACTCTTATAACAACCCATTCCACGCCTTCCTTGTTGTTCCAGTGCACAGAAGAGGACATGACACAAGTACCTATCTTTTGGTAAGTACAATATCAACATTGGCCACCATTTCTCCTGTTTTCTATCGATATAGGTCTTGTGCGAGTCTAAGTCTCCCTTGCCTAGCCTGCAGCTGTCCTGTTCTAGTGAGTGTATTTGGAAAGGATGATGACATTTGAAATGCTGCTAATCAACTAATGCTATCTGGCAGTGCTTTCTGAGTGTTCGTTAACTGAACTTCCAAGTTAATAATTTTCATGTGGATGCCATTTTGAAATGTATCCAGTTGCGTATATTGTGTTGGGGATGATGGGGAGGGGGATGGGGAGAAGAAGGTAGGAATATAGTAATATGTTATCAACATATTAATGTAAGAAAAAAGGGAACTTTGCATTTCTTGGAAATCAAACCTGGGCAGGATCTTCACAGTGAATGTTAGGGCCCTGGAGAGTATTGTAGAGCAGAGGGATCTAGGAGTGCATGTACATAGTTCATTGAAAGTGCCATCACAGGTAGATAGGGTGGTAAAGAAGGCTTTCAACACATTGTCCTTTATCAGCCAGAGTATTGAGTATAGGAGTTGGGGTGTTCTATTATAGTTGTACAAGATTTTAGAGATGCCACACTAGGAGTATTGTGTTCAGTTTTGGTCACCCTGCTACAAAAAGGATGTCATTAAGATGGAAAGAATGCAGAGATTTGCAAGGATGTTGCCAGGATTCAAGGGTCTGAGCTATAGGGAGATGTTGGGCAGGCTAGGACTTTCCTCCTTGGAGCACAGTAAGATGAGGGGAGTTTACAATCATGGCGTTTGATAAGGTGACAGTGCAGAGTCTCTTACCCAGGGTAGGGGAATCAAGAACCAGAGGTTTAAGGTGAATGGGGAAGGATTTAATAGGAACCTGAGGGGCAACTTTTTCCACACAGAGGGTGGTGGGTATTTGTAATGATTTGTCAGAGGAGGTAGTTGAGATGGGTACAATAACAGCATTTAAAAGACATTTGAATAGACAGGTTAGGAGGAATCTGGACCAAATGCACGCAAATGGGACTAGCTCAGATGGGGCAATGTAGTTGGCATTGGCAAGTTGGGCCAAAGGCCCACATGTCATAGATCATTTGTTTGTTTAATTGCTCATTGACGTGCGATAGTGGCGTTTAAGAGGCTTTAGATAGGCATGTGTAATATGCTGGGGATGGTGGGATATGGATCATATGCAGATAGATAAGAGTTGTTCTTGGCATCATGTTCGGCACGTACTTTGTGGGCCAAAGCGGCAATACCGGCGCTGTACTGTTCTGTATACTGTTTGGTTTTTCATACCTAATTGTTCATAAATGGCATGTAGGGCCATATCAAAGTGGGGTTGAGAGTTAATTGAATTGATGTGGGTCTCTAGTCATGTACAGGCCTGACCAGGTAAAGATGGAAAATGTCCTTAATATTAATCAATCAAATGGATTTTTAGAACAATTAGAAGTTTCACAAATATCATTACTGATACTAGCTTTAATTCCAGATTATGCTGGAGTGACTCAGCGGGACTGGAGAGAAGGAATGGGTGACGTTTTCGGGTCGACTCTCCAGAGATGCTGCCTGTCCCGCTGAGTCATACCAGTATTTTTTGTCTACCTTCGATTTAAACCAGCATCTGCAGTTCTTTCCTACACATTAATTCCAGATTAGTTTAATTGAGAGATACAGCGTGGAAGCAGGCCTATCGGCCCACCATGTCCGTGCCGACCAGCAATCCCCACACATTAACACTAATCTACACACACTATGGACAATTTGCAATTTTACCAAGCCTACAAAACCTGTATGACTTTGGAGTGTGGGAGGAAACCAAAGATCCAATGCTGGAGTGACTCACACAGGTCTCAGGGAGAACATACAAACTCCATATAGACAGCACCCGGAGTCAGGATGGAACCTGGGTCTCTGGTGCCGGGGCCGAGCCACTGTGACGCCCCATTTCTATTTAATTAATCTAAATTTAAGTTCCACACCTGCCATTGTAGGATTTAAGCTCCTGATGTAAGCTCTACTTTAACCATTGTACTCCCCAAACTCGTAGTTCTTGCCTGTTTTCCAGCTTGATATCTATCTTAAACTGTCCTGGCATCTTAATCTGATTTTAACTCAAACAATTTGCAGGCACCACAGTGGTGCAGCAGTAGAGTTGCTGCCTTACAGCGCCAGAGACCCGGGTTCAATCCTGACTATGGGTGTTGTCTGTATGGAGTTTGTACCTTCTATTTGTGACAGTGCGGATTTTCTCTGGGTGCTCCAGTTTCTCCCACGCCCCAAAGACGTACAGTTTGTAGGTTAGTTGGCTTTGGTAAAATTTTAAATTATCCCTAGTGTATAGGAAAGTGTTAGTGTGTATATGGGGCGATCGCTGGTCAGCGCAGGCTTGGTGGGCCGAAGTGCCTGTTTCTGTGCTGTATCTCTAAAGTCTAAAATACCCCATCAGTACATTATGGAACACAGTGGAAAATAATGTTCTAAATTGAAATGTTATTAAGCCACAAGGAGTTTTGGGAAACACAAGTTAATTATTTTATTATTGCTGACTTGAATACAAACTCCTAGCCATTTTATCTCTGGAGAAAATAATTAAAATGACTCAATCCAGTTTATGCTAGCTGATTTCACCCAGGCAGATGTTGTGCCGCTTCCTTGGTTTAGCTGGGTGAGAGGGAATAAATTATCAAGGGTTTTTGTTCCTCATCTATATCCATTTCCATCTGCTAGAAAATGCATGTGTGTAGATATTGGGCAAGAGCTGGTTTGGCTCAGCTGCAATTTCCTCCAGAGCCAGGCTGATAGCGCTCATGGGGGCATGCACATTAAGAATAGGAACTTGGGTAAGGCACTGGAGGGCATCTGCTGTAAGACTGAGGAGTTTACACCCCCTCTGGAATAGTGGAAAGGCGGAAGGTAAACATACGTCCTTAAAAACAGCTTA
This sequence comes from Malacoraja senta, assembly GCA_038087875.1. NCBI lineage: Eukaryota > Metazoa > Chordata > Chondrichthyes > Rajiformes > Rajidae > Malacoraja > Malacoraja senta. Next base: position 122,811,915 of record CM075978.1, on the reverse strand, counting down.
CTTTATTGAAACAATCTGCACACACAGCAAGAAGCAGCACAGTGCCTAACTCACAGCTGTAGGTTGGCTACCACACAGCTCCAGTGACCCAGGTTTAATCCAGACCTCCAATGTTTGACTGTGTGGGTGACTGCACGTTCTACCTGTGACAGCATGTGTGTCCTCCGTTGCTCTGATTTCTTCCTATTTCCCAAATATATTTGGATTATCCCTTGTGAGTGGTAGAAACCGTGAGGAATTGTGGAGAATGTGAAGAAAATATAATGCGACTATTGTTAAGTGAAGGGCCGAAGAGCCTGATTCCATGTAGTTGGACTGTAATACAATATTTCATTTAAATTGTTTTTAAGGTATCCAGAATAGAACTAAAGATAAATATTCCTTGGAAAATTTTATATTGCCAAAAATATATATGTTGCCATCCCTGGTTATATCTGCAATACGTTTAGCATCGAGCCTAAATTCTGTGGAAGATTGCAGGTTATACTTTTCCATTCATTTTTTGAATATCATGCAGAGCTCTTCCCTTGTAAAATTGGTCGTTACACATGACATTTTCAGTCTTGGATTAATTAATGCATAAATAAAGGTTTGTTTAATGTGGTGAATCTGTATCCCATTTATTTTTGCACGTCAATTTGCTCTGCTCTCAACATTAACTTTGCAATAATTTGAACATGTAGCACCCTTAACATTGAATGGTGTTTTTAAATTTTGAAAAGCCAATTCAAGTCAATTTGTGAGCTGAGTGGGTAGTTATTCTGCCTCGGCAATGCTGCTTAATGTAGAAGCAAAGAGTTGCAGATGCTGGTTTACAAAAAAAGACACAACGTTTTGGAGTAACTCAGCGGGTCAGGCAGCATCTCTGGAGAAAAAGGATAGGTAAGTTTCTGGTCGGGTTATTCTTTGGACGGGTCTTTGACCAGTGCTACTTGCTAGCTTGATGTGAGAGAATTTAATGACTATGCAACTGCACTAAGTGTTGCAGGGCAAAAGGCTTGTTCACTGGTAACTTTACAACATGTATAACTCAGCATTTGTGCACTAATGCTGTTGCCAGACCCGCTGAGTTACTCCAATACTTTGTCATTTTCTAAACATATAGTTTGAAAAAGGGGTTGTTTAAGAGGGAACTGCAGATCCTAGGCTCAGCACCGGCTTGAAGTCTCCACGCTGCAGACTCTGACATCACGGGGTCTAACTGTGCTGGGTCCTAGTGCTCGTCCCCCTAACACAGGGAACCTCAGTGGTTGTTCCACTGGCTCTTCCCCATCCCCCTCAAATCATGTGAATCCCAGCTCTTCCCCACCCACACTATAGTCCTCATAACTCCTTCCTCCCTGACCACCCACCACCCCCGCCCCTACCAGACATCGCCTCGGTCCACTCACCTGCCTTCCTCCGGCCCCAACCCCCATCCTTGCCGTGTGTTCACCATCCCCCCTGACCTCCCCCTCTCTGATACCGAACGGTCTGTCCTCAGCAGAGGCCTCACCTTTCTTCCCCCCCGATACCACCTCAATGAGTTCCGCGTCCGCCACGATGTGGGAGCTCTTCTTCTGTCACCACCTCGTCAAAGCGTTTTCCATGGGAAGGAGTCCTCGCCCCTCAGTGATGACCCCTTCTCCCATCTCCAACGGACCCCCTCCTCTTGGACTCCCCCCTCATGGCTATCTACCGGCTTTAGACCTTTTTATTTGAAACTGCCGGTGGGACATCAACCGCCTCAACTTCTCCACTACCCTGTCTCACTCTAACCTCTCCCCTCTTGGACGTACAGCCCTCCACTCACTCTGCAACAACCCAGACTGGGTGATCAAACCTGCCGATAAGGGAGGTGTTGTGGTAGTCTGGAGCGCTGATCTCTACAAGGCTGAGGCCACGCGCCAACTCTCAGACACCTCCACCTATTTATCCTTGCACCATGACCCACAGACGAACACCAGGCCACTATCTCTAACACTATCACTGACTTCATCACCTCCGGCTCCCTGCCCTCCCAAGCCTCCAACCTCTTCGTTCCCCAGCCCCGCACGGCCCGATTTTTACCTTTTCCCCAAAATCCACAAACCTGACTGTCCTGGCAGACCCATTGTTTCTGCCTGTTCGTGTTCCACCAAACTTATTTCCACATACCTCGACTCCATCCGATCCCCCCTGGTTTAATCCCTCCATACCTATGTTCAAGACACCTTACACGCTCTTCGTCTACTCCATGACTTCAGTTTTCTAGGCCCCCATTCCCTCATCTTCACCATGGATGTCCAGTCACTCTACACCTCCATCACCCACCAGGAGGGTCTTAAAGTCTTTGTTCGAGGCGTACCATGGCCCTATCCCCAAACTCTACCTCCGCTACATCGACGGCGGCATTGGTGCTATCTCCTGCACCCATACGCAACTCACTGACTTCATCCATTTCACCACTAACTTCCATCCGGCACGGCGGCGCGGATTACTGCAGCGGCCCCTACAGCCCGTCTGTCTTTTTATTTTTTTATTTTTGTCTAGTTAAATGTAGTTGTTTGTGTTTTTTTTGTACTGTTTTAATTGTGTATATGTGGGGGGCGGGGGGGGGAGGGGGAAACTTTAAAAATCTCTTCCCTGCACGGGAGACCCGACCTTTTCCCTGTCGGGTCTCCGTTGTCGTTGGGGCCTAGCTCCGTGGAGCAGCCTCCGACCGGGACGACCTGGGGGCTCCAGTCGCGGAGCCTGTGGAGCTGCGGACTCGGAGCGCGGGGAGCGGTGGTGGCTCGTTGCTGCGGCCCGACTCCGGAGCTCCAGCTGCAGACCTGTGGACTATGATATCGGGAGTTCGCGGGTCCGGGTGAGAGACCGCTTTCCGGAGCTCCCGCAACGCAACTTCTCCAGCTCGAGTCGCGGGGTTGGAACGGCCGGAGCGGGGCCGTAAATCCAGCGCCCGCCAGGGGCTCCAACTTTGTGACTTTTGGGCCCGGAGCGAGGCTGTATACCGCCCGGCGCGGCCTCAAAGGCCGTGGGACTTAACATTGCCCGCCTGGGCTTCAGCATCGGGAGAAAAATGGGGCAGGGGAGAGAAAAGACTTTGCCTTCCATCACAGTGAGGAGGAGATTCACTGTGATGGATGTTTTTCTGTAAATTGAATTGTTTGTGTGTCTTGTAGGAATTGTTTTGTTTGTATGGCTGTGGAAACAGAGTTTCGTTTGAGCCTCTTTGAGGTTCAAATGACAAGAAATAAATCAAATCAAATCAAATCAAATCAAATACACCTGGACCATTTCCCTACCATTTCTAGACCTCACTATCTCCATCGCAGACTACTGACCGACATCTACTATAAACCCACTGACTCCCATGGCTATCTGGACTACACTTTCTTCCCACCCTGCTTCCTGTAAGGACTCCATCCCCTACTCCCAATTCCTCCGTCTACGCCGCATCTGCACCCAGGATGTGGTGTTCCACACCAGGGCATCGGAGATGCATTCATTCTTCAGGGAACGGGGGTTCCCCTCTTCTACTATAGATGAGGCTCTCACCAGGATCTCTTCTGTACCCTGTAACTCTGCTCTCACTCCCCATCCCCCCCACTCGTAACAAGGGCAGAGTCCCCCTTGTCCTCACCTTCCACCCTACCAACCGTCACATACAACAAATAATCCTCCGACATTTTCGCCACCTCCAATGGGATCCCACCACTGGCCACATCTTCCCATCTCCTACCCTGTCTGCTTTCCGCAGAGACCGTTTCCTCTGTAACTCCCTGGTCAATTCGTCCCTTCCCACCCAAACCACCCCCTCCCTCTCCTGGCACTTTACCTTGCAACCGCAAGAAATGCTACACTTGTCGCTTTACCTCCCCCCTTGATTCCATTCAAGGACCCAAGCAGTCTTTCCAGGTGCGGCAGAGGTTCACCTGCACCTCCTCCAACCTCATCTATTACATCTGCTGCTCTAGGTGTCAGCAGCTCTACATCGGTGAGACCAAGCGTAGGCTTGGCGATCGCTTCGCCCAACACCTCCGCTCAGTTCGCAATAACCAAACTGATCTCCCGGTGGCTCAGCACTTCAACTCCCCCTCCCATTCCGAATCCGACCTTTCTGTCCTGGGCCTCCTCCATGGCGAGAGAGAGGACCACCGTAAATTGGAGGAGCAGCACCTCATATTTTGCTTGGGCAGTATATACCCCAGCGGTATGAACATTGACTTCTCTAATTTCGGGTAGTCCCTGCTTTCTCCTCCCCTACCCAGCTCTCCCTCAGCCCATTGTCCCTGCCTCTTCCTTTCTTCTTCCCGCCCCCACCCCCCTCCACCCTCTCACCTGTCTGAAGAAGAGTCTCGACCCGAAACGTTGCCTATTTCCTTCGCTCCAGAGATGCTGTCTCACCCGCTAAGTTTCTCCAGCATTTTTGTCTACGTTTGAAAAGGGGACTCATCCACCAGGTGGAGCCATTGTAAAACTAATCTCTTTCACCAATCTGGTTAGATTAGGATTTTAGCTAGAGACAAAATGCTGGAGAAATTCTGCGGGACAGGCATCATCTCTGGATAGGAATGGGTGACGTTTCAGGACGAGACCCTCCTTCTTCAGAATCTGAAGATCTGCTTTGTCCAGAGATGCTGCCTGACCTGCTGAGTTTCTCCAGCATTTTGTGTCTATCTTTGGTGTAAAACCAGCATCTGCAGTTCCCTCCTATACAGTGCATTCAGAAAGTATTCAGACCACTTCACTTTTTCCACATTTTGTTCCGTTACAGCCTTATTTTAAAATGGATACATTTTTTTTCCATCATTAATCTACACACAATACCCCAGAATGAAAGAAACAAAAACAGGTGTTTAGAAATCTTTATTCAGACGTATTCAGACCCTTTGCTATGACACTCAAAATTGAGCTTGGGTTCATCCTGTTTCCATTGATTATCCTTGAGATGTTTCTACAACTTGATTGGAGTCCGCCAGTGGTAAATTAAATTGATTGGACGTGATTTGAAAGACACACACCTGTCTATATAAGGTCCCGCAGTTGACAGTGCATGCCAGAGCAAAAACCAAGCCCGGAAGACGAAGGAATTGTCCGTAGACCTCCGAGACAGGATTGTGACGAGATAGATCTGGGGAAGGGTATATAACAATTTCTGCAGCATTGCAGGTCCCGAAGAGCACAGTGGCCTCCGTCATTCTTAAATGGAAGAACTTTGAAACCACCAGGACTCTTCATAGAGCTGGTCGCCCGGCCAAACTGAGCAACCGGGGGAGAAGGGCCTTGGTCAGGGAGGTGACCAAGAACCTGATGGTCACTCTAACAGAGCAGTTCCTCTGCGGAGATGGGAGAACCTTCCATAAGGACAACTATATCTGCAGCACTCCACCAATCAGGCCTTCATAGCAAAAGGATTTGAGTATAGGAGCAGGGAGGTTCTACTGCAGTTGTACAGGGTCTTGGTGAGACCACACCTGGAGTATTGCGTACAGTTTTGGTCTCCTAATCTGAGGAATGATTTTCTTGCCATAGAGGGAGTACAGAGAAGGTTCACCAGACTGATTCCTGGGATGTCAGGACTTTCATATGAGGAAAGACTGGCTAGACTCGGCTTGTACTAGCTGGAATTTAGAAGACTGAGGGGGGATCTTATAGAAACTTACAAAATTCTTAAGGGGTTGGACAGGCTAGATGCAGGAAGATTGTTCCCGGTGTTGGGGGAGTCCAGAACAAGGGGTCACAGTTTAAGGATAAAGGGGAAATCTTTTAGGACTGAGATGAGAAAAACATTTTTTACACAGAGAGTGGTGAATCTCTGGAATTCTCTGCCACAGAATGTAGTTGAGGCCAGTTCATTGGCTATATTTAAGAGGGAGTTAGATGTGGCCCTTGTGGCTAAAGGGATCAGGGGGTATGGAGAGAAAGCAGGTACAGGATACTGAGTTGGATGATCAGCCATGATCATATTGAATGGCGGTGCAGGCTCGAAGGGCCGAATGGCCTACTCCTGCACCTATTTTCTATGTTTCTATGTTGATGGTAGTGGCCAGATGGAAGCCATTCCTCAGTAAAAGGCACATGATAGCCCGCTTGGAGTTTGCCAAAAGGCATGAGAAACAAGATTCTCTGGTCTGATGAAACCAAGATTGAACTCTTTGGCCTGAATGCCAAGCGTCACGTCTAGAGGAAACCAGGCACCGCTCATCACCTGGCCAATACCATACCTACGGTGAAGCATGGTGTGGGAATGTTTTTCAGCGGCAGGAACTGGGAGACTAGTCAGGATCGAGGGAAAGATGAACGGAGCAAAGTACAGAGAGATCCTTGATGAAAACCTGCTCCAGAGCGTTCTGGACCTCCGATCGGGGCGGAGGTTCACCTTTCAACAGGACAACGACCCTAGACACACAGCCAAGACAACGCAGGAGTGGATTTGTGTGAAGTCTGTGAATGTCCTTAAGTGGCCCGGACATGAACCCGATCGAACATCTCTGGAGGGACCTGAAAATAGCTGTGCATCAACGCTCCCCATCCAACCTGACAGAGCATGAGAGGATCTGCAGAGAAGAATGGGAGAAATTACCCAAATACAGGTGTGCCAAGCTTGTAGCATCATACCCATGAAGACTTAAGGCAGTAATCGCTGCCAAAGGTGCCTCAACAAAGTACTGAGTTAAGGGTCTGAATACTTGTGTAAATGTGATATTTCAGTTATTTATTTTTAATTACTTTGCAAAATGTTCTAAACACCTGTTTTTCCTTTTTTATTATGGGGTATTGTGTGTAGATTGATGATTAATTTTTTTTTTTTTAATCCATTTTAGAATAAGGCTGTAATGTAACAAAATGTGGAAAAGTGAAGTGGTCTGAATACTTTCTGAATGCACTGTACACTAGATTAGGACTCTCATTTAGTTCAAAAGAGAAACTATTGAAGGAATTTAACGGGTCAGGCAGCATCCGTGGAGGGAATGGACAGGCGATGTTTCGGGTTGGGACCCTTCTCAGATAGATGGAATTGGGAGAAAAAGCTAGAAAAGAATGGTGGGTATGGGCTTTTTTTCCCCAACTCCCCTCACTCGACATCAGTCTGAAGAAGGGTCCCAACCGTTGGTCTGTCCATTCCCTCCAGAGATGCTGCCTGACCCACTGTGTTCCTCCAGCAGTTTGTCTTCTGCTCAAAATGTCAGTTTCTGCAGTTAATGTTCCCTGGTGTAGTTATTTTAGTTCTAAGGGTGGCGGAAGGGGAATATTCAACATCAAAGATAATGTTTAAAGATTTATCGTGCAATGGTGACATGAAATATGGGTGTATATACAAAATAGAAGTGAAATACTGTTGCAAAAGATTTCCTAAAGTGAGTGTAAGAGCTAAAACCAAACTACTGGAAAAAAGTCAGTGACTAAGCAGCATTTATGGAGGCAAAGGAATTATCAATATTTCCCTGCAACCAGACTGAAAATGTAGAGGGAAGATATAAGTAATTATTTGTGAGAGGGAGAGGTGGAACCAGATGAGGGGGAGGGGATAATGGGCAGATAGAGCCTGGTGGGGTAGGAAAGATAAACCAAGGGAGAAGAAGCCCAGGTGGGTAGGTGTGTGAGTGATGGGCATTTGCCAGGTGGGGGAGGGTAATGGACTTGGTAACTAAGGGGGAAAAGGATGGAAACGGTGAACAAAGGGTGGGAGAACTCAGATGAACTGGTGGGAGTGGGAAAATAACACATTTGCGCATTACACAAAATTAGAAAATTCAACGTTCATACCATTGTGTTGTAGGCTACTCACATGATAGCGTGCACTCTACTGTACACCTGTAGAAGTTAAATAGAGTATCCATTGACATACTGAATCTTCTCGAAATGGTACGGAAGTGGAAAATTAACTTTCTTTGTGATTGCATCAATGTGCCAGGCCCAGGATAGATCATCAGAGATCTGTACATCCAGGAACTTGAAGCTGTTGCCTTTTTCCATGGAGTGGGAGCTTTCAACCCACCGAGTCCACGCCGACTATTGATCACCCGCACGCACTGGTTCTGTATTCCCACTTTCTGTGGTGATGGTTGAATTAAGGCTCTGAGACAGACACAAAAAAGCTGGAGTGACTCAGAGGGACAGGCAGCATCTCTGGAGAGAAGGAATGGGTGGCGTTTTGGGTCTAGACCCTTCTTCAGACTGAAGTTGCGGGAAAGGGCAACGAGAGGTATAGAAGATGATGGAGAGAGAGATAAAGAACAATGAATGAAAGATATGCAAAAAAGTAACAAAGATAAAGGAAACAGGCCATTGTTAGCTGTTTGTTGATTGAAAATGAGAAGTTGGTGTGACTTGGGTGGGGAAGCGATAGCGAGAGAGGGAATGCCGGGATTGCAGAGTTAGAGAAATCAATATTCATACCACTGGGCTGTAAACTGCCCAATCTAAATATGAGATGCTGTTCCTCCAATTTGTGTTTAGCCTCACTCTGACAATGGAGGAGACCTAGGACAGAAAGGTCAGTGTGGGAATGGGCAGGAGAATTAAAACTGTTTAACAACCGGGAGATCAGGTAGGTTCAGGCAGACTGAGCGAAGGTGTTCAGTGAAACGATCGCCCAATCTATGTTTGGTCTCACTGATGTATATGAGACATTTCTACTAGATAATGGAAGGAAATGGCTCAAAGGTGGGTAAACAAAGCTGAGCTAGAGATAAGACATTATATAATGGACATAGCAATCATAAGGACATATGACATAGGCTTAACTGTTTGTTATAAGGGGTGAAGGATATTTTGATGGACCTAAATAGACTGGAATCTGTAGATGCATTTAATATATATTACAATAGTGAACAGTCCAACTCACTCCAGCAGACCAGGAGCTAATAACAGTTTAAAGCACGCACATACACAATATGGTTTTTTTACTTTTGAGACTCTTTAAAGCATTTGGGAATTTTCAGTCTTTCCCTTCATCCTTGAACTTGAAGAAAAATACATTATGAACATTCTAACCTGAATTGTCTTTAAAGTATTTGTGCTTTAACAGTGAAAAATATGAGTAAAGATCACGAAGGACAGAAAACAGGATGAATAACGAGGCAGGAACTATATTTAAACAAAAGTAAGAACATGGCTTTTCTGCACTTGAGATTGAGGTAATTAGATAGAAAAATCCATGAGACTTCAATCTTTTGTAAAAACACAATAGTGGTAAGTTATCTTAACAGTTTGAGGAAGAGTGCACAATGTAAGGAGCTCTAAAGAGGAGAAATCGGTGCTGAGATGGATTTACAAAGGTAATAAATGAAAGCAAATTTATCTATGGGCACTCGTGTACAACTGAATACTTAGAAGTCCTCTTGCAATTCCAGAGTCATGCTTAAGAGAATGAAATTATGATACGATCTCATAGTTTGTGCTCATCTCTCTACATGACTTCTTGACGTACCCAGTCCCATGACTGACGAGTCGAGTATGCGTATGCTGCCTTTACCACCCTTTCTGCTTGTGTTGCCACGTTGAGGGTGCTATGGACTCTCACCACAAGATCTCACTGAACATCAGTGTTTCTTAAGGGCCTTTTACTGTGCACGTAACTCTTACATTCAAACTCCCTGTGGCCTCACAGTAGTCCAGGTTAAAGGCTGCCACATCTCCGCCCATATATCCTGCAGTATCCTTTGACAACCTTCTTCACTGTCAACAACTATATCATTTTTTGTGTTGTCTGCCACCTATATTTTAAACTAAATCATTTGTGTAAATTACCAATAACCGGTCTCAGCACTTAATCCTGCAGAACACAACTGGTCACAGACCTCCCCTCTGAATAATATCCCACCTAAGCAAATTTTGAATTCAATCTACAGGTCTTCATAAATTCCAGTGCTGCCATAACTCAGTGGGTAAGGGAGCATCTATGGAAGGAATGGATAAGTGACGCTTTGTTTTTAGGACCCTTCTTGAGTATGATGGTGTGGTATGTGATGGATATGTGATATCCATCAGATATCACAATGGATATGTGATATATGAAAATGTCACATATCCATGCCTCCCACAGATGCTACCTGGCCGCTGAGTTACTCCAGCACTTTGCTTCACCCAAGATTCCAATGTCTGCAGTTCCTTATCTCTTCATAAATCCCTTTTGCCTTAATCTTTTTGATCAGTGTACCATTACCATGAGGCATGTAGTCAAATGCTTCACCAAAGGCCAAGTGGACAGCCATCCACTGCCTTACTCCCATCAAACATCTTTGTCAGCTCCTCCTAAAACCCCAACGTTTGTAAACATGACCTCTTCTGTATAAAACCCATGCTGACTCTCCCTAATAAGTCCATACTTTTCCAATCCAGTCCCAATGGAATCTTTCCAATAATTTTTCTAACACCACTGTAAAACTCATTGGCTTATAATTTCTTGATTTGTTCCTATAACCCCACTTCAGCAAAGGAACAACATTGGTTGTTCTCCAATCCTCTGGGACCTCGTTTTTGGTTACAAATGAATTCTCAAAACTCTGTCAAGACCATAGCAATTTCATCTCTTGCCTCAACTTGGCTAGGTCCTCATAAGGCCTTGAGTATTAATGCACGTTAATGTTCTTCCATTGATGCAACACCACCCACTCCTTGATATGAACTAGCCTAGAATATCAGCACATCTCTCATTGATCCCTAATGCTCCACGTTCTTCTTGATGAGTGGCAATGCAAGGTACTCATTTACTCCTCACCCATTTCCTTTGGCTCCCGGCATAAGTTCTGTCCTTGTCATCGAGTAATCCTACCCTCTCCCTAGCAATCCTCTAACTTTTAATATATAAAATGCCTTGGTTTCTATTTAATACTACCTGCCAAGGACATTTTCACAGCCTCTTTTAGCCCTGCTGATTCCCCGTTTAAGTTATTTTCTACTTCCTTTGTATTCCTCAAGGGCCTGTCCAATGTCAGCTTCCATTCCAATTTTTCTCCATGACTATTGTATCTGTTATGTAGGTGCCTTCTTCCACAGCAGTCGTTGTGATGTTATTATTTCTTTTGAAGTGTAGTTTTTCCCTTCACCATAGCTGATGGTGATCTCAACCATCAGGTCTGTGGAGCGGCCAGCTGCGGGCGGCGGCGCTGACTTTAACTTCGCGGAGCCTGGGATCTCTCGCCGAGATCGCCAGTATGTGCAGCTCCGTCCAGAGCGGCCTGTTGGCTTGGAAGCCGCGGTCTCCAGTAAGAAGGCGGCCGTTCCTGGCACCCCAAGCCGCTGAGAGGGTTCTCCCGACGCCGGAGTACCATAACCCGGCGAGGAACGGCCAGGAACATCGAGCCTCCGTAGTGGTGACTGTGGAGGCCTCAATAGGCCCGACTATGGGTGGACATGGGGATGGGGACTGGACTTTGTGCCTTCCCCCACAGTGGGAACCATTGTGGGGGATGTTTTTATGTTTAATGTTAAACTTCTTAATGCTATGTTGTATTTTTATTAGTGTGCTGCAAGGACATCAGAATTTCCCCTGAATAAGGGGATTAATAAAGTAAAAATCAATCAATCAAACCATGTTCACTGTTTCCACACATCTGCGCTCACTCCACTTCCCAACTAGAACAAGATTCCTCCAGTTCTCGCTTTTCGTCCTGCTGGCCTCCATATACAACAAATCATCCATATTTTCCACCAAACCTAATGCACTGCTACATACCAGACAATACTTCCCCACTGAAGATAGACACAAAATGCTGAAATAACACAGCGGGTCAGGCAGACGTTCTAATCAACTTTTATTCATTAAATACTGTTAAATAAGAACACTCTCGCTGTTTCCACTTTTATAGTTCAGGGCAATGTGTATTTCAAGTTAGTATTTTCAAAATTACCCTACTCTAATGATTAGATAATCCAGTGATCGTATATTTATAATCCATGGACATCATTTTCCTATACATCCTATGGATTTATACTAGTTGCTATGCTTTGTAATTAAAAATAACATGTAAATAGGTCATTTAAAATATTTTTTAATCTTTGAACAGTGCAAAGATCTTTCTGTACTTGAAGGGTTATTAAGGGAAGAGCTTCTTGACGAGAAACAACGTGTAAACAATACTCCCAGATAATAGCAGTCAAAATAATGCATCTCCTGTTTACTGTAAAACCCAATAATTAGTGTCAGCCATTGCTCGAGTGAAAGGACATGTAAACTGACAAAAAAAATAGCTACTCTAATTGTAGCAAACTAAAATGTCACAGAAAAATCTCCATTACGGTATTGAGTGCAAGGAATCTTGCTTGCACATGTTGGAGGATGGACTTCATAACTGTTTGACTTTAATGGATACAGTGTTCTGTTTTAGCAGGATAATGTTTCAGTTAATGACCATGATTTATCATGCCTTCTAGTAATCTGTCCGGTTGGTGTAGGTTTTCAGTGAACGAACACACAATTTGTAATCTGGGGAAACTGAATTCTGTTTTAAAGTTGGCTTTCAAATGTTCCATATATAATATATCACCACATCATGATCAAATGGGGGATATTAGGCATCATCTTATTAAGGTCTGATAACGTAGTACGAGTTCACTTGTAGGTTAGTTGAGACAAAAATAAGTTATTCTTTATTATAGATGGATTTTGAGTCAGTTTTGCCTGTTATGCTTATAAATGAATGGGAGAAGGAATGATGAGTAGTGATCGACCATTTACTGACTTTCTTACTCCCATTTGACTTCTCAAAGTACATCAATCACCGTGGACTTGTCGGGACTCAATTCCTTCTGCCAATGTTCTGCCCACTTGGTATGAAAATTGGCCATTTGGTGCAGAGCAATGAAGGTTGTCTAAGGCTGCATACGTCAGTTGGGCAGAACACTGGCAGATGGAATTGAGTCCTGACAAGTCCAAGGTGATGTACTTTGGGGAAGTCAAATGGGAGTAAGATTTCAGTAAATGGTCGATCACAAAGAACAGTGAGTCTTGGGGATCCAAGTCCACAGTTCCTTGAAAATGGCGATGCAGGTTCAAGAATTCAAAATTGTCATTAACTTTGTTACCACAGAAGGAATATTTCGATCAATATAAAACTATGAAATCATTATTTTAAAATATTGTATCTAGAGTATGAAGCTAGTAAAGACATTATTTAAAAACAACATTATAACTATACAATATTAAATCAACAAAATTCTGACTTTACAAAGTTGTCCAATTGATTAAAACTCATTAAATTTAATATCAAGAATACATTAAAAAATAAGGATACAGTGCCCTCCATAATATTTGGGACGAAGACCCATCATTTATTTATTTTGCCTCTGTACTCCACAATTTGAGATTTGGTAATTGAAACAATCACATTGGTTAAAGTGCACATTGTCAGATTTTAATAAAGGCCATATTTATACATTTTGGTTCACCATGTAGAAATTACAGCAGTGTTTATACATAGTCCCCCCCCCCCCCCATTTCAGGGCACCATAATGTTTGGAACACAGCAATGTCATGTAAATGAAAGTAGTCGTGTTTAGTATTTTGTTGCATATCCTTTGCATGCAATGACTGCTTGAAGTCTGCGATTCATGGACATCACCAGTTGCTGGGTGTCTTCTCTGGTGATGCTCTGCCAGGCCTGTATTGCAGCCATCTTTAGCTTATGCATGTTTTGGGGGCTAGTCCCCTTCAGTTTTCTCTTCAGCATATAAAAGGCATGCTCAATTGGGTTCAGATCAGGTGATTGACGTGGCCACTCACGAATTGACAATTTTTTAGCTTTGAAAAACTCCTTGGTTGCTTTAGCAGTATGTTTGGGATCATTGTCTTGCTGTAGAATAAACCGCCGGCCAATGAGTTTTGAGGGCATTTGTTTGGTTGAGCAGATAGGGTGTGTCGATACACTTCAGAATTCATTATGTTACCATCAGCAGTTGTATCATCATTGAAGATAAGTGAGCCAGTACCTTCAGTAGCTATATATGCCCAGGCCATAACACCCCACCACCATGTTTCACAGATAAGGTGGTATGCTTTGGATCTTGGGCAGTTACTTCTCTCCTCCATACTTTGCTCTTGCCATGACTCTGATATGTTAAACTTCGTCTCATCTGTCCACAAGACCTTTTTCCAGAACTGTGGTTGCTCTTTTAAGTACTTCTTGGCAAACTAACCTGGCCATCCTATTTTTGTGGCTAACCAGTGGTTTGCATCTTGCAGTGTAGCCTCTGTATTTCTGTTCACGAAGATTTCTGCGGACAGTGGTCATTGACAAATCCATACCTGACTCCTGAAGAGTCTTTCTAATCTGTCGGACAGGTGTTTGGTTTTTTTCTTATTATAGAGAGAATCTTCTGCCATCAACTGTGGAGATCTTCCTTGGCCTGCCAGTTCCTTTGCGATTAGTAAGCTCACCAGTGCTCTCTTTCTTCTTAATGATAGACAATAGGTGCAGGAGTAGGCCATTTGGCCCGTTGAGCCAGCACTTCCAAACAGTTTATTTTGGTAAGCCAAAGGTTTGGCTGATGTCTCTAACACAGTGCTCTTCAACCTTTTATAATACTTAACGCCCACTTTTGTAACTTTCGTGAGGGTAAAGTTTCCGTACCGCCCATTAATATTTAAATTGAATAAAAAAATTACATACCCAGCATAAAACAATAAAATTAATTGAAATTACCTTTAATTTAATGAGATCCTTGAGCCTGATGCTGAGAAACTAAATGTTGGATATCTGGTTCGATTTTCATAAGGAATAAGCGAAGGTCTCCTCTTTCAGTGATTTTCAGTTTCTCTGTTTGGTGACAATACAGGGGGAGGCAACCCCTACAAACCCAATCACCAATACCGGAGAGAAGATACATGGAGTGAGAACTCCTTCGCCCAATCATATAACAGTACCTGCAAACATCTTCATACATAGCAACAATGTAAAAACATTTCAGTACATAGAGAAACATACCATTGAAGGCAACCAATCACGGGTGACGGTTGGGAGACACAGAAACAAAGTAGAAACATCTTAAGTCAATAAGAAACTTCCAGGTGCAGGCCACCCTTCTGGACCAATCACAAGCATGCACTAAGCATCAGTGTTCTGGAGCTCCTGCAAAAGCCCAGACTTTGTGGCAACCAGTGGGTCACAGGTGCAGAAGCTTCCTGAAACTTCTGCAAAGTTCCAGACTTAGTGGAGCCAGGTCCAGCAGCTTGCAAAGTGATGTCATCAGCCCATTCTCACAGGACACCCACTTGCCATTTCCCGTACCCAAATCCCTACATATCTACACGTGCACCGGTGAACCAATGTCGTGGCGCGTTAAAACAAGATTGTGCCAAAACGTTTTCATTTATGTATGTTCAATACCCGTATAAGCGAGTTCGGTATTCCGACTGCGTATGCCCAGGTCACAGGTCACAGAGAGAAACATTGGATCGAACCGGGTCTCCCGCGCTGCAACCGCTGTTGAATTGCTACTGGAGTTAGCGACACTAGTTCTCCCTTCTCCACTGGTCCATGCAGAAGGGCGGCCGGACGTGCCCGTCCCCGTCAGGTTGTGGTCCCGAACTTGCAGCCGGCGGGAGGGGGGGGGAAGACTCTCTCCCGTTCCCCAGTCCCTGCCTCCTCTCTCCTGCCATCTATCCCGTTGACTGCTGCTCCTTTGCGGGAACCGCTGCTCAGCAATTCCCGTCGCTGCACCGACTGAGGCCGGAGCTCCCTCCCCCACAGTGAATGGGACCCCTCGGCATCTTCACAGATCACAGAGCGACCCCGGCAGGCTGGTGACCGTCCGCTGCGCCTCTCGTCTTTTCTAGTGGCTGTTGTTTGGCCTCCTCGGCGCAGGAGCAACGGTGGGGGCGGACAGGTGCGATTCTCCACAGACCCGGAGCTCTGGCCTCAGTCGGTGCAGCAACGGGAATCGCTGAGCAGCAGTTCCTGCAAAGGAGCAGCGGTCAACGGGATAGATGGTGGGAGAGAGGAGGCAGGGACTGGGGAACGGGAGAGGGGCTTTTATTGGGCGGGTGCCTGCAGGAGAGTTCCGCTGTCCTGTCGCTCCAGTGGCTGTCGGTTGGCCCACAGCCAGCGCGGAGAAGCAGCGCTGCCTCGCTGGGCCAACCGACAGCCCCGGAGCGGGCATGGGTCTCCAGCGCCGCCAATCCGCCGCTGGCCTGTCCTCGTCCGGAGGTGTCAAGCCAGCTTGCAGCCGGCACGGAGGGGGGTCGGCACTGGCTCCACTCCGGCCTCCGGGGGGTTTGGTGGTGGTTAAACATTACAATATTTTACATAGCTAAAAATTAATGCAGCATAAAAGTTTAAAATATATAATTCAAATACTTTTCTCTAAAATGATAGAATCTTTTTCTTTTCACATACATTCACAGTTTTGAGTTTGTATATTTTGGATGTTTTTAATGTAATCATTCTGCTGCCTACCTGAAAGCTTAAATCGCCCAGGTTGAAGAGCACTGCTCTAACAGTTTTATTCTTGTTTCTCAGTCTCATAATGGCTTCTTTGACTTTCATTGGCACAACTTTGGTCCTCATGTTGATAAACAGCAATAAAAGTTTCCAAAGGTGATGGAAAGACTAAGTGCTGAGAGCTCTTTTATACCTGCATTAAGGAGGCAATTAAACATACCTGATCAATTACAAACACCAGTGAAGCCATGTGTCCCAAACCTTATGGTGCCCTGAAATGGGGGGATAAAAGTCAAAGTCATAGTTAATTTTATTCATCACATGCACATCACATGCAGTGAAATGAATTTTCCAGCAGCGATACACTTAAAAAGACACACAATACACAATAAAAATTTAACACAAACATCCACCACAGCATTCTTCACTGTGGTGGAAGGCAGCAAAGTTCAGCCAGTCCTCCTCCTTTGTTCACCCGTGGTCGGGGTCATAGACCCTCTGTAGTCGCCGCTACGGACGGCCCGATGTACAGGCGGTGGAACACACTCAGCGGCTTGGAGATCCCGAATCGGCACTTTCCTACCGGAGTCCGCGGCTTCAGGATGTTATAGGCCGCAAGCCGGTGGTTGGAGCTCTTCTCCGGCGATCCCCGGCAAGGGATCCCAGGCTTCGGATGGTAAGTCCATGCCCCGCCCGCGGCTAGAAGCTCCGCAGACCGTGGCATCACGATGTTATAGGCCGGCAAGGGATCCCAGGCTCCGGATGATAAGTCCACTCCACGCCCGCGGCTAGAAGCTCCGCGGACCACAGTCTCCACTGTGCCAAAGTCACCAGGCCAGCGATCAGAGCACTCCTCCCTGGCAACCCCCCCCCCCCCCACCGTCTAGGGTTTACTCGCTCCGCGATGGAAAGTCCACGCTGCGCCAGCTGCCGATGATCCGGACCCGACTCCGGGAAAGGCCGCTCCAAACCATGGTGTTAGGCCGCGAGGGAGGCGACATGGAAAATGTCGCCTCTCCGTGGAGGAGGCGACAGAAAACGTTTTTCTCCTTTCCCCTCCCCACCACCCCCCACAAGACATACCGAGAGACACCCAAAATAACACTAGACACGCCAAAAAAAGTAGAAATAATGAACACGCTGCTGGCAGGGCAGCCGTCTCGCAGCTCCCCCACGACCTGCTATAATGTATAAACACAGCTGTAATTTCTACATGGTGAAACCAAAATGTATAAAAATACCCTTTAATAAAATCTGACAATGTGCACTTTAACTACATGTGATTTTTTTCTATTACAAATCTCAAATTGTGGATTACAGAAGCAAATAAATAAATGATGGGTCTTTGTCCCAAACATTATGGAGGGCACTGTATGTATTACCATGCTCTTATATAATGAACTTGAGTAGAAGACCTGCAATGAGTAGAAATCAGTGGAAATTGTGTAATTATTTTAATCTAACACCTTGAGGCATAAAGATTTTAAAACCATCATTTTGTTAAAAATTCGGTCTGCATTTGATTTCA
Source organism: Malacoraja senta (assembly GCA_038087875.1). Taxonomy (NCBI): domain Eukaryota; kingdom Metazoa; phylum Chordata; class Chondrichthyes; order Rajiformes; family Rajidae; genus Malacoraja; species Malacoraja senta. The sequence continues at coordinate 122,794,041 of CM075978.1, read as the reverse complement.
AATACCCTGATCTTATGCTTTGGTTCTCCTGGTTATTTTTCACTTCAACTACACTGAAAGAACACAAATAGAAAACATATATATTTTAAAAAAATGTAGCTGCCTAAGGAATGAATTTCTCTGGATTAGCAGATGGTAACAGATATTACTTTTCCTTCTATGCCATATTAGTTTAAGATGTATGTACAATTTTCATGTATGGAATTGTTAGATTGGTTCTTTTTGAGTAAATAATGTAGCAATGTTACAAAATTTTGAGATTTTAAAAATAAAGTCTGCAATTTATCCCATCAGATAAAGCATAAAAAGAAGTTTAATTTGACACCTAATTCACTTTCATATCTTCATTATTAAAGAAGTTATGGCCATTTTCATACTCGGAAATTAGCATCTTGTTCCATATTGCTTTTCCATTGACTTAACACAAAAGCTGTGATCGAGGACAGTCAAAAGCCCATAACTTTCTTAAAAATTAAGATAACTGAAAGAAATTTTCAGTTATTATAGATTGAAGCATTCTGAAACAAATATGAAACAATCTCACTTAGAAGACATGAAAGTAAAGCATATAATTAGTTAGTTACCTAATTGTAGCTAATTACAAAATTCAATTACTAGATCTAAACATCTATCAATTTCTTAAGAATAGATTAACATTTTTAAATAGCCTGTGTCCAAGTAACATTCACACAAGAATTCACAATATAACATAATTTTTAAATCTCATTTTCATGAATTTACAGGCCAAATGGAAGGAATTGAATGTTTAATACCTGTAAATTAATGGGGATTTAATTCATCTTGTGAGTGAGAATTTCTGGAACGCGATCTTTTGGAACGTTCATTTGCGGTGAATTTAACCCCGTATTGGCATGAAAAATTCTGCCGTTAATTCGGGGAATAAAATCACCGTGTCGCATGAAAAAATGTGAATTAAAGGCTTCTTAAGAAGCACTTTTATACATTTAAAGAAAGCACTTTCGTTTACCTGTCCCGTGTGTGAAATCCGTCCCCGTTATCGGCGTTGACGCTTCAGGAGCTGCTTTTAAAATAACTCTAGCGCTGACATTGACGATTTAATAAAAATAAAAAACACACAAATTGCCACTAGGAACGATTCCTCAGCCAGCGCTTGTACTCCAACAAAATATTAACTAGGACAAGGAAGGAGAAACCCGCGTTTTAACCCCGCCCCCCCTTAAAGGCGCCAAAATCGCGCACACGGCCAGTGGCAGAATTACAGCGCGACTGAAGGTAAGTTTTGTAACATACCTAAATAATGCTAGTTAGAGCTCCCTAGTGATGAGATCTTTAACTAAAGTTAATGACCATTTAACACGGCTGAAAATGTATAATAGCCTCGATTATAGGGTGCAATGAGTTTTTTTGTTGTTTTTTAAGGAAATTATGAATGTAAAATAATTATGCAGCATGGAAACAGGCCATGCAGCCTACCACGTCTAGCACTGGTGGAAACCAGTTTTGCAGCGTGACCTGTAGTCCTCTATGCCGAGGCAATTTAAGTGCTCATCCTGACGCTTTCTAAACACTGTCAGTGACTTTGCGTGCAGCAGTCCCTCTGACAGTGTATTACAGATACGTGCATATTCTGGGTGGTGTATATATGGAACAAGCTGCCAGAGAGGGTAGCAAGGACTATAACAACATTTGGACAAGTTCATGGATAGGAAAGGTTTAGAGAATATGGGCCAAACCCAGGCAGGTAGTCGGGCTGGTCGGCACGGGCAAGTTCAGCTGAAGGGACTGTTTTAATGCTGTATGACTCATGACGGGTGTTAGGGGTTATGAGGAGAAGGCAGGAGAATGGGGTTGAGAAGGAAAAATAGATCAGCCATGATTGAATGGTAAAGTAGACTTGATGGGCCGAATGGCCTAATTCTGCTCCTAAAACATGAACATGAAAACGATAGTCCTCAAATCTCTTCCCTCTTACACTGAATCTATATCCTACGTGAAGCATTTAAATACCTTATGTTTAATGTTAACTTCTATCTTCCTATAATTTCTCTTTTCCAGGGAACTATTCATCCATTCCGCAAAACTCACCGGTCATTAGGTGGAAGATTTACTCAGGAGTTTCTGCTGGTTGCAGCTGACAGGAGGGTAAGTACACCCAGAGTCTTTGCATCATCGGCAAATTAGGTTTAGATTACTTATTGTCACATGCACCGAGGTACAGTGAAAAGCTTTCTTTTGCGTGCTATCCAAACTGATCAATATACCATACACAAACACAATCAGTTAAGACTCAAGTAAAATAGATAGAGCAAAGAGTAAAATACCAAGTACAGAATATCGTTCTCAGCAATGAAGCACACCAGTTCCTTAGACTAAGTCCAATGTCCTCAATGAGGTTCAAGTTCAAGTTACATTTTACAGGTAGAAGTTAAATGGACAGTACCCACCTTATGAAAGGACCATTCAGAAGCCAGATATTAGGGGGAAACTGTTTCTGTGTCCGGTGGCGCGGGCCCGCCTCTGCCATACGGGAGCACAGAAAAGAAGGAATGAACAGAGTGGGACAAAAATTACACTACCAGGCGACAACCATTGAGAACCTGGGCTCTGTGACAGGGACCTCGGTGAAATTAAAATTGCACATTATTAGCTGCGTTCATTTGGACATGCTGACCTCTTATTTACTATAGAAATTGTAGTATTGTTGCTGTACTAATCAAATGTCACTCATAAAGAGTAACTTGTGAGAGATGCTTCTGGTTAACTGGTCATTTTGAAGAAGTTGCTAAGTTCTAATCAATTGGATAACTTTGTCAAGTCACACAGGTGATTTAAATATTGTATAGTTATAATGTTAGATTTTTAATAATGTCTTTAATATAGCAATGTTACAAAATTTTGAGATTTAAAAAATAAAGTCTGCAATTTATCCCATCAGATAAAGCATAAAAATAAGTTTAATTTGACACTTAATTCACTTTCATATCTTCAGTATTAAAAAAGTTATGGCCATTATCATACTCAGAAATTAGCATCTAGTTCCCTATTGCTTTTCCATTGACTTAACACAAAAGCTGTGATCGAGGACAGTTAAAAGCCCATAACTTTCTTAAAAATTATGGTAACTGAAAGAAATTTTCAGGTATTATAGATTGAAGCATTCTGAAACAAATATGAAACAATCTTACTTCGAAGACATGAAAGTAAAGCATATAATTAGTTAGTTACCTAATTGTAGCTAATTACAAAATTCAATTACTAGATCTAAACATCTATCAATTTCTTAAGAATAGATTAACATTTTTAAATAGCCTAAGTGTCCAAATAACATTCACACAATAATTCACAATATAACATAATTTTTTAATCTAATTTTCATGAATTTACAGGCCAAATGGAAGGAATTGAATGTTTAATACCTGTAAATTAATGGGGATTTAATTCATCTTGCGAGTGAGAATTTCTGGAACGCGATCTTTTGGAACGTTCATTTGCGGTGAATTTAACCCCGTATTGGCATGAAAAATACTGCCGTTAATTCGGGGAATAAAATCACCGTGTCGCATGACAAAATGTGAATTAAAGGCTTCTTAAGAAGCACTTTTATACATTTAAAGAAAGCACTTTTGTTTACCTGTCCATTGTGTGAAATCCGTCCCCGTTATTGGCGTTGACGCTTCAGGAGCTGATTTTAAAATGACTGTAGCGCTGACATTGACGATTTAATTTAAAAAAAAAAATCACAAAACGCGGGTAGGAACGATTTTGTCAGCGAAGTTTTGTACTCCAACAAAATATTTCCAGGACAAGGGAGGAGAAACCGCGTTTTAACCCCGCCCCCCCCTTAAAGGCGCCAAAATCGCGCACACGGCCAGTGGCAGAATTACAGCGCGACTGAAGGTAAGTTTTGTAACATACCTATTTAATAGCTTCATATTCTTGATATAATATAAAATAATGGTTTCATAGTTTATATCAATCCAAATATTTCTGTTTTTATGCACACGGTCAATGAAAATTTTGAATTCTTGAATGATTATAAGACAGAGGAGTAGAATTAGGTTATTCGGCCCACCGAGTGTGCTCTGCCATTCGATCAGGGGTGATCTATTTTTCGCTTTCAACCTTATTCTCCTTATATATGGCCTCCCCTCCCCCCCCCAATAACCTTTGACGCCTTTACTAATCAAGAATCAATCGATCTCTGCGTTAAAAATGTCCAATGATGGCCTCCACAGCAGTCTGTGGCAATGAATTCCACAGATTGACCACCCTCTGGGTAAGGAAATTCCTCCTCATCTTATTCTAAATGTCTTGTCATTTTATTCAGAGGCTATGCCCTCTGGTAGTACACTCTCCCAATAGTGGAAACACCCTCCCCACATCCAATCCATCTAGGCCTTTCATAAGGACTTTGTATATATTTCTGATGTAACATTAAAGCTTCATTGGAAGAATAATTTACCTGATATAACACATTATTCTCATGCTGTTTGAATGGCGTGAAATCTTTGACTGTTTCCCTCCTTATTGATATTAGATTGCACAAGTAGAATTACTTCTGTCATTAAAAATGACCCCCAAAGCAAAATTAATGGTGAAGTTACAATGTTGTCAATACAATCTTTTTTACTTTACAGTCCTGGAAAATCTTGCTGTTTGGATTATTGAACTTGATTTGCACTGGCCTTTTGCTGATGTGGTGCAGTTCCACAAATAGTATGGGTAAGTACGCAATTCTTTATAGATTTTTACACTTGATTTGGAAAACCAAATGTTAATGTGTGATCTCGTCCAATTGATCAGTCTCCATGTGTCAGCTTGATTTTTAACTAATGTTAAAAAGAGTCTTTCATTGCAGCCACTGAAACACATACTGTGAGAAAGCTGGGGTTTTTTGTGTGTTTTTTGTTGCTTCATCCACTGGCATGGTGAGACTAGCCTTCTCATAGCCCATTGCTGCTTTTACAACAACTACAGCTGAAAGCAGACAAAGAAATTAATACTGATAAATCCCCAGGGTCTGATGGTCTGCATCCCAGGGTACTTAAGGAAGTGGCTCTAGAAATCATGGATGCATTGGTGATAATTTTCCAATGTTCTATAAACTCAGGATCAGTTCCTGTGGATTGGAGGGTAGCTAATGTTATCCTATTTTTTAAGAAAGGCGGGAGAGAGAAAACGGGGAATTATAGACCAGTTAGCCTGACATCGGTGGTGGGGAAGATGCTGGAGTCAATTATGAAAGATGAGATAGCCGCACATTTGGATAGCAGTAACAGGATTGGTCCGAGTCGGCATGGATTTACGAAGGGGAAATCATGCTTGACTAATCTTCTGGAATTTTTTGAAGATATAACTAGGAAAATGGACAAGGGAGAGCCAGTGGATGTAGTGTACCTGGACTTTCAGAAAGCATTTGATAAGATCCCACATAGGAGATTAGTGGGCAAAATTAGGGCACATGGTATTGGGGGTAGAGTGCTGACATGGATAGAGAAGTGGTTGGCAGACGGGAAACAAAGAGTAGGGATTAACGGGTCCCTTTCAGAATGGCGGCAATGACTAGTGGGGTACCGCAAGGCTCGGTGCTGGGACCGCAGTTATTTACAATATACATCAATGATTTGGATGATTCAAAGTAACATTAGCAAATTTGCAGATGACACAAAGCTGGGTGGCAGTGTGAACTGTGAGGAGGATGCAATGAGAATGCAGGGTGACTTGGACAGGTTGGGGGAGTGGGCAGATGCATGGCAGATGAAGTTTAATGCGGATAAATGTGAGGTTATCCACTTTGGTAGCAAAAACAGGAAGGCAGATTACTATCTAAATGGCGTCAAGTTGGGAAAAGGGGAAGTACAACGGGATCTGGGGGTCCTTGTACATCAGTCTTTGAAAGTAAGCATGCAGGTACAGCAGGCAGTGAAGAAAGCGAATGGCATGTTGACCTTTATAACAAGAGGAATCGAATATAGGAGCAAAGAGGTCCTTCTGTTGTTGTACAGAGCCCTAGTGACACCACACCTGGAGTATTGTGTGCAGTTTTGGTCCCCTAATTTGAGGAAGGACATTCTTGCTATTGAGGGAGTGCAGCGTAGGTTTACAAGGTTAATTCCCGGGATGACGGGACTGTCATATGCTGAGAGAATGGAGCAGCTGGGCTTGTACACTCTGGAGTTTAGAAGGATGAGAGGGGTTCTCATTGAAACATATAAGATTGTTGAGGGCTTGGACACGTTAGAGGCTGGAAACATGTTCCAGATGTTGGGGGAGTCCAGAACCAGGGGCCACAGTTTAAGAATAAGGAATAAGCCATTTAGAACGGAGACGAGGAAACACTTTTTCTCACAGAGAGTGGTGAGTCTGTGGAATTCTCTGGCTCAGAGGGCGGTGGAGGCAGGTTCTCTGGATGCTTTCAAGAGAGAGCGAGATAGGGCTCTTAAAAATAGTGGAGTCAGGGGATATGGGGGGAAGGCAGGAACAGGGTACTGATTGGGGATGATCAGCCATGATCACATTGAATGGCGATGCTGGCTCGAAGGGCCAAATGGCCTACTCCTGCACCTATTGTCTATTGTCTAATACTGATTTTTTTTTTTTGTCTTAATCTTTCATTTTTGTACCCAAGATCATTCTCGTGTCTTTGTGAGGGGGAGGGGGGTGTGGTGGTGGTGGAGAAACCCCACAGCTTTTGTGATCGTCTTCAGATTTGTAAGATATGGCTTTACATTGCAATGCTGGTTGAAGTTTAAGATCTTGTCAACGAGATCTAGGAGGTGCAAATGTGAAACAATAGTAATTGAGGTGTACCCAGCTATGCTTGTTCAAAGGCTTCAACGTTGTCATTGGATTTTCACATTAAGCAAGAATTTTTTCTGCCCTTTTAACTAGAAATTTTGTTTGTGTTGTACACATCTTTTTCACTATTACACTATTATTAGTTCCTTACTTTTTTATGGTAATCCAAGCTACATTCAACACTGAGCAAACAAAGTGCTTCGAAGGGTCAGGCAACATTTGGAGAACATAGATGGATGACGTTTCAGGTTGGGACTCTTCAGAAGAATGTTCCTGACCCAAAATGTCACCCACCCATATCTTCCAGACATACAGGTTTGTAGGTTAATTGTCAATTAACCTACACACCTGCACGTCTTTGGAAAGTGGGAGGAAACCAGAGTATCCAGAGGAAACAGAAGCAGTCACAGGAAAAACTTACAAAGTCCACACAGACAGCACCCAAGGTCAGGATCGAACCAGCTTTTCTGAAGATGTGAGGCAGCAGCTCTACCGCTGTTGCCTTTGTGCCACTCTCTGGGCTATATAAATGTTACATGAAGTAATAACTTCTCGGGGGGGGGGAAATGACAGCAATATTTGACAAGGAAGGAGTTAATGAAGGTGTTGTCCATTTAAAAAAATACTGAAGTATGGAACAATGAGATGATAAATGTGACATGAAGTAGATAGTGATTGAATGATTATTTATTTTAATTGGCTGGTTTTTTTTCTGCCTGTATGAATGAGGAAAACCAAAATCACTCCAATAAACAAGTAGTTGAGCTGTTGTTATACAATTATGTTAGTGGAAGATGCATTAAAAATATGAATAGAAAACTCTAGGGATAAAAACATTAAGTACTGAACTCCCCAGAGACGTTGCAGGTGTGCGAGACTTAATGAGATTTCACCTAATAATCCTTTAAAGGTGTTTTTAAAAATAATTTAAATGGCAAGTCAAAAAACTACATACTACATACATTGATGTGCCTAATTTATACAATATTTATCTCTGGATGTACTATGTTAGTATAATTAGCGACCTTTTTCAAAGTCCTGCAAAAATGTTTGCTTAAAAATGAGTCTTCGCATTACCTCGTTTAATTGAATTTATGGTATAAAAAGCTAAAATATGAGCATATTTTCAATTTCAGCAATGTTTATTACTGGGTTGAAAAGAGTCCCTAAATTAAAATGTTTTGAGGTACTGAAATGATCAGATTTCATATTCATAATTAATTTGACTAGTAGGTTGGTTTCTAGCTTGCTTTCAGACAAGCTGTGTAGCTAAGCAGTATAAGTGGAGAAGGAAATTTATAAGGGGTGTACATTTAAAAATGTTGTCCTTTTAGCATCGACCCTGTAAGATGTTCCATTGAAATTAATGGTCTATTGAAACGTATGGACTTGCATAGAGTCAGCAGTACCCTTAACAAAACAATCAAATTCTTACTTGCTGCAGCTTTACAGGCCCTTTAATGCAGTAATGTTTTACGTTAATGATGGATGTTTATTCTGTTTATATTCTAATGGAAGCTGCTAGTTTAAAAAGGAAAGATGGTGCTCTTTTTAGAAACACTTCAACTACTGCAGGATCAACAAATGTACCTACTTCAGACAAAAGTAATACGTTTAATTAGGTAATTAACTAAACACAGTGTGAATGATGATTAGGTGTTCCATGAACAAAACAAATGATTGATTTGGCATGGCTTCATACTGTTGGCATACAAAGGATAGTCCTAAGAGGCATCATTCTAACTTCACACAATTTCAGATTAGAGGTTGTTTTCTACTGCCACAATATCTACAAATTACTAAACCCCACTTCTCATTGCTGAGTGTAATTGGGATGCAGGAAGGCATGTAATTATTGCACATTCCAACTTGGGAGAAAAACAGCATTTCCATGCTCTTGTTAGTTAGTGAATGGACTTTTATTGACAATGTTTTTAAATGAAAGTCTTCAAACCAATTGTTCTCGGGCAACTGAAAGCTCATACCTTGACTGGTCAATTACTGAAAGACCAAATTATGACAATTCCTTGGGGTTACCATTGGGAGATAGGGTGATGGGAAAAGGAAATTAGAACTCTACCTTATGGCTTACTGATTGAAATTTGGAGATAAGTGAACATGTAAATTTAGGTTTGTGATATCTCAAGTTCTTGTTGATAATTACCCAGTTGCTTGTGATTACTGATGGAGTCTGGAAGAGTAGATCCTTCATTAGAGTCTGAGATCTTCTTATTTGCACCCACCTGTGTCCAGATTATCTTGCCCGTCGGCCGGCCCAATTTGAACAAGCAGTGGATGGTTTGTGAATTGTATCTGAAACCTGTGGTCCTGTGACCTAAGCTGATTGATATGCACCAATGCCCTTTGGCACTCTTGGGATCTGTAGACCTATCACTTGCACCAAGGCACTTGGATATGTGATATATAAAGTGCGGTGTGGCTTCAGGGAAAGTAATTATACACTTTTAGGGATTGAATTAATGGTTCCAGGGGTGATATTTTACTATAAGTAGATTGGGGAAGCTGGTATTCTATTTGGAGCAAAAAGAAAATTAAGGATAGATTTGATAGATGCACAACATTGAGACTAGTTTAGTGATACAGCGTGAAAACAGGCTCTTCGGCCAACTCAGTCCATATCAACCAACAATCACCCAGAAACTAATTCTACTTTATTCCAGTATCATATCCTACACACATGGGGCTATTTAGAGAAGCCAATTGACCTACAATTCTGCACATCATTGGAATGTGGGAGAAAGCCCAAGCACCTACGCAGTTCACGGGGAGAATGTACTCTACAGACTGTCTCAACAGACAGCACTGGTGTCAGGATCCTACCCGGGTCTCTGGCACTGTAAGACAGTAGCTCTACTACTATGCCACCGTGCTGAGTTACTCCAGCACTTTGTGTCATATTTTGATAAACCAGCAACTACAGTTCCTTGTATCTCCTAAGTTATTTGAGAGTTTGCTTATAGTGTAAAATGTCTGCTGAAATTGAAATAAATGCTATCAATGGAATGATTCTGTTGGCTGTGCTGTCAGCAGAGAAGATTGATGGGCAATGTGATCCTTGCTCTTGGAATGCAGTTAAGCATGAATAACTGCCTTGTTATCTAACCTCAGCTGTGATTGTAAGATTCGGGATAGTAATACCAATTAACAAGCCTTGGAAAACTTTTTTGAGACCTTTACCCATATTTGATCTACTTTTAAGAATTTATTTCTTCAAGTTGCTTTCAACTTAATATGTAATTTTGCCATGAAATAGTACGACCGGCTGTGCTGTAGAATGTATTTTGTTTCCATTTCTTTTTAGGAAATATTTTTTGACGTAGTAAAGGTGACAACTCATTAGGGTTTAAATTCATGTGGGGAAAATGGCTATTATACCTAGGGATACATATAACAAAAAATATATCAATGTTGTATGGGGCCAATTATAATCACATCAACCAAAACATAAGAAAGGATATAGAAAGATGGTCCACCTACCCAATGGATTTTAGTAGTAAGATAAATGTGGTGAAAATGAATATTTTTCCAAGGCTATTGTACTTGTTTCAATCACTGCCAATAGAGATACCATTAAACAATTTACGGAATGGGATAAATTAATATCTAGATTTATTTGGGGAGGAAAGAAGGCCAGAAATCAATACACTACACTCCAGTTGCCAAAGGACAAAGGTGGAATGACACTTCCAAATTTTAGGATATATTTCTATGCAGCCCAACTTCGACCACTAATTAATTGGTGTGAGGACAGCTATATAGCTAGGTGGAAAGAGATTGAGACATATATCCCTGACTTCCACATCCAAACACTCTTGGGAGAAAAAGCGCTTCCTGGACATATCAGGAGTACAATCGATCCAATAACGATATTTACTTTAGAAACCTGGTTCACTCTTACCAGACAACGTAAACTGAATAAATGACAAAAAGTTTTAAAATGGATGGCTTTGGATAATGAATTTAAACCAGGGATGTATGACTCAAAAGAGTGGATGAAGAAAGGAATGACTGCATTTTGTACTGTTACGGAAAATGGAGACCTAAGAAGTTTTCAAGATTTGAAGGATAGATTTGCACTTCGGAACCAAGACTTGTTTAGATACCTCCAACTGAGAGATTATTACAGTAAAAAGGGAGGCACTAGAAGAAAAGAATCCAGTGATAGAAGTGATAGTTAATGCGTATCATCAAAAAACATTAAGGATTATTTCTAAACTTTATCATAGTTTAATGGAATGTCAAGCGAAAACTACATTTTATGTCAAATGTAAGTGGGAAAAGGAATTGAACATCACAATCTCAGAAGAAGAATGGCATCATATGTGTGTAACACTACAGACATCCACTAATTCACAAAAATGGAGAGAAATTAATTGGAAAAATTTGATTTGTTTCTTTATTACGCCTAACATAAAAAGCAAGCAAATTCTAAGGCAGCAAACATGCTGGAGGCAATGTGGCCAAACAGACGCAAATCATGCACATATCTTCTGGAGTTGCCCCAAAATAGAACCATTTTGGGACAGAGTGAATTCAGAATTAAAGGAGGTATTAGGATATATAGTCTCCAAGAAGTGTTCCATTTTATACCTGGGTAACATAAATACAGTGGTGTTGAAGGAAGATCATTACTTGGTTACAATCCTACTCAGAAAGGCCATTACAAGAAACTGGCTTGAGCGGACACACCCAGACAGACAATGGTTAGACATAGTACAGGAAATATTTGTCATGGAGAAAATGACATATTCTCTAAGAGTGAAAGAAGACGAGTTTAACAGAAAATGGGAAAAATGGATTAGGTATAGAAATAAAGGCATCATCACTGTATAATTTTATTGACAATAATGTAAGTTATTGGAAAATGTTTTAATAAGAAAATAGTTCTGTATACTGCATCATTAATTGTAAACTGAACCCCCCGCTGCACTGTTGTACGTTTCACTGCATTGTTGTATGTTTCGTTGTTATATTTGTGTTTTATTTGTGTATGCATAAAAGCAATAAAGATTTTTTTTTTTTAAGTTTAAAAAAAAGAAAATGGCTATTGCACACATAATCACTGTCTAATCCACCACCTTTGAGTGATCTGTTTTTTTTTGTAGTAACAAAATAACGTGTACGCTAACTAAACACATTTCATATTAATACATCGTTGTCATTTTTTAAATAAATTAAAATAATTGTATATTCTATAGTTTTATAAAATGCATAGAAACATCCTCAGGCTCAGAAAAAAACTGTATTTGTTTCTCTCAAAATTCTGCAAAGAGGTGTAAAACGCAAAACACGGATTAATTTTATCCCGAGATGCTACAAATAGCAGTGAGCAGTGCAAACTGAATTTTTTAAAATAACTGAATTATAACATGGAAACTCGGTTTACATTGCACATAATTTGTGATATTTTACTATTGTATAACATGGAAGAATTCTTGGGAAATGATGGTACCTCTTGTAAATGGTGTAAACTGGGAATTCCTGCTATATTTTAAATCTCTTTAGTTGTAAAGAAAGTTATTTTGTAAAGATGTTTTCAAAATAATTGGCACCATGTAATTGAAGTAAATTGAAGTTGGACATAGATAAATAAATGCAACAGAATGTTATAATTCCAGGACTTCCCTTTGTCTCGGGGTGTGGTTTCTTTTGTAGAGGTAAAAGCATTTTAATCTGTACTAATTCATCCACCTAGAGGACTTTTTTTTATAAAGGAAGATTGTATGACTGTATAAATTGAACTGGCTTGTTGGAACAACAGCTCTTTTTATTATGGTTCATGTTTTTATCAATACTCGTCATTTTTGCAGCAAACATTCTTGCACAGCTGTGAATGTCAATTCCAGTGACATTAAACAATGTAAATTTAACACCATAATGACTGACCGTGGAGATGGGGATGAAATGCAATGATTGACGGAGTAACCAATAACTTAATGGCAAAAGGTGACCACTTGATTTTGCTACCTATACATCTAATCTTGTAATTGATATTGTAATTGGTTAACAAAATAATTAACAATAAACTAATATATTCTGGAGTCCCTATGCCTCTAATATTATATCCCACTGTTGAATGCAGCACTAGTATTAGATACCAATTCCTGTATTTATTTCATGATAGATTCCAATCTTGAGACTTTTTGGTTGTTGACAATCGCAAATGAAAAAAATGGGCACTGTTCACATCCTTGGATCCCTCTCGTTAGCACATCTTCCCCAGCCAACAAGGGGCCTTTATGAACTCCACCCTTCCTGAGATAATTTGTTGCCAGCCCAGATTTGTTCTGGCTTTTTCTTGCATCCAGTTTTCCCCTCTTCCGCCCCACCTTTATCTTTTGGTCTAAGGAAGGGTTCCGACCTAAAACACTACCTATTCCTTGTCTTCAGAGATGCTGCCTGAGTTACTCCAGCATTTTGTGTCTATCTTTGGAAAGTATGGGCTGCAGGCTTCCACATTCCAAACGTAATAATTTGAGAAGAATAGTACTAATGGCAAACCATCCATATGTTGAATAAATTTTGACGCTCCATCTACGAGCTGCTTTAGTTATTTGCCCTATTTGTGGAAATGCTTCTGATGGTGAGGTCGTGGTTCCAGAATAAAGGTACAGAGTTATATCCAAGAAGAGGAAAGTGATATTTATTACTGCTGCTGGAGTCAGAGAAGGAAGGATTCGTAAATAGGGAGTCAGAGTAAAGACGATGGCAAATGTGGAGCACTTTCTACATTTTAGGAGCTCCTTTCAGCGACGGCAGAAATTGGTCATCACCTTCATTGCGCCAGTGCAGTCTTTGGCTATCTGAGGAAAAAAAACATATGGTCTACTGGATGGCTCAGGCCGTTGTACTTCAATGCTCACTTGGACCTGCACGTCAGTGCTCTGGAGAAGGTCAATTGTTAAATTCATTGGCAAACAAATCAACGTCAGCTTCCTCTCCGAGGCCAACATCTTCAACATTGAGGCTTCAGTCAGGCCCTGTTGCAGGCACCTTCTGAAATGGGCAATTTATTCCATGCTCAGTCCAGGTCAGCATGCTTGACAAATCTTCTGGAATTTTTTTAATGTAACAAGTAAAATGGACAAGGGAGAGCCAGTGGATGTCGTGTACCTGGACTTTCAGAAAGCCTTTGATAAGGTCCCACACAAGAGATTAGTGGTATTGGGGGTAGGCTATTAACATAGTTAGAAAATTGGTTGGCAGACAGGAAACAAAGAGTAGGGATTAACGGGTCATTTTCAGAATGTCAGGTTGTGACTAGGGGTGCCGCGAGGCTCTGTTCTGGGACTGCAGCTATTTACAATATACATTAATGATTTAGATGAAGGAATTAAAAGTAACATTAACATGAGGATGCAGAGTGACTTGGACAGGTTGGGTGAGTGGGCAGATGCATGGCAGATGCAGTATAATGTGAATAAATGAGAGGTTATCTACTTTGGAGGCAAGAACGGGAAGGCAGATCCAACACCTCTGCTCAGTTCACATTAACTAACCTGATCTCCTGGTGGCTCAGCACTTCAACACCCCCTCCCATTCCAAATCTGACCTTTCTGCCCTGGGCCTCCTCCATGGCCAGAGTGAGTCCCACTGCAAATTGGAGGAGCAGCACCTCATATTTCGCTTGGGTAGTTTACACCCCAGCGGTATGAACATTGACTTCTCCAATTTCAGGTAGTCCTTGCTTTCTCCCTCCTTCCCCTCCCCTTCCCAGCTCTCCCACAGCCTACTGTCTCCGCCTCTTCCTTTCTTCTTCCCGCCCCCCCCCCCCCACCCCCACATCAGTCTGAACAAGGGTCTCGACCCGAAACGTCACCTATTCCTTCATTCCATAGATGCTGCCTCACCTGCTGAGTTTCTCCAGCATTTTTGTCTACCTTTGATTTTTCCAGCATCTGCAGTTCTTTCTTAAACATTATCTGAATGGTGTCAGGTTAGAAAAAGGGGAAGTACAACAAGACCTGGGTGTCCTAGTACAGTCACTGAAAGTAAGCATGCAGGTGCAACAGGCAGTGAAGAAAGCTAATGTCATGTTGGCCTTCATAACAAAAGGAGTTGAGTATAGAAGCAAAGAGGTCCTTCTGCAGTTGTACAGGGCACTGGTGAGACCACACTTGGAGTATTGCGTGCAGTTTTGATCTCCTAATTTGAGGAAGGACATTCTTGCCATTGAGGGAGTGCAGCGTAGGTTCACGAGGTTAATTCCCGGAATGGCGGGACTGTCATATGATGAAAGAATGGAGCGATTGGGCTTGTATTCACTGGAATTTAGAAGGAATTTAGAAACATATAAAATTATTAAGGGATTGGACACGCTAGAAGCAGGAAACATGTTCCCGTTGGAGTCCAGAACCAGGGGCCACAGTTTAAGAATAAGGAGTATACCATTTAGAACTGAGATGAGGAAAAACTTTTTCACACAGAGTTGTGAATGCATTCAAAAAAGAGTTAGATGGAGCTCTTAGGGCTATGGGGAATCAAGGGGTAGGGTGAGAAGACAGGAATGGGGTACTGATTGCATTGAATGGTGGTGCTGGCTCGAAGTTGCCGAATGGCCTACTCCTGCACCTATTATCTATGTATCTATGTAACTTAGAAACATAGAAAATAGGTGCAGGAGGAGGCCATTCGGCCCTTCCAGCCAACACCGCCATTCATTGTGATCATGGCTGATCGTCCCCAATCAATAACCCATGCCTACCTTCTCCCCATATCCCTTGATTCCTCTAGCCCCTAGAGCTCTATCTAACTCTCTCTTAAATCCATCCAGTGACAGCCTCCACTGCCCTCTGTGGCAGAGAATTCCACAAATTCACAACTCTCTGGGTGAAAACGTTTTTTGTCACCTCAGTCTTAAATGGCTTCCCCTTTATTCTAAGACTGTGGCCCCTGGTTCTGGACTCGCCCAACATTGGGAAATTGTTTCCTGCATCTAGCTTGTCCAGTCCTTTTATAATTTTATATGTTAATATAAGATACAACAGAAACAAGGAACTGCAGATGCTGGCTTACATAAAATACACAAAGTGCGGAAGTAAGTCAGCGGTTCAGGCAGCATCTTTGGAGAACATGGATAGGCGACATTTCAGGTCACCCAAAAACTCGCCTATCCATGTGTAGGAAGGAACTGCAGATGCTGGTTTATGCTGCCGAACTCGCCTAACCATGTTCTCCAGAGTTGCTGTCTGACCCGCTGAGTTACTCCACCGCTTTGTGTTTTGTTATATAGCAATTGAAAGAACATGCAAAGTTTTTTTATATAGTAATAATAGAACATACAAAGTAAATGCTTTACTCTTGGTTACAAGGACAATGGATATGGAAAATGGAAATAAATGTAAAGCAGAAGTAGGATTGATGCAATAAATTTGATTTTGAAATACACACCCAAATTTTGAACACCCCAAGGACCAACAATGCAATAAACCACAATCTGATTGTTTGAAGAGGTTGTTTTCAAAAGAACAATTGGCACCCAATTCAGAACCATTAACCAGTAAAACCACAGTCATTGATCCCGAGAGATCTCATACAAAAGAGCATCTACTACACAATCCGGTAATAGTTACCTGCAATATGCGCACGTGATCCTTTTGACTTCTGATTTTAATCAGCTATTGACACTTCATCACTCAGTTGCTGTGTATGGGGAGATTATAAAATAGCTTGAAACCCAGTAAGACTGTTCAAGATTTGAGCAGTGAGATGATATTCTAGGAAGAACATCTATGCAACCCTGAAGAGGATGAGATTACACAAAAATAAAAAGTAATTTTCATCTTAAAAGATAGATTTACTTGCTTTGCTTCCTCAGGCTTGAGCATTGATCAAAATTATACATTTATTTCCCAGAATTGCTGATTGTTACAAATATTAAAGCCTTTTGAGAAATATTTTTTACCATGCAATTTACACTGTTCATACAATATTATTTATTCCTTTCACTCCTTGTATTGTGTGTTTACAGAGCAATTTGATTCCAGTGCTCTCTGTTCATCTTGCTGTTTTGCATTTAAGGACAGACTGCTGTACCTACACAAGTGTAGGAAGGAACTATAGATGCTGATTTAAACCGAAAATAGACACAAAAAGCTGGAGTAACTCTGCGGGACTGGCAGCATATTTGGAGAGAAGGAATGGGTGACATTTCAGGTCGAGACCATGAAGAAACGGCACCTATTCCTCCCCAGAGATGCTGCCTGTCCCGCTGAGTTACTCCAGCTTTTTGTGTCTATCTTTGGAACCTACACAGGTTTTCTCTGGATGTTCATCTGTATTTCTCGTCCGAGTTTTCATCGCGTTCCGTTGCCACTTTACCTATTGTATAAAGAAACATTTCCATCTTCCACTTCAAATGGGATTACTGTACACTAAAATATGAGCCATAAAAATCAGGAGTGATCCCCAAAGCCTTCACTTATTTTTCCACATTGTGCACTATTGGATAGTTTTGCTCTCATTCACTGTTTCTGCTGCAATTGCCATTTTCAACCTTTGTGTATTTGCTTTCATTTTGTTTCTATGCTGGCTGCCTTTTCTTGGTGTAATCAGTAACATTAATGTTACGCTTTTTATTCCATACTTTTTGTTTCACCATTACTAGCACAACTTGTTCACAATTTGTCTTTCACTGTTGGAGGACTTTATTCCCCTTACCTTATATACTTCCTCTCTTGCATTTTAAAAGCCCTGTTCCACGGTACGAGTTCATTCCAAGAGCTCTCCCGAGTTTGCCCTGATTCGAACTTGGAGATTTACGGTAATGGCCACTCGTCGGTACTCGGGGCTCTCGTGGACATTTTTCAACGTTGAAAAATCTGCACGAGTCTTCCCGTGCTTACCTGACGTTAGCGAGTCTTCCCGAGTACCTGCCGTTAGCGGTACGAGCCGCTAAGAGACGTCCCCGAGCTCCGATGTACCCGCTACATTAATTCTCTATGCTTACCACGAGTTTGATTTTTTTTAAACTCGGGAGAGCTCTTGGAATGAACTCGTACCGTGGGACAGGGCTTTAATTCTTTTTTTCTCTCTCGTAATCCCATGTTTTTCCATGATGCGTTCCCCATTATTCTGTCTAGTATCCTTGAGTTTTATTTAATACCATTCTATTTTCTTCCATCTATGAATAGTTCACTTTCAGTATTTTCTTATCTTTTCTATATATTTGCCTTTATCTCTGTCACCCTCAACATTTTTTCTTGGTATATTTTTATTGGCTGATGGCCACTTATATCTTCTCTTATTTGCCTACACACCTCTGTGTCTCTTGCATTCTGTTTCCACCTTCCCTCTTGTATAAAGAAGCATTTCCATCCACCACTTCAAATTGAGTTATTGCCCACTAAAATATGAGTCTTATGAATCTCTCAAGAGTGATCCCTCAAGCTTTCCCCTCCACCGTTTTTAAAGATTATGACTGGTCCAATTGTATCCGCAATTCCACATTCAGCTCTATCTTCATCCACAGGACCTACAATGTTACAATCAAGTCCACTCTCATTCATCTAACCTCTGCAGATACAAGACTACCACGTGCAACCTTTCCCCATACAAAAACCTACCTCTTCAAGGCATTAGTCACGTAAACTATCTCTGAATTAATTCCAATGCATTTACATCCTCCCCAAAAGATGGAAACAAATACTGTACACAATATTTCAATATGGAATCAAAAATGTCCTCCATAACTGAAGCATATCCTCCTTGGTTTAGTATTCAATTCCCCTACCAATAAACTATGGCATCCTTTTAGCTTTTCTAAGTAACTTACAGTTGTCATTTGCAAGTCATATATTCAGATAACTAGGACCCTTTGCACCTTGGAACTCTGAAACGTTCACTGTTTTGATTGTGTTTTTAATTATTTCTGTTAAAATGAGCAGTTTTATATTTTTCCACATTATACTCCATTTGCCAGTACGTTTTCCCACTCACTTAACCCATGTGCATCCTTTTGATACCTCTCTCTTTCGCCTGTTCCTGTGTGCTGTACTATTTTATGTTCACTGAACATGGACTCCACAAACAGATGAAATTGTATTGCCCCAAGAAAAAATTATAATTATAAAAATAATTTGAGAAAAAAATATATATTTTGTTATCTCATTCTTTTACGTATGAAACTCATTTCTTTCTTGCTTCCACTCATATTTTAATGGAATTAAGTGTTTGAGCCCCTAGGTGTCTCTGTTCACTCATGTCCCATATTGTTTTTCCTTGCATTTATTTTGAACGTTCTCCACTTTAAATTGAGACTTGACAATTCTAGCTTCTTCCCCTCCCCCCCCTCCCATCTCCTCTCTCCTCCCCCCCCTCCCATGATCTGATATGCAATTTCAATGCACAGGAACATGAGGCTGAGTTCCCCTAGCAATAAACTTTCTCACTCTCTCCTTCCCCTACCTCTCGCTTGCTCTCTTCCCCACCACTCTCTTTTCATCTCTCCCCCCCCACCCAATCTTGCTCCCCCCTCTCTCTTGCTTTCTCTTCCCCATCTCTTTTTCGTGCTCTCTTCCCATTCCTCTTTTTCTCCCCCTCCCCATCTCTCCCCCCAATATATCTCTCTCCCGTTCTCTTGCTCTCCCTTCCCTCGCTTTCTTGCCCTTCCCCTCGCCTCTTTCGTGCTCCCTCTCCCTCCATGGAGAACACTATTTATTTTTCTACAAGCCTGATCAATCATTTTGTCCTCTAGAACACCTGTGTCCTTGCTTTCATGATCATTTGAAAATTCTGATTCAAAAGTACCTACTTGACAATTCTGTTTATACCTCCAGCTCACGTTAGGAGGTAGGGGAGAAGGTAATTTTTCAACAAAGCCTTCTAAAAGAACATAAATGTTTATCCTCCTTCAGAAGCCACTAATGCCCAGTAGTGGTTGTATCATGTATGTGAGGGATTAATCCTCCTGGGAAAGTGACCTCAGCTATAGACTGTAATATGAGTTTCAGTTCTGACAGCTTCTCATTCCCATTCATTAATTGCCATTTAGTTACTCTAATGTCTTTAGTCTACCCTGACATCTGTGGTACTGAATTACAGTAAATGCGGCAAGATTCTTATTAATCATACAGGTTTTTGGCAGATGTGATTTTAAAGATAAAGAAAAAATAATTGCATTAAACTACTTTATGTCCATTACATTTTATCTGAACATCTTGTGGTGGAGAATGCGTTCTGCAGGCTGGAATGCTGTTGCACCTAATACAATTCCATCTGGCTTCACTTTCAATTTTACATGTCCCATTCTACTAATTTTAACTTGGTTATTGGCCATCTTTAATCTGTAAAAATTAGAATAATTCCCTACTGTTTTTTAGTCTTGATTCTCTTTGCTTTAGGAAAACAGCGTGGAAACAGGCCTTCGGCCCACTGAGTCTGCACTGACCAGCAATCACCCCATACAGTATTGCTATTGCACAAACGAGGGACAATTTAAAAACAAATTTTACTGAAGCAAATTAACCTACAAAACTATACGTCTTTGAATTGTGGAAGGAAACCTGGAGAAAACCCACATAGTCACAGGGAGAACGTACCAAACAATAGCTAGATAGGGCTCTTAAAAATAGCGGAGTCAGGGGATATGGGGAGAAGGCAGGAACGGGGTACTGATTGGGGATGATCAGCCACGGTCACATTGAATGGCGGTGCTGGCTTGAAGGGCCGAATGGCCTACTGCTGCACCTATTGTCTATTGTCTATTGTCTAATACAGACAGCACTCATAGTCAGGATCGAACCCAGGTCTCTGGCGTTGTAAGGCAGCAAATCTACCGCTGCCCACTTCTCCTTGATTTAATTGGTGAGCAGTGACTTGCGCGCAAACTAAAGTCGGGGCCAAGACTTTGCAAGTTAAGTTGAGTTTATGGTCAAATGCACAAGTTTGGTGAAGTTTGGGTACAATGAAAATCTTATTAGCAGCAATATCACAGGCACATGGACTCGAATAACACACCTAAAAATATAGATCACACTTGATTTACACATAAAATCTACAAGTCTGTGCTAAAAAATATGTCATTGGTGCAAAATTACACCAGTGGCACAGTGGTGGAGTTTTCTGCCTTACAGCGCCAGAGATCCAGGTATGATTCTGACTTTGGATGCTGTCTGTACGGAGTTTATACGTTCCCCTGTGACCATGTGGGTTTTCTCCGGGTGCTCCGGTTTCTTTCCACAATCCAAAGACGTACATGTTTGTAGGTTAATTTGACTTCTGTAAATTGTGAATTGTCCCTATTGCAATGAGTCGCTCCGGAAGTGGAGGTGCCTTGCGGCAACGGCCTCTGCAGTCCGTCTGTCTTTTTTTTCTTTTTGACTGTTAAGTGCATGTTTTGGTTGTAGTTTATATATTATTTTTAGCTGTGTATATGTGGGGGTTGGGGGAAACTTTTAAATCTCTTCCCTGTATGGGGGACCCGACCTTTCCCCTGTCGGGTCTCCACTGTTGTTGGGGCCTAGCACCGTGGAGCGGCCTCCAACCAGAACGACCTGGGGGCTCCAGTGGAGCCTGCGGACTCACCATCGTGGAGCTGGCCGGCTTCGGAGCGTGGAGAGCTGTGGTGGCGCGCGGCTGCAACCCGACTTCGGAGCTTCAGAGGCTCCAGCCGCAGGCCCGGTGGACGGTAACATCGGGAGCTCGTGGGTCCCTGGTGGGAGACCGCTTTTTGGAGATCCCGCAACGGCAACTTTTCCCGCCCGAATTGAGGGGTTGAAAACGACCCGGAGCGGGGCCTTACATCGCCCGGCGCGGCTTTAACGGCCGCGGGACTTGCCATCGCCCGCCGGGGGCTTTAACATCGGGAGAAGCATAAAGAACAGGGGAGAGACAAGACATTGCCTTCCATCACAGTGAGGAGGTGTTTAGAGATTCACTGTGATGGATGTTTATGTTAATTGTGTGTCTTGGGTTTTTTCTTGTTTGTATGACTCTAGAAACGTAATTTCGTTTGAACTCAGGTTCAAATGACAATAAACGTTATTCTATTCTATTCTATTATTCTAGTGTGTCGGATAGTGCTAGCGGACGGGGTAATTGCGTGTTGGCACAGACTCGTTGTGCCTGTTTCCACAATGTATCTCTAAAATAAAGTCTAAAGTGTAAAGATTAGAAAACAAGTCCAAGATAGTGCAAGAAGTGGGTCTGTAGTGTTCCATTGTTGTGGCAGGATTAGGGTTTTGCAGGTAAATTCAAGACCTAATATTGGCAAGAAAGTAGCTCTTCCTGAATCTGGTGGTATGGGACTTCAGACTCTTGCATCTCCTGCCTAACGGTAGCAACAAAAAGGTGGCGTGGCTTGGATGATGGGGATCCTTATGATAGATGACGCCTTCTCGAGGCAGCGCCTCGTGTAGATGCTTTCGATGGTGGGAAGGGCTGTGTGCGTGATGGACAGGGCTGAGTCCACTGCTTTCTGCAGCCTCTTGCGGTTTCTGCGTGTTTGAATTGCCTTACCAGGCCTTGGCACAACCAGTCAGAATATTTTCTACAGTATATCTGTACATTAAAATGTAAGAGTATTTGGAAACATACCAAATCTCATTAAACTCCTGAGAAAGTCAAAAAGCTGTGTGCCTTTTTGTGATTACATCCTTGTGCTGGGCCCAGGACAGGTCATCTGAGGTGTTCGTGCCCAGGAATCTGAAGCTGCTATTTCTTTCCACTCCCAATCACCACTCAAAACTGGCTCCACTTTAACACCACCTGTTAGTTATACCACCAATTAAATATAAAATCTTATTGTATTTGTTAGGTGTCCTGTTTAGTGTTCCTCGCTGACAACAAAACCTGTTTAAATAATATAAATTATTTTAAATTTACAAAATCTAACCTAAACATAGCCATTTTGAATTTCATCTTGGAGTGGTATGGTTATTTTGTGAACAGAATTCTTGCTTTTGTGCATGAGACTTGAGCAATTTCCAACTTGAACGGGTGGTTTATACCGACGAGACAAAATGCTGGAGTAATTCAGCGGGTCAGGCCGCATCTCTGGAGAAAAGGAATTGGTGACGTTTTGAGTTGGAACCCTTCTTCAGAGTGAAAGATAGAGGGGGGGGTCTGGAGATGAGAAAAGACCAGAACGAAGACTAGAGCAATTTCCAACTAAATCTAAAGTTGATATTCTTGCAAAGTTACTTGCTATTGAAGACTTTTCTGCAATGTTAAAGCTTACCGCAAAAACGAATGTTTAAAAAACCATATTAATACAGCGGCATCTCACAGCGCAAAGTTTGCTCCCAGAAATTAGATTGCGAATAGAATTAATGCTAAAATGGATCATTGTAGCATAACGTGTAGAGAGATGTGTTAAGGTTCAAGGTTCAAATTTATTTAAATTAATGATAGTCTATGCTAGGAACACGACATGCTCTCCTGCCCCCTCTGCGTTTGCCTGTGGCTATGCTGGGAAACTGGTGTGAGCTTCTGCCCTTCTTGCTGCTGTGCACCCCAAATGGGAACCTGGCATAACCCCCCCCCCACAGGCACTCCTGAAGCAACAAATCACTTGTTGCTGAGTGTGGAGAAACTGCCTGTGAGGACTAGTGTTGGACCAGCTGGATGAGTGATGCACCTTCCATAATCCTTCCAAAATGAAAATCATAAGTTTATAAGTCACAGGAGCAGAATTAGGCCATTCAGCCCATTGAGTCTACTCCTATTCAATCATGGCTGATCTATCTTTCCCTTTCCACTCCATTCTCCTGCCTTCTCTCCATAACCCTTGACACCCTTACTAATCAAGAGTCTATCAATCTCCTCTTTATAAATACCTGATGACTTGGCTTCCACAGCCATCTGTGGCAATGAATTCCACAGATTCAAGATTAATATGCGCCATCTACTTAAAAGCTTAAAACTTTCTGTGCTTTCTACAAGTCTTTTGTCAGTAATCTTGTGCAATCCTTTCCCGTTACAGTCCTCTGCAAATATTTCCCATTCATTGGCCCTGAATCCAGACATTCCACACTTGGAAATCAAAACAAACAATTCCAGCATGTCAGATAATATCTAAGAAAGAAATAAAGTTCAGAAAAACAAGACACAAAGTGCTGGAGTAACTTAGCGGGTCAGTCAACATCTCTGGAGAACATGGATGGGTGACATTTTGGGTCGGGACCCTTCTTCAGACAGATAAAGGTAATTGTTAACTCCTGGTGGAATCATAACATGTTAATGAAGCATCCCTATATGTACACATTCACCAACAAGTTTACGAGATTGAGCCGTGGATTGTGAATTGCCAGAGCTAATTAATCAATTTTCCTTTTCCATTTATTTTGTGTAGATCTATTGATAATTAGACTCTTGGATTTAATGTTCAAGAAGGAACTGCAGATGCTGTAAAATCGAAGGTAGACAAAAGTGCTGGAGAAACTCAGCGGGTGCGGCAGCATCTATGAAGCGAAGGAAATAGGCAACGTTTCGGGCCGAAACCCTTCTTCAGACTGACTCTTGGATTTAAATTGTTTCCAAGCAAGTTGCAATGTCTGTTGAGAAATTTACAGTATTTTTTTCCAGTTTTCCTTTTCTATTTCTCTTTTCTCTCATATAATTCAATCTCTACTCTTCTATTTCTCATTTTGTAGCTAATTTGACTTTGTTCATCATTCCTGTTTCTTTCTTAATCATCAGCTCTCATTGATTAAGGAGGTGCTCTGATGATCCTATTGTAAACTAAGAGTGGAGATTCACCTATGCCTTGTTGTTATCAGTTTACACTTCCAGCAGGCCATGGCATGAGCTCATTTTACAGAAAATACTCTAAACAACACCAGAGGCCTCAATGCGTGTCACTGTGGCATGATATAGCTCAGCATTTTGGGTTGCTGATCTTTTTCCATGATCAGAAGATGATACAAGGTCATCGATCTGCAGGTTGTTCCGGAGATGCTATCTGATCTGCTTGCTTCTAGAATTCTCTGTTCCCCTTTCAGATTTCCTGCATCGACTATATTTTACTTCTAACGTGTGAATAGGGCTCAACGGATCAATGTTTGTTTTGTTTTCAACAAACTTCAACGTTGAAGAAGCCTGATTCAAGGTTGCTGATCTTTTCAGAACACCATATCTGGCTTTTGTGAAGATCAGATTAAGGGTATAGCAATAGAGTCATACAGCATAGAAACAGACCCTTTGGCCCTACTTGCCCACACTGACCAAGATGTCACAAGGACACTTGTCCCACCTGCCCATGTTTGACCTATACCACTCTAAACTTTTCCTATTCATGTACCTGTACAAATGTCTTTTAAATGTTACACTACCTTCCTCATTTCATATACCCACCATCCTCTGTGTGAAAAGTTGCCCCTCAGGTTCCTATTAAATCTTTCCCCTCACATTTTAAGCCCAAGTCTTCTGGTTCTCGATTTCCCTACTCTGGGTAAAAGATTCTGTGCATTTGCCCTATCTATTCCCCTCATGATCTTATACACCTCCATAAGATCATCCCTCATCCTCTTGTGCTCTAAGGAATAAAGTCCGAGCCTGCCTCATCTCTCTTTATAGATCAGGCCCTCAAGTCCTCCTATATCTTTTCTGCACTTTTTCCTGCATAACAACATAATTCCTATAGCAGGGTAACCAAAACTGAACTCAATACTTCAAATGTGGCCTCACATATGCTGTAAAGCATATGTACTCTTTGAATCAATTCAGAGCTTCCGAACATTACGGTTTGCCATAAAACCTTTTCTCAGACGGTTCCAATTTAGTGCCATATTGTACATAGTTCTCCATTGTGTCCAACATCCTTTGTATTATTGTGTCCATTGGCAAATAGGGCAGGAGGGCATTGTTCTATCAGTCTTTGTTGAATTCAGATTGGACATGGCAAAGATGCATCTGCACTCTTAGTTAACAGATATGAACTTTTGACATACTGTGCACACCCATCTGTTAATAGATTATTTGGAGATATAGACGTTATATATAGGGAAGAAAACTAAACTGTCCTCCTTGCCTTTGCTGAAACATTGGTGTCTCTTTGCCTTGTTTCAAATAACACCATTTTGTGAGAGACTCAGAAGATGTTAGTTATTGATTGTTCCCATCGACGTGAGTATTGAAGCTCAGCCGCACTCCTTGTTTTTGTGCATCCTTGTATTGCACTCTGCATATCTACGCCATTTCAGTTGATCTATAAATTCAGATGCCTTTCCTGCCTGCTTCCGAGTAAGCATTGCATATTCTTAGCATGGCTGTAGATTCAGGCACCCTTTAACCCATGAATAGTTCACTAGCTGCTGCTAATGCGTGTTTTCCTGTCTTTATCGTATCAGCTGTAGACTCCGCAATTTGTCCATTGTAAAAATAAAACGAACATTAGAAGTTCAGGTCGTTTGGAGTCACAAGGAACCACAGATGTTGAAATCTTGAGCAAAACACAAAGTGCTGGAATAACTCAGTGGGTCAGGCTGCATCTCTAAGGGGAATGGATAGACAATGTTTCGGGTCAGGCCTCTTCTTCAGACTGAAGAAGGATTCTGATCCGAAACATTATCTATCCATTCCCTCCACAGATAGACACCTTGTCTATCCATTCCCTCCACAGAGTGTTGGAATAGCTCAGAGGGTCAGGCAGTATCTGTGGAGGGAATGAATAGTCCATGTTTCGGATCGGGACCGTTCTTCAGTCTGAAATGTCCTAATCCATTCCCTTCACAGATGCTACGTGAACCGCTGTGTTTAATTCAGGTTGTTTTCTGAGTGTGATACCCCTTACATTTGTTTTACCAAAAGCAGAAGCAAAGGTTACAATGGTTAATAGAAAAAGATAATAACAGGAAAAAGATAATAACAGTGTGCACAATAAATACTTTAAATAAACAGTTGCGGAATGAACACCACCAAGGAGATTATTACAAGGGACATATTTAAAATAAACTTTATGTATGAGCGGTATCTTGGGAGGTCAAGTAATACATTTACAAATATTTCTGTACAGATGTACTAAATTTTCTGCATTAACCTTCAAACCCAGTCTGGCAGAACGTAGTAAACAAACTTAACTTGCTGGCTGTGCCACGAAGCTGCAAAATGGAAATCTCAGATGAGGTATGAAATCTGTGCAGCCTCGCTGACAGTATCTGCTGTAATGTTATGACAGCTCGATCCATCTGGATGTCTGGAGTTGGCTAAAGTGGGAACATTGTCTTAGTGACTGGTAGGAGACGGCTGCCTTTATCAACCTGAATCCACAGCCACTAATGGCCGTTTTGCAGGGACGAATTGACGCAAAGCTTCCTTTTAAAGTCTTAAATTTCTTTTCAGAATGTACCGAGTGGATTCTTGTTTTCAGTCAATAAAGCTTTTAGTTTACTTATTGAAGAATTCTCTTTTAATGCAGAGCATTTTACGACATCCGATACTGAGTGGTCGATATGTGTTTCATGAAGCAATGACAGCAGAATGCTGTAGTTTGCAAATCTCTTCTCCAAGTCTGAAAACTGGCTAAGATTTCGGTATCGGAAATCGAACGTTTCTACACCATTCTATTGGCTCAGTTGCTGCTGTGCCAGGGGAATGGGCTAAATGTAGCATAGATGGATGGGAAAGGGCAGCGCCTTTAACATTGCTGATCCCTAGGTAGCAGGCCTGCAATTATTTAGGAAATGGATCTGTCCCCAGAGCAAGAAATAAAATGGCTCAAATAAAATGAGAGAGTGGAGTATATGAATGTTTGTCTTGTGTTATGCAGTCTCCATTAAAAATTAAAACACAAAGATGGATTCATTTACCTTTATTGTTCTTGTTTCTTTTATCTTGATTGGCCACTTTTGTAAACATACACAGCTGACCTTATCCTGCAGATGTGATGCTGTTCTCAGACAACAGTGTGTGCTACAGTGTGGGTATCAGAGTGCTTTAATGGAGCCAGAAAGTTGTGAAATTTTATCAGGTTTTCTCAATCGCTGGTGTTTGCACATGATTTTTCTCTTTGCATCAGATCTGCTAACATTAGCTCTTCTTGTGCTAGATATTTCAGATATGGAATTCATGTGTTGTGCTGTTAACATGGTGGATGCAAAATTATCCAAATGTTATTTCCAGGCTTATTCCTGCTGCCTTTTCTGAACAAGCATACATCATTAGCTATCCTCCAGTCTTTTGGTACCCTGTCTGTGGCTAACATAGATGTAAAATTCTCCATTAGACCCCCAGCATTCCACAGCCTAGTTTCCTGCAGCATCCAGGGATAGAGCCCATTAGATTCTCAGGATTAATGTGCTCCAATGTTCAATGGTTCAACGTTACTTTATTTGTCACATGTACCGAGGTACAGTGAAATTCATTTTTGTATACATTTCAGTACAGGTATCACTATCCAAAAGCACTTAGATACATCTTAGATAAGTGTATAGCAGTAGTACACCTAAACAATATACAGAGTCGCCCGATTCAGCGGCAATTTCACATCCCAGTCGTTGTTAAGTGCTCCACCGCTCAGTGCTGCTGCAGGCTGTGTCCGGTCCACGTGCTTGGCTTTCTGGATCGGCACCCGATCCAGCTGAGCCCCAGGCTGTGGCAGGGCCTCCAGTGGCCCACTCTGTCGTTCCCACAGCCGGTCTGCATAGAGAACCGCTATTCCGACGACCTTGGGGTGGGCTTGCCTCTCCGGGCGAGTTGCCGGTTCCACGTCAGTGAGCCAGGCCTGCTGTTGGGTATGGCTGTGGCACCTCGGTCTCCAATATTTCTAGCTCTTACTTTTTCCTGGTCTAGAAGTGCTGCAGAATATCAGAGTAACTCAGATTTTTCGCCACAATCTTGTACCATTTAGCTGTGTTGCACTTGTTTTTTGTATAAACTTTTTACTCTGTGAGCTATATGTAAACTAAAAATTTCTAATCTTACAGAGATGCGCAGACTCTGAATTCTTACAGCGTCACTTTTAAATGCCCCTCATTCTCAGTTGTTATTTCCTCCTAACATCTGCTCCAAATTGTGCCTAAAATCCACCTTCCACCCTCATTTGGGGCCCAAATCAGGGCAAATTTTATCTTTTTTCATGATTACCTTGAAGCTTTCCAAACTATTATCGCTATTCCCAAAATATTCCTTTGCAGACACCAATCACTTTCCTGTCCTTATTCCTTAAATTATGCTCAAGTGCAGCTCCCTCCTCAGTCAGACACACAACATATGCTTCAGAAAGCCCTCTTGAATGATGTTTAAGAATCCCCCCCCCCCCCATCTGAAAGTATTGGCATCTCAAAAGTAAATCCAGTTCATCTTCAAATTTCCCCTGACTAGAAGATATTCTAGGAATATACTCTTCTTCAATCCTTTCATCTTTTTTAATTTAAAGGCCTAGATAGAGTGAATGTGAAGAGGATGTTTCTACTTGTGGGAGAATCTAGGACCAGAGACCAAAGCCTCAGATTAAAAGGACCTTTAGCAAGGAGATGAGGATGACTTTCTTTAGTCAGAGGGTGGAATTCTGACCTGTGGAATTCTTTACCACAGATGGTTGTGGAGGCCAAATCTGGATATTTTTAAGGCAGATATTATTTTTAAGACAGATTCTTGATCAGTAAGAGTTAAGGGGTGAAGGCAGGAGAATGGGGTTGAAATAGAAAGATAGATCAGTCATGATTGAATGGTGGAGTGGTCTTGATGGGCCGAATGGCCTAAATCTGCTCCTAGAACTTATGAACATGAAAGAGAATGGGTTAATTGTGGATAGTCAACATGACTACATAGACACAAAATGCTGGAGTAACGCAGCAGGACAGGCAGGATCTCTGGAAAGAAGGAATGATTTGTACATGGCAGGTTGTGTGATCGAGTTTTTTGAGGAGCTGACAAAGTTGTACTCGGAACTTCGGACTTTGATTTTGTTTTTGCACTATATTTTATTTTATTTATTGAACTTTTTCTTGTTTATTATGGTATCTACGAAGTACTATGTTTACATACCTGTTCTGTGCTGTGAGTAAG
This sequence comes from Malacoraja senta, assembly GCA_038087875.1. Lineage (NCBI taxonomy): Eukaryota > Metazoa > Chordata > Chondrichthyes > Rajiformes > Rajidae > Malacoraja > Malacoraja senta. Next base: position 122,764,296 of record CM075978.1, on the reverse strand, counting down.
AATTTCATTGTTCCATTTGGGGACATAAGACAATAAAACATTATTAACGCTGGACTCCTATAAAATGTTCTTCACAGATAGTTGATTACCAAAGTATTTAAAAATGATTGCACTTCATAATTGTAAGAACCTGTTAACTTGGGAAGTAGTAATATGGTTCTAAAGAATGTGCATTGGCAAATACAATCAGTTGTTTAATAGTTTTTAATGGTGACAAAATGGTTTTGAGGTGAGATGCTTTCCGTGAGCATGTGAGGCTTCCACTGTTTATCTTAATTAGTAGTACAAGTAACACAAAACTAGGGATGCTCTTATTAAACCCTTAAGCCCCTGTCCCACTTAGTGTCCTTGGCACGCTAATTACGCGACCTCGTGGTCGCGTTGAGCCTCGACGGTCCCGCGAAGGTCGCGAGCGACTTCATTCGCCCGCACAGCCGTCTGGAGCGCGTGACGTCATTTGAAGATGGACGCAAAATGCCGGGGTAACTCAGGAATGGGTGATGTTTCATGTCGAGACTCTTCTTCAGTCTGAAAGAAGGGTCTTGACCCGAAACGTCATCCATTCCTTCTCTCCAGAGATGCTGCCGGTCCCTCTGAGTTACTCCAGCATTTTGTGTCTATCTTCAATTTTCTTGGCCCCGCTCTGGGAGTAGAAGTGGGGGCGGATCCGGACCGAAACGGCCGTGAGTCCCAGGCCGAGTTCGGCGATCGTTTGCCTGCTTCTGCTGCTGTTGGAGGTGAGACATTGCGTTGCACCAGGGTCTTGGGCCTGTCCCACTTTGGCCGTCAGTTCAGCGACAGGCCGTTGGCGCGCGAAGATTTTGTTCGCTACAAAAATTTCGGAGCCCCGCGCGATGTCGCGCACAACTACATACCCCTCCGTGCTTCTCAGTGGGACCGGCCCCGCGCGGCCATACTATGCCCGTGCGCCTCAACGCGACCACGAGGTCGCGTAATTTGCGTGCCAAGGAAACGTAAGTGGGACAGGCCCATTACTGTACTAAACCGCGATTCATGTGACTAGATTGTCCAGCATTGGGCTTTTAAACCATTTTTGTTCTTTAAATCTCATGAGCCCTGTTTGTATTTTTTTTTCAATTTAACAAGACATTGGTCTACATAAGCATGATATCGGTACTCTGGAAAGGTCTGTATTATTCAAATGTTCCAAAAGCTAACCACACAGAGAAAATCTATTTAGTTTATATTAATATGTAGGTACAAAAGTAGTTTTGGTGGCATGTCAACAAATGCAATCAAAGACATACAGAGCTGTTTCTGTAATAATTACAGTCTGAAGAAAGGTCTTGCCCCAAAAGTCACCTATCCATGTTCTCCAGGGATGCTGCCTGACCTGCTGAGTTACTCCAGCATTTTGTGTCTTTCCTCTATAATAGTTAAACTATATTGTAAAGTCATGGAAAATCAACTAATCTTGGTCTTGTTGCGTCCTTGGGAAATAAATTCAAAATTTGTAAAAAATTATGTAAACACAGATTTCAAGTTTTATGAGTGTCCAAACCTCGACGGTACACTTCAATGTCACCCTAGATAAGACAAGCTTGGATGCTCTTATCAAAGCCACTTTCACTTTTCTGTCATAATATATGCTATTTGACTCTCTACAGTGCATATCACTTCCATCCATTTGAATACCTCATGCCTGTTTTACAGTGGTTATTCTATATTGTCATCTGAGCATATTGAATCTAGCTCTTTCAGTGTAGCATTTATTCAATATTCAGCTTTAACTCATTGAGTGAATCTTGATCATTTATAATAAAATGTTCTGTGACACGGCTTGTAATCTGCTCCATGGCTTATGTATACCATTTGTACATTTATACATTATACATTTCTGCATGGCTGTCAGCATGTTTAAATATTAGCTCCATATTTCAGGATGATCTCTGTTACTGTATTATGTTTGTTGTACTGACTGAAGGATTAGCTGTGCACATCAGGGATCCTCTTACTGCAGCTATGTGCCTTGGACCTGCCTGTATTCATGACTTGGTTGTCCAAGGCTTGATTTAATGTATCTAACTTGGAGAACAGCCATCAGGATGATTATTGCAATTACTAATACTGCAAAGGTGCAGTCATTAATTTAGAAATTACTCTGATACCTTCTGCTTAACTCTATGCTGAAAGGTGTGAAAGTAATAAGAATATCCTATCCTCTCAGATGATGACTACAAAGTAACTCAGGATTTAGAATTTTCTCTCACCCACCCAATGGAAAATCATGGAACATAGAAAAGTACAGTGTAGAATTAAGAAACTGCAGATGCTGGTTTACACAAAAAGGCACAAAGTGCTGGAGTAACGCTGTCTGACCTGCTGTACGAAATGTGTAGGAAGGAACTGCAGATGCTGGTTTACACCAAAGATAGGCACAAAATGCTGGAGTAACTTAGCGGGTCAGGCAACATCTCTGGAGAACATGGATAAGTGATGTTTCGGGTCGGGACCCTTCTAAATGTCACCTCTCCATGTTCCCCAGAGATGCTGCCTGACCTGCTGAGTTGCTCCAGTACTTTGTGCCTTTTTTTGTAAACAAGCATCTGCAGTTCCTTGTTTCCTACAACTTAATGTGGAGAATTTCTAAAAGTTGGATTTTTGTTTTATTTGGGTGAGTGCTTATAACTAGTTGTCCTTCTGAACAGTGCAGAAAGTTGCCAATCTTCTGTCTTCTCTTTTAACCCAGTTCTGATCATAGTTTAAACCTGAGCTGCAAACTAGGTGCCTATATTTGAAATTTAAAAGAAGGACTGAAAGAAGTTATTGAAACAATGAATGGTTTAGATCGAGAAACTGGTTTCTCGGTTGGTAACTGGAGAATAGAGATTTAAGGTGACTAGCAAACAAAACATTATGAAGTACCCTTTGCTGCTACACGCACTATGGTATTCAACTGTCAATATGATGATGGAGAATGATGTTGCAGTATCCTTCAGGTGGAGTTATAGAAAATGTTTAGATAAGAACATAAAGCAAGAACAGGAGTTGGTCATTTCACCATCAAGCTTGCTCCATCAGACATTTGGAGTATTGTGAGCAATTTTGGACGCATATCTGAGGAAGGATGTGCTGGCACTGGAGATGGTCCAGAGGAGGTTTATAAGAATGATACCAAGAATAAGTTGGTTAACATATGATGAACGTTTGATGGCACTGGGCCTGTATGTGTTGGAGTTTAGAAGGATGAGGGGAGAATCTCATTGAAATTTACCAAATAATGAAAGGCTTGGATAGAGTGGATGTGGAGAGGATGTGTCCACTAGTGGGAAAGTCTAGGACCAGAGGCCATAGCCTCAGAATAAACGGGCGTACCTTTAGGAAGGAGATGAGGAGGAATTTCTTTAGTCAAAGGGTGGTGAATCTGTGGAATTAATTGCCACAGAGGTCGTTAATGGATATTTTTAAGGCAGAGATTGATAGATTCTTGATTAGTATGGGTGTCTGGGGTTATGGGGAGAAGGCAGGAGAATGGGGTTGTGAGGGAAAGATAGATCAGCCATGATTAAATGGTGGAGTAAACTTGATGGACCGAATGGTCTAAATCTGCTCCTATCACATGAACATCATTCAGTATATCGTGGTGGATCTGCCCAAGGTCTCAATTCCTCTGCTGTGCTAGTTCTCTACAGCCCTGAATTCTTCACTCTTTCAAAAATGTATCTACCTCCTTTTTAAAAGCCTCCAATGATCTGTCCTTCACAAACATTCAGGGTAAAGAATCCTCGGTGACATTCGCCATTCTTGGAGAAGGTCTGACGTCCCTTGGTGTCAAATGACTGCCTCTCTCCACCCGCCCTCATCTTGCAACTATCTCCCCTTATTCGAGAGTCACTGGTGGAAAGACCTTGGCACACATCTAAATTCCAACAAATACAGATCTAATTTATTTAGCTGCCAGTGATGAGACGACACTCTCATCCCAGGAATTGGTCGACTGAATCTTTTTAGGATTGTCTCCAATGCTTGTATATCCCTTCGGTCCCTCAGGGGATGAATACTGTACACAGTGCTCCAAATGTGGTCTCACAAATACAATTGTAACAATATTTTCCTATTTCTGTACTCCAGTAATCTTGTAACAAAGGTTGATATGCCATTTGTCTTCCCAAGCATTTGCAGCTCTTGCCTGTTAACATTTTAATATGTATGCATGCACACACATACCTGAATCTCCTTGTACTTTGCTCATCTCTGCAATCTTTCCCCATTTGGATAATTGTCTGCCTTTACATTCCTCTTACCTCACACTTTTCACATTAAACTCCATTTGTCAAGTTATGAAGCTTTCTATAGTTTGTTGAAGAATCCTAATAACATTATCACAACATGGCCTCCCATTTATTTTCACTTAATCTGTAAAATTGGGTTATCTTACACGATGTCCTCTCCTCCATGTCATCAAAATACTGTAAATAGTAAATTATTGAGGTCCAAGCACCGAACCTTGGGGCACACCACTGCATACATTCCTTCCAGCTAGATAAAGATCTCTTTATCTAACTCTTCATTATGCGATAACCAATCTTAAATCCACGTTAACACACTTCCCCCAGTACCATGCTCTCTTATCTTGTGCGCCAGTCTTTTATGTGGCACTTGTGTCAAGTGCCTTCTGGAACTTTAAACAGAATATGGTGGTCAGACCTGCTTCCAAATGTTCTAATTTACTATTTTCTGTTTTGATTCCCACCCCCACCGTATCCTTTTGACTGACAGTGCATTTGGGAAGGAAAAGTACTAAAAGTCGTTTGCTAAAATCTACCCTTTTTTAAATTCATTACATTGGTGCCCCATTGAAAAATGTGTTGGATGAATCTAGACCCTCTTTGTAACTGGTTAGCATAATCTTGAGCTGGTGGAAAGCACTGACTGCTTCAGTCATGATGTTTAGAAGAGGTTAACGGAACTCTCAGGAAATTTCACTGAAAGGCAGTGTACAAATCCTTGGATTAGCCAACCTTGCAGACTATGTCAAAAACAGAGTAATCATGATCAGTCTGAAACCTAATACATGGGTTCATGCCCGTTTCATTGTACAAAGGACAGTCACAGGACTTCCTATGCTGTTCATGATGAGATCACAAGGTTTTCCAGTTTAATAATACTTTAACCTTTCATTTCCCTTTGCAAACTGTGGTAACGTGGACCTAGTTCAAGATTATTTCTGAAGTAAAATAGATTAATATGGACAATGATTATGAACTGCAGTTCCAGTAACACTAATGCCATCCATCATGATAAAGAGAGCACATTCTCATCAATATGGGACGTCGTCTGACTGAATCGTCCAAATGTAAAAGAGCCAGATTACTGACTGTGAACAACAAGTTTAACAGAAAGATTTAATGCAGCAATATAGTATCTGTCAATTATATTTTGGACTGAGGAGCCATTTTGACTTTTAGAAAATGGTAAAGGACCTTAGGCTGCTAGATGGTCTGATGGTGTATCATTTCATTAAATGATACAGCATGGAAACAGGCCCTTTGGCCCACCGAATCCACATTGACCATCGATCAGCCGTTCACATTAGTTCTATATTATCTCACTTTCGCATCTACACTAGGGGCAATTTAGGCAGAGGCCAATTAAACTACAAACCGTGCGCCTTTGGGATATCGTTGGAAACCGGAGCACCCGGAGGAAACCCATGCGGGCAAAGGGAGAACGTACAAACTTGACACAAACAGCCGCTGAGGTCAGGAAGAATGTCACCCGGGTCTCTGGCGCCATGAGACAGCAGATCTACCAAATTGCAGCTCTATTTGTATCTCGGATAAACTTTTTTTTGAAGTGCTAAAGAAGGTGAGGAGAATTGGCATTTTTAGTGGTAAATTTACGTTCACACAGCACAATAAATCAGCAAACTACAGCATATTTTGAAATTGTTTTTGAATTAAAAATTGACTAAACATTCATTAGGTTGAAGGGGTTCTGGAAAGCGAGTGTTTACATTAGCCTGACAAATATCATTTATTTCTAATGGATAGGGAGAGAAATGTGCCAGATAAAATGAGGATGCTGCTTTAATTTTTTTCTCCTTTTTTCTCTCCACAGCTTTGACTGCCTATACGTACCTTACTATCTTTGATCTTTTCAGGTAAATCATTTAGTTATAATCTTCTAAATGCATGTGCTTGATGGGACAAAAAATTAATTAATATGTGAAATTTTATTTTTGCTAAATAAAATTTTCATTTATGGCGGCACATGTGTGCAACGGTAGAGTTGCTGCCTTACAGCACCAGAGAATCAGGTTTGATTCTGTCTACGGGTGCTGTCTGTATGGAGTTTCCACGTTCTCCCTGTGACCACGTGGGCTTTCTCTAGGTCCTCTGGTTTCCTCCCACACTCCAAAGACATGCAGGTTTGTAGGCTAATTGGCTTCTGTAAATTGTCCTTATGTGCGTGTAGGTTAGAGCTTGTGTACGGGTGATTGCTGGTCGGCGTGGACTCGGTGGGCCAAACCGTATGTTTCCACTCTGTATCTCTAAACTAAACTAAACAATGCAGATCCTAGAAATCATAAAATTATATAAGAACAGTGGAATATTCAGCATTTTGAACAACGTCGGTGGGGACAGAAAGAAGAATCAAAGTTTCAGGGTGCAGGATTTCATCAAGCCAGTCCGGTGAAGGGTTTTTAAGCTAAAACATTATTTCTGATAATGCTACAGGATATTTTCAACATTTTCCACAATTTCTCCAATTTGTTCAAATATCTGCAGTAAAGTATATTTGGAACTATTTGTCACCCGATATCAGATTTTTGACAGGTGATCAGTTAAATGTGAGTTACAAGGCATCCATTTCATGTTTTTGTGCCTAGCCACCCTTTCTCAGCAATGTCCTTCTAGATAATAACTTCAAAGAGCCTTTGCTTTCCCTTTCTCTCCATCCCATCCCCCTTCCCAGTTCTCCCACCAGTCTTACTCTCTCCGACTACATTCTATCTCTATCCTGCCCACTCCCCTGACATCAGTCTGAAGAAAGGTCTCGACCCGAAATGTCACCCATTCCTTCTCTCCAGAGATGCTGCCTGTCCTGCTGAGTTACTCCAGTATTTTGTGTCAACCTTTGATGTCCTAGAACTTGGCTGTATTTCTTTTAGAGCTTCATGAACCCGAGCACTATTTTGGGACCTATTTTTGGTCTGGGGTTATATTGACCTCAATTTGCACCTCGCCTACTGTACTTTGGCAACTTTTGTTGTGGATTCTGCAGTTCTGCCTGGTAACATTGAATTTATTTTTACGGAATGTGCATTTTGTTTCTGGGAAAATTGACTTAAATCAAGGTTTGTTCTATACAGTCCACCACCGATTTTCCAGCGCCCATGCTTCCAGAGCCTTTCTGGGTTATCCATTTTTCCGGACCAACAGAGGTCTCGGCCTACGAGATGAGTCCAACGGTACCAGAACCGTCTGCCGAGGTGCCGAGATACCGACCCGCAAAGTCGGTCTTGGAAGTCGTCTATGGGAACGGATCTGTCAACACGGGCCAGGCTGGAGTTCCAGAGCCCCAGCCGCAGGGGCCAAATATGACCCACCGATCGGCACAGAAGTCCCAATGAGGTCGAGATCAGCCTCCTCACCCTAGTCACAATATTTTTGGGGCGATTTCAAGTGCTTCTCATAATTTTGACCGGATTAAAGGAGGTGCCGGACCGCCAGTTGCAGGAAAGTAGGCCTGCATCTATAATTCTTGAAAGAGAATTCAGCATGAGAATTCCCATAAAAATCTGTTCAAAACATCCCTTTGATGATTCCATTTATTGGAGTTAGATGAGTGAATATTAACCTAACCCCATCCACTAAACAAATAGTAGAAATTTTGAAATATGACACATGCACTGAAGGTCAGTAAGTATTTGGCAGAGAAATATAGATTGATATTTCAGAAGGGACATTTTATGATTTCCAGGCCTTTGCTGTTTTTTAACCAGGCACGCTGCCCTTTTGTGAAAGAGAATAGATCAAATGACCATATTTGTGACAACATCAATTGAATCAAAATTGAGTGGCATATTTTAAGCAAAATAGAATTTTTCTACCTTCTGGATTTTGTTACTTTCAAATCAAAAATATGATTGAGTTTTTTTTGCAATGCAAAACTCCCTGGTTAGTTTGCTTTTTAAAAATGGTTCACTGATCTGCAAAATGCTTATGATGAATAGGGGAAAAGTGTGTTCTTGTTGTGTACTAATTAACCAAGAGTACCAGATTAATGGGCAGCACTGTATTAATGGTGCCCATTGAGTTTATTATTTCCAGCATTACAAAAATAAATCTAAAGCAACTTCCAAGTTCAAAACAAGGAACTGCAGATGCTGGTTTACAAATAACGATACAAAGTGCTGCAGTAACTCAGTGGGTCAGGCAGCATCTCTGGAGAACATGGATAGGTGATGTTCATAGGGAACCTTCAGTCTGAAGAAGGGTCCCGCCCCGAAATGTCACCTATCCATGTTCTCCAGAGATGCTGCTTCACCCACTGAGTTACTCCAGCACTTTGTAGTTTTTTTTTTTACAAAAACCCAAACTGATGAGCAGACTTTATAAAACATATGGTAGACATGTACCTGTAAAACGCCATCTTTAAACTGAGGGACATGAATATTGTTGGCTTTGCTTGGCTCAATTTTTAGTTCATCTTTTTGACTTTTATCTGTTAATTTCCCAGTTTAGTGACTTGCTTGATAAGTTTCTGGGTGACTTTGAAGAAACCTAGTTCAGGATATTCCTTTGGGTAAGTGTATGTTCAGTGTTTCATTAATACCTTTAAGTTTTATAGTTATGGTGAATATGGAATGTGTATTTTGTTTCTGTATATGATATAGGAGTTCTAAATAGGGTATTTAACTATTTATTCTTTTTAATAAAAGCAGAGCACTTAACCTTTTTATAGCAGCATTTTACAGACATCCACAAATGTAAATCTTACAGGCCAGGCACGGCCTGGGGTTTGCTGTGTCTCTTATCAGTTGTGCTGCACCCCTAGACAGAAAGATGTGCTCTGGAAAGATGTTCTGTTTTACAAAGAAAAAGCATGAAGATAGAAGAGATTTAGAGGGATACGAGCAAAATGTGGGCAAATCGGATGGGCATCTTGGTCAGCATGGACAAATTGTGCTGAATGGCCTGTTTTTGTGCTGTATGATAACATATAGATACATAGATACATAGAAAATATGTGCAGGAGTAGGCCATTCGGCCCTTCGAGCCTGCACCGCCATTCAATATGATCATGGCTGATCATCCAACTCAGTATCCCGTACCTGCCTTCTCTCCATACCCCCTGATCCCTTTAGCCACAAGGGCCACATCTAACTCCCTCTTAAATATAGCCAATGAACTGGCCTCAACTACCCTCTGTGGCAGAGAGTTCCAGAGATTCACCACTCTCTGTGTGAAAAAGTTTTTCCTCATCTCGGTCTTAAAGGATTTCCCCCTTATCCTTAAGCTGTGACCCCTTGTCCTGGACTTCCCCAACATCGGGAACAATCTTCCTGCATCTAGCCTGTCCAACCCCATAAGAATTTTGTACGTTTCTATAAGATCCCCTCTCAATCTCCTAAATTCTAGCGAGTATAAGCCAAGTCTATCCAGTCTTTCTTCATATGAAAGTCCTGACATCCCAGGAATCAGTCTGGTGAACCTTCTCTGCACTCCCTCTATGGCTATAATGTCCTTCCTCAGATTTGGAGACCAAAACTATACGCAATACTCCAGGTGTGGTCTCACCAAGACCCTGTACAACTGCAGTAGAACCTCCCTGCTCCTATACTCAAATCCTCTTGCTATGAAGGCCAACATACCATTCGCTTTCTTCACTGCCTGCTGCATCTGCATGCCTACTTTCAATGACTGGTGTACCATGACACCCAGGTCTCGCTGCATCTCCCCATTTCCTAATCGGCCACCATTTAGATAATAGTCTGCCTTCCCGTTTTTGCCACCAAAGTGGATAACCTCACATTTATCCACATTATACTGCATCTGCCAAACATTTGCCCACTCACCCAGCCTATCCAAGTCACCTTGCAGTCTCCTAGCATCCTCCTCACAGCTAACACTGCCCCCCAGCTTAGTGTCATCCGCAAACTTGGAGATGTTGCTTTCAATTCCCTCGTCCAGATCATTAATATAAATTGTAAATAGCTGGGGTCCCAGCACTGAGCCTTGCGGTACCCCACTAGTCACTGCCTGCCATTGTGAAAAGGACCCGTTTACTCCTACTCTTTGCTTCCTGTTTGCCAGCCAGTTCTCTATCCACATCAATACTGAACCCCCAATACCGTGTGATTTAAGTTTGTATCCTAATCTCTTATGTGGTACCTTGTCGAAAGCCTTCTGAAAGTCCAGATACAACACATCCACTGGTTCTCCCCTATCCACTCTACTAGTTACATCCTCGAAAAATTCTATAAGATTCGTCAGACACGATTTACCTTTCGTAAATCCATGCTGACTTTGTCCAATGATTTCACCACTTTCCAAATGTGCTGCTATCCCATCTTTAATAACTGACTCTAGCAGTTTCCCCACTACCGATGTTAGACTAACTGGTCTGTAATTCCCCGTTTTCTCTCTCCCTCCCTTCTTAAAAAGTGGGGTTACGTTTGCTACCCTCCAATCCTCAGGAACTACTCCAGAATCTAAAGAGTTTTGAAAAATTATCACTAACATATTGGCGCTGGTCCCACAGACTCTTGCACTGCCATTATATTAGTCACTCAACTATATATCAGACTTACCAATGTAATAGTTCATCTTGGCAAGGATACAAATCAGCTTAATATTGATAAATGAATGGCAGCCTAGCTCGTTAATGGAACCTATCATGGGTGTTAGGATTTAATCTCTCTGGCTCTTGATTACCTGACACTTTACCTTTTTACTGGGTAGGGTGGTTCACTGTTGACAAGAAATGGAGAAATCAAACACCTTCCATATGCAGTCGACAACTCTGGATAGGAAGCATCCCAGGTTGTTCAGAGACATGGGGTTGCAAAACAGTTTACCATAATCTTCTAATCCCAAAATAAAGAGGAAGCCCTGGAGCACTGTAAAAAGGGCAACATTAATATTGATGTTTAAAAAGGTATGTAAGGACATGCCAGGCAACTACAGAGAGGTTAGTTTAATAACAATTGCAAGGAAATGTTCCGTAGAAATTAGGTAAGTAGTAAGTTCTAGTCATAGTCACACAACATGGAAACAGGCCCTTCAGCTCAACTTGCCCATGCTTACCAAGATGCCCCATCAAGTACCCCCTGCCCACGTTTGGCCCGCATCCTTCTAAACATTTCTTATCTATGTGCCTGTCCAAATGTTTTTTAAATATTGTTATAGTACCTGACTCGACTACTTCCTCTGGCAGCTCATTCCATATACCCACCACCCTCTGTGTGGAAAAAGTTGCCCCTTGGGTTCCTATTAAATCTTTCCCTTCTCATCTTAAACCGATTCCCTCTGGTTCTCAATTCCCCTACTCTGTTTAAAAGAAAGTAAGTACTTAGGAAAATATGTTGATAAAATGGAGCCAGAACAGATTTGTCGAAGACAAATTGATTTTGATTGACTTAATTAATTTTTTTGATGAGGTAAGAAAGCAGATTGGGGAAGGGACTGAATAGACATCATCCATGTGGATTTTTAGAAGCTGCTTAATAAGTTCCCCTACAGAAGCCAAGTTAGAAAAATCTGTTCCTATGGAATTAAAGGTTTGCTGGCAGCATGGAAAGAAAATTGGTTAATTATAGAAAAGAGTGCAGTAGCAATGGTTATTATTTGAACTACTGAGAAGTCATAGACTGACTGAATGGGCAGATGGGTGGTAGATAAAATTCAACATACAGAAGTATGACGTACACTTTGACAGAAAGATTAAGAAGAGATAGTATCAAGTAAATGGCTCAGTTCAAAAGGGTGTAGAGGAGCTGAGGTAATTGGTGTACATGTGTGTAAGCTCAGAGTGGAAGGGCACTTAGAGAGTCATCATGAAACAAATAGAATACTGGGGTGAATAAAAAGAGGCATTTAATACAAAACCAAACAACTATGCAAACAATGTGGCTTACCATTGTTTGAAAAAACTATAACATGGTGTCCCTGTACTCAATAAATTAACCGAAGAGGGCAAACATGCCAAACGGCTTCTTCATCACCCTACCAAACAAAATACAAACTTGATCAAATAGTTAGGTCACAACTTTGCATCAATTTATGGCCATTAGAAAGAATGTGAGAATTCAGGTTTGGGTACTGTAAAGATTTATTAGAATAGTCCCAAGGAAGATGGAGAAATGAAGTACTGCAGATGCTGGTTAATACACAAAATGGCACAAAGGAGACAGTCTGAAGAATGGTCTCGATCTGAAACGTCATCTATCCATGTTCTCCAGGGATGCTGCCTGACCTGCTGGAGCACTACTCCAGCACTTTGTGTCCTTCCCAAGGAAGATGAACCGTTGTTCTTTAAAAGAATGGTCAGGATTTAGAAATCACTGCCCAAGAGTAGAGGCAACAGGATCTGCATCATAGAGCTATATAACACCGAATGAGACCCTTCAGCCCCCAACTCATCCATGCCGAGCAAGTTGCCTAAAGAAGCTAATCGCATTTGCCTTTGCTTGGCTCATATCCTCCAAACCTTTCCTATCCATGATCCTGTTCAAGTATCTTTTCAGTTGTAATTTTACCCATAACTGCCACTTCCTGTGGCAGCTCATTCCAAATACACTCCACTCGCTGTATGAAAAAGTTGACCCACTCAAAGTTTTCCCCTCTCATCTTAAACATAGACCTCTACTTTTAGACTCCCCTACCCTAGGAAAAAGACTGTGTCTACTCACCTTATTTATTCGCTCATGATTTTTATATGTATCTGTAATGTCTCCGCTCTGCCTCCTACACTGCAGGGAAAAAGGACTCAGTCAATCCAGCCTCTGCTTATAAACAAACCTTCCAGATCCGAACATGCAAACTCTATGCAGATAGTATCTGAGGTGAGGACCGAACCCAGGTCTCTAGCTGCACCTCTGTATCACCCATACAGAGCAGAATTCAGTTGACTACCATAAGAAAAAAAATGCAGCAGCTTAATTTCAGTCTGCAGTTTACCAAGCAATTGAAAAATATATTCTTAAACAATGTACGCCCATATTAGCAACTCCCTGGTTAAATGCAAGAACCAACTTGCTTCAGTGTTCTACTGGATAATCCCAAAATCCTATTGTTAACAAAAGCAAATTATGTCAAAAAAGATCAATGCTTATCACATTCCTGTACTTGAATGTCTGTTATCCAGACAACATGGAGACAACATTGTATAAACTAAAAATATTTTTGTTCTAGTGAGTATTAACTGAAAGACAAGCCTGTAGTGGGAAGAAAATGTTTTTAAAACTTGGCATGTTTTTAGAGATGTTTTACATGACCACCCCTTTCACTTGCATAAGGAATCCCTGTGTACAGGAGCTGTTGGTTGCATTCTCATTAACTATTGGTTTTATGTAATTTTACTTTGTTTTCAGTACATTAGGTGGGAGAGTCAAAAGCTTTTCTCCCCATTTTAAATTAATGGCTTAAAACATTGTATTCATTTTGCTGGTGGTTCAGTGGTAAATTCCTTAGCCAGAGGGTGGCAAATCTGTGGAATTAATTGGCACAGACAGCGGTGGTGGCCTAAACATGGGTATTTTTGAACCGGGGATTGATAGGCTCTTGATCAGTAAGGGGTCAAAGGTTATGGGGAGAAGGCCGGAGGATGGGGTTGAGAGAAAAATAGATCAGCCATGATTGAATGGGGGAGTTGCATTGAAGGGCCAAATGGCCTAATTCTGCTCTTATATCTGTGGTCTTATGGTCTAAACTGCCAATGGCTTGAGTTAAAGACACAAAGTGCTGGAGTAACTAAGGTCAGATGCTGCCTGACCCGCTGAGATACTCCAGCACCTTGTGGTTTATTGCTCAAAATCTGCAGTTCCTTATGTCTATCCTATTTTACTTTCCTGCTTTCCCTTCCTGCACATTGCAGCATGGAAATCGGGAATGCACTTGAAGGGTTGAGGTTAGCACACCTGACCTCGCTCTCTACAGCTGGACTCGGCACTGAGGATCCAGATAAGAAGTGTACCTGGCCCCTCAGCACACCGTAACTGAGGCCTTCCCGAGGTGGCACGCGGCAGAGGCCTTTCCCAAGACGCCGTGGGCGCGGTGTCCCGAAGGCTTAGCAGACCATGGAGCGGGGAGCCTGCCCGAGGGCTCGGTGGACCACGGAACCATGAACCTGTCCAGAGGACCAGACAGTTTGGTCCTCTGGATATCCCACAGTACTGGGAGACGTTGGACACGAGGAGAAAGGGCTGTTGGGAGGGTGAACCGGGGTATTGCGTCTAGCACCTTCAAGGTCAGCCGCAGGAGGCGTCCCCAGCACACAAACATGGGCGAGTGAGGAGAGGGACATCGGTTTGCGGGCCAATCCGGTCGAAAGAAGCAAAGGAAGGCCCTGCAGGAGCCTGAGGCGTACCTGGATTGGGAGCTGCTCCAGTAGACCGAGCGCATGGGCGGACCGGACTTTGGAAGTGACGGCAAAACACGGCAGCGCCCGCATGTACAATTTCACTGTGCAGTTGCGCATGTGACAAAGTACCAGTGCACCATTCCACTTCTGGATTTGGTGCTCAGTGGTGAGGAGCTGAAGAACCAGATACACTGCATATCTGCAACCTTGCTTAACACCAACTTTGGCTGGATCATATAATACAGCCCCATTCAAACAAATGGGGTCATTGATCTGGATTGAAAAAGCAAGTGGGGATTTTTCTTTATTTAATTAAAACAGTAACATATCAGTTAAATGGGTTTTAAATGCATTTAGGCACAAGAAACTACAGATACTGGTTTATAAAATAAGACACAAATTGCTGGAGTAATCTGCGGGCCAGGCAGCATCTATGGAGAACTTGGAGAGGTGAAATTTCTTGGATCGGGACCCTTCTTCAAACTGATTGTCAGGATGTGAGAAGAGTGGGAGAGTGGAACAAAGTTTGCCAAGTGATAGGTAGATACAGAAGGTGGGGGGGGGGGGGGGTGAGTGGGCAAAGGCCAGAGATGGAAGAAGATAAAAGGCTAAGATCAGGAGAGAAGATGTGCAAAATGTGAAGAGGAAGGGATACAGGTGGAAGGAGAATGGGAGGGGTGCGCCAGGATTGTGGGAGAAATGGATGCGCATTCTAGTGACACAGGGGAAAGGGAGGGGGTGTAGTTGTTTTTGTTCCCTAAAATTGGAGAACACAATCTTCATACTGTTGGAATGTAAGCTAGCCAAACAGAATATGAGGTGCTATTCATCCAGTTTGTATGTGGTCTCACTCTAGACAGAAAAGATCTTTATCTTTTTATCAATTTAAATATATTTTGATTGTTTTAAATGTTTCTGTCCCTGATAATGAGACAAATAAAAAGGGAGGGGAGTTGTTTTGTGATGGTAGTGCTTTGAAGCTTTTGCATCTTGTGCCTGGAAGGAAGAGGGAATGACCATGCTGTGAGTGACCCTCGCCTGCTTTTCTGAGAGTGCGAAATGCAGATGAAATGGATGGGGTGGTGACTGGTCTGTGTAAGGGGACTGGCTGCGTTCACAACTCTGCAATTTCTTGTTGTCTTGGCAGAGCAATTGCTGAACCAAGTTGTATTGCATCCATATAGGCTGCTTTCTATGGTGCATCTGTGGAAATTGGTAAGAATTATTGCTGAAGAGATATGCTGAATTTCCTTATCTTCTGAGGCATTATTGTGTTATCTTGGCTGTAGAATCAATGTGTTTCGACCAGTACAAATTATTAGTGATATTTACACCAAGGAACTTGAAGATGTCATCGCAACAGCAGTAATACAGATTTTATGCATTTTCGTTATATTTTCATGGTCACCTTAAAACATCAAGATTTAACAATGTATAATGTGTGATATTGAATGTTTCAACAATTTCTTTTTTGGCAACATGCATTGAAATGACAGTGGTGCAGCAGGTAGAGCTGCTGCCTCACAGCGCCAGAGACCCTGGTTCGATCCTGGACCTCGGGTGCTATCTGTTTGGAATTTGCACATTTTTCCTGTGAGGTTGTGGGTTATCTCCCCAATTCCAAGGTGTGCAGGTTTGTAGATTAATTGGCCTCTGTAAATTGTCCCTGGTGTAGGGAGTGGATACGAAAGTGGGGTAACATAAAACTAGTGTCAAGAGTTTACATTCTGTAGTTGAAACCTGGAAACATTCGTTTTCATTTTAGAGATATAGCATGGAAGCCCAACAAGTTCATGCCAACAATTGACCACCCATTCACACTAGCTCTATGTTATCCCAATTTACACATTAGGGGCAATTTACAGGGGCCATTTTAACTTACAATTCTTTAGTCAGCGGGTCTGACTCTAGTCAGAGGATGGTGAATCTGGAATTCTTTGTCAAAGAAGGCTGTAGAGGCCAAGTCAGTGGATATTTTTAACGCAGAGATAGATCAGTCATGATTGAATGGCAGAGTAGACTTGATGGGCCGATTGACCTAATTCTACTCCTATTCCTTATGACCTTATGACAATCATTCAATCTAGGATGTGGGAGGAAACCGGAGCACCCAGAGGAAACCCACGCGGTCACAGGGAGAACATGCAAACTCCACACAATAAGCACCCAAGGTCGGGATCAAACATGGTTCTCTGGCGCTGTAAGACAGCAGCTCTACCAGCTGCATCACTGTGCCACCCTTAATAGTCTGGTTTGCTGAAATTCTGAACATTTATCATTAGGAGGTGGAAATGTTTTTGACTGATTTTATTAACAACAATATTGGAGATGATAGAAGACTGAAGTATTGGAAATGCCTAGAAGGATGGGCACTTGGGGCAATGTTAATTCTGTCTAGCACTCCTCTCCACTCTGTGCAGAGTAGATGATACATTACTGAGAATCATGCATGGATTGTTTTACAATTGTGACACTTGTTTTCCTGCCTGATGCTTACATTTCAGGTTTGAGAGGTTTGAAGTATTAGCAGTGTTCGCTGCCACTGTCCTGGCACAGCTCGGGGCTCTCTTTATACTCAAAGAAAGGTAGGAATGTGGGTCTTTTTCATTTGATTGACACTTAACATTTTACCATGAAAATTTATCCTATTCTGACACGCATCAGGCTAATCAATATTTTACGAATGCAATGAACACAATTGTTTCTTTCAGCCTTGAAGCAATAATTGGAGGATTTGAGAGTATTTTAGAATTGAGACAATAAATGGGCGTTGGTGATTTTGATTATGCATTAGTGCTTGTTTAACCTCTGTTCAGATTTAATATAATTGATAAGTGTGACCCAAACCAAAGATCTAGTAAAATGTAAGACCCAGAAATTCAATTTATCGTCCATTATTACTTAATGAAATTGCAGTTTTTCTAAAGTTAATTTTCTGAATCTTTTTCTGTTATTTCTTGAAGATTTTTCATTGTTAAGAATTGAAATGTGAGATGTTGTGGTTTTTAAATCTATAAATAATCATGTATGTTAAATCTTACTGACCATGAGATTCAAGTACCATGATTCTTCCTCAATCAGTCAGTAAGTGAGATGTGGATATAATGTGTATATCCAAATATCGTAAACATATCTTATCATTTGAAAATACAAGGTGACCGCAGCAATTTAAAAGAATGTCTTCAAGTCCAATAGTCCAATGGATAGCATAGCTTTTTCTTCCAGTTCCTCAAATTTTCACCTTGCATTTAGATTTCTTCCTCCAAAACGTATTTACGAGCAATGCAGGTAACTTCGCCGAATGTCCTAGTGTAGTGGGAGAACAATTTTAATATTTTTATTTAAAAGTTTTCTTTCCTTCTCTTCATCCTTCAAAATATTCCAATCCAATTCCTCTTTCTTGACGCAAAGGAATTAGAATTACATTTTTAATGTAGAAAAAAGGACTGCAGATGCTGGATTTGTGATTTTTAAAAAAGAATGGTCCCAACCAGAAACATCACCTATCCACGTTATCCAGAGATGCTGCCTGACTCGCTGTGTTACTCCAGCACTTTGAGTCCTTCCACCTACCTGTCATCTCCCTCCTCACCTGTTTCTATCTGTCGCCTGCCAGTCCCTGCCTAACCCATCCCTCGTACCTCATTGTACTGGCTTTCTCTCCTTTGAACTCTCGCTCATAATAAGGGTCCCAATCAGAATAGACTATCTCTTTGCCTCCAAAGATGCTGCTTCAACTATTGAGTTCCTCCAAAAGGATTTTTAATTTTAAAAAGATACGTTGTTACTGATGATTAAAAAAAAAAAATTAATATTGGTAGTAAATCTATATGAATGAATGAATGAATGAATGAATAAGTTTATGAATTAATAAGTTAATTGACCAAATATTCACATACAAGGAATTTGCCTCGGGGCACCGCCCGCAGGTGACAACATGACATACAGTGACAGTTAGGAATGATACATAAAACGTTAATATATACGCATTAAAAGTCTCATCTTGTATGTATATATACGTGTGTGTGCGCGCGTGTATGCCTATGTGTCTTTCTACCTTCGTTAAAACACCACGCACTAGCGCAAACATTTTCAGATTATTAATCAAATTAACCCCGTCGTCAAAATAACATTTCATGCTAAATTTCAAAAGTTATTGATCATTAAAGTTTCAAAAATACGGCCTGTCAAACAACTCACAGATTCTTCAATCAGCTTCGAATTACGTCACAAGCCCCCACAAAGGGAGGGGGTCGCCGCCCTTTCCACCTCCCCAATGGTTTTACCTTCATAAACCACTGATTCTTCGCGGGGGGGGGGGGGGGGCGCCATGCTGGAATGATCTGGAACCCTCCCCCCCCCCCCCACCCCTCCTTTGCCTGGCCCAATTGCACTGAAGTCCCACAGCCAGCAGCCTCGCTCGTGTCCACGCCCGCCTGCGGCCTCGCTCGGGTCCATGCCCACCTGCAGCCTTGCTCTGGTCCTCACCCGCCCGCGACCTCGCTCGGGTCCTCAGGTCCACGTCCACCCGCGGCCTCGCTCGGGTCCTCAGGTGCACGCCCGCCCGCGGCCTCCCTCCGTCCAACAGCGCCGTTCTCCCTCCTCACCACCCATCCCTCCCTCCCTCCCTCCCACAGCGCAGTGCTCCCTCCTCACCGCCCCTCCCTCCCTCCCACAGCGCCGTGCTCCATCCTCACCGCCCATCCCTCCCTCCCTTCCACAGTGCGGTTCTCCCTCCTCACCGCCCCTCCCTCCCTCCCTCTCACACACTTACCATCGCAGACCAAATATGATTTGAAAGTAAAACGGCCAACTCTCAACAACGTGGTAAAGGAATTCAATTCCACTTACAGACCAGCTTCTAAAGTTATTCAAGGTCATTCTCCAACTTCACATTCCTGACAACAGCTCAGAAACCATAGAGACTTCAATGCACGTAGTTCTGAAATTTGCTCTGAACAAGAGAAGGACCAAAATTGCAAAGCCATAAAGTTATCCCCCCCCCTAACCCCCCCCCCCCCCCCCCAATTCTTCTAAAATTCAATTTTCTTTCTCAGATCTTAACCAAATGAAAAAACTATTACCTTTACTGTTTTTAGCAGTGGAGTGATATGATTTCTTGGGTTTCTTTTTGTACAGTGTGGAACGATTTCTGGAACAGCCTGAGATTCATACGTAAGTTTATTTTTAGTTTTACAAGTATAAACATTGTACTTATTACATCAAAATGATTTATTTAGTAAGTCCAATTGTTAATTTGGGAACAGTATGCGTAAGCCTCATCGTAAGGAAAATTAATATGTTTTGAATCTTGACAAGATTAGTATGATTCTTTTCAAATAATTAGTTACTTAGTGACAAAGGATAAAGTGGAAAGTTTTCTATTCAATGTTCTGTTGAGTTTTATATGGAACAGGACACCATGCCCACAACTTGGTCGTATTTGTTAGTAGATATGTTTTTGTCTATGAATAATAATGTTTCTATGACATCAGTATCTTGATATTGAATAGCAAAATACAACACATACTGGAAATACTCATCAGGTCAACCAGCATCTTTGGGGAGACTGAACAGTGAAAGGCATTGACCAAAACATTAATTTTGTTTCTCTCTCCACAGTTGTTGCCTCACCTAGTGAGTACTTCCAGCATTTTCTATTTTGTTTTTTAAAACATTCCAAATGCACTTATTGTTGTAGGGTTGTTGTTAATCTAATGTATTGAACTGTTTAATAGTTACATGTTTAGTAAACCCAAAGATGAACCATTTTTTAGAAGTGATTACGCTGTATGTCATTATTAAAATTAATGTTATTTTCCATAATTTGCCTAAAAAACTCTACTCTACAGGGGACGTCTCCTTGTTGGCACCTTTGTGGCCCTGTTCTTCAATTTACTTACCATGCTATCTTTGAAGAACAGGTCTTTAGCTTACGTTTCTGAAGGTATGTTGAGGGGCTGTAAGGTGGCCACAGTGTGAAAGCTGTTCCCATGCTGGCCTTAATAGTGTAGGAATTTCTAAGTGATCTAGACATTAAATATATATGATATAGTGGTGTTATATTTTCTTTGCAGACTGTTATCACATTTACTTCATAGCTAAAATATTTGGGGCTTTCTTGTCTTGTTTGCACAATGTTCACTAAAGATGTTCTGCATTCTATCATAATAGCAGATAAATGCTAGAAATATTTAGCAGGTCAGGTGTTATTAATGGATGGATCAACAAAGATTATTCTTCAGACTGTTTTCTTTCATCAGAACTTTCCTATAGAGTACATTTCCTGGTATGTATTTTTTGTGCTCTGATGAAAGGACATCAAATTTAAAAGTCACCTATTTCCCTCTCCAGAATTGCCCCCTCTCCATGTTCTATTTATATTTCAAACAGATATCTTTAAATATAAAGGATCCCCGACAGAATGATCTGCTTGTCATAATATGTTACCCCAGCAACCTAATGCATCACCTCCACCCTTAACTCCATGCCCCATTCTCTCCCCGCCCAACAATCTTTTCACTTTTTACCGCTGCCAGATACGGAAATTGGTTAAAAGAGAATCTTGGCCTCGGTAACCAAGGGAACTACAAGAGACTGAATATGTTCGAATCTTGAGCTAAACACAACACAGGGTTTCTGGTGCGCGCCCCTCTTCAGACTGACACAGGGCCCTGCTCTGAAACAATGTCAGTCCATGCCCTCCACAGATGCTACCTGACCTGCTGAGCACTTTGTGTTTAACTAACGGAGCTAAATCAGCAAATGTTTGCATTTTCCAATTAATCAAAATTTCCATTTCAACAGTAGAGTATTAGATTCCCTGTCATTCCTTGACAGAATGCATTTGTTGAACCAATAGCACTTTAAATTCTTTAATGGAGCTTGATGGTAATATAACTTCATACCATTGTTTTTGTTGTTTATATACACAAACTTTCACCCAGATGACACATTAAATACAATGCAATCTTTTAAAAATTCGAAGCATTTTTAGCATTTGTTTGAATGGATAGCTTAATTACTCATTTAAAGGATGGAAATTTGCAGGATACACAAGCAGTCTATGTATCATGCACATTGTAAATGCACTTATTTTTGTTGGGTTGCCGTTAAGCTAATGTAATGAACTGTTTAATAGTTCCATGTTTAGTAAATCTAAAGATAAATCAATTTTTAGAAATGATTACAAGGTGTGTCATTATTAAAATTAATATTATTTTCGGTAATTACATAACCTTTTATAATAGCAATATAACTTTTTATAAGTTGTTCCTCTCACGACTATATTTTGTGGCAATTATCAAAAGAAAACGGGAGCACAGAATAACAGAACAAACACTTGTCATATTCGGAAAGCTCCACAGAAAGTGTAAAGGATGGACGTTGCTTTACAATTCTGCTGAGATTTTGATCTCTGCCACATTGTTGTGGGAAGAATAATGAGTGAATGACGGATGCAGACCCATTGTGAAAGTCATTGTGGGGCTCCTCTGGCATACCTCCTGGAGAACAGCTGAAGATTGATATTTGATGCAAGTTGGCAAAGGGAATCGAAACAGTGTAATAATCTTAAAAATAAGCAGGCTGTTCAGTGCTTTGAATTATAGTTACTCCCTATTTTTTACCAATAATAGTTATAAAATATGCACAGCCAAAACAACACTCTGCAAGCAATTTCCAAATGAACATATTGAAAAATTAGCATTTAATATTTTTTTTGTTAATGATTGACACATAGCAACTGATTCTCATTCATTCTTTCTGAATGCACAAAAGAGTATCGTGGCCTGAAGAATAGCTGGTTTCTGGAACAAGCTGCCAGAAGTGCTGGTGGGTGTAGGAACAGTAAGAACATTTAAAAGGCATCTTGATAGGTAATTGAAAGAGCAAGGGAGTGGGATTAGCATAGATGGTCGGCACAGACGTGGTTAGCCAAAGGGGCTGTTTCTATGCTGCACAACTCTATAAAGCTTAAACGTTAACATTTTTCATGAAAAACAGAGCACATGTTTATATTAAAGGCATATCATTAGAAGTATTTACTTTCCACAGCTCAGTACACAGTTGAGGAACTAGCATATTCTTGCTTTTCAAAAAAAGAAACCTGCAGATGCTGGATATCTGAAATAAAACAAAAGCTAACCAGTCAGCGGAAAGACAATACATGATTACAATCGAGCCATTCACAACGTACAGATATACAGATAAGGGAATAACGTTTGGTGCAAGATAAAACCAGTAAAGTCTGATCAAAGATGGTCCGAGGATCCCCAATGAGGTAGATAGTAGTTCAGGATTGCTCTCTAGTTGTGGTAGGATGGTTCAGTTGCCTGATAACAGCTGGGTAGAAACTGTCCCTGAATCTGGAGTTGTGCATTTCTATAACTTTTGCCCGAGGGGAGAAGAGGGAGTGGCCAGAGTGCAACTCATCCTTGATTATGCTGCTGGCTTTGCCAAGGCAGCGTCAGGTATAAACGGAGTCAATGAAAGGAAGGCTGGTTTGTGTGATGGTCTGGGCTGCGTCCACAATTCGCTGCAATTTCTTGTTAACAGAGGAACAGTGTTAACAGAGGAATATTCCTCCATAATAATGGGAGACAATGCAAAGGTGTGGCAATGAAAACTAGAGGATAGTTTCATGGATACAATCTACAGTGCTTGGAAGAGTTTTATTGTGGACATTAATAGAGGAAAGAATCTAATGGGCTACCTGCTTATGTTGCAGCTGCCAGTACAAGTTGGCTCCAGGAACATGTTGCGGATGTAAGCCGAAGGTAAGAGTGATACAGAAATGTTGATTATGACATTGTGTTGTTAATCCTATATTTAAAAAAACCATATTGATCACCTGTACAGCTTGATTTGAGTTTATCTAACATTATTGAGTATATACTTTTTTTTTGGGGGGGGGGGGGGTCATGTTGCAGTTATGACATTGGTGAGGGCATATTTAGTATTACTAGACCAAGTGCAGACCAAAGGCAATATTCCACCACTGACCCGTAGCGCCCAACTGAGGGGTTCCCATTGTGACGCCATAGATCTCCGTTGTGACGCGAATCACGGCAACCCTCCTCCAACTGCGCCTCGCCATCTTCCTACCCCTATCCTCCTCCATTACCCTTCATCCCCCAGCACTCCCTCCCCCTCCTCTTCACGCTCCCTCTTCTTTCCCCTCTCCTCCCCCACTCCCTCCCTCACCTCTCCCTCCCTCTCCTTTCCCCCACCCTCAGTCACTCCCTCCCTCCCTCCATAACCCCTCTCCCGTCCCTACCTCCGTCCTCTCCCTCTATGTCCCCGCTCCACCACTCCTCACCTCCCCCACTGCCCTCCCCTTCCTCTATCCCCCACTCCCCCCTCCTCTCCCTCTATCCCCCCTCCTCCCCCACTCTCCCTCCTCACCTCCCCCCCTTTCTCCTCCCACCCCATCCCTCCCCCCCTCCTCACCTCCCCCCTATCCCACCCCCGCCCCCACGATAAAAATCATGATTTTTTAATATAAATGAGATTTGGGATCCCATTGTGAAGTCATTGTAACGCGGCTGAAGGGCAGGGCAAGTGGAAAAGTAATTTGAAAAGTGATTTTTGTAATGTTTAAAATGTCAATATCTTGTAAAATATACCATCAATCTGAACGAAATGTTTCATTTACATCACAGGACAATGGTGAGTAAGGTGGGCCAAAAATTGTAGCGCTATCGTGTAGCGTTTTGGCGGGGTTTTGGGATATCACACACACGCACACACGCACGCATACAAACAAGATGAGAGTTTTAGTAATATACTAGACTAAGTGGGACCCGTTGGGTCCCAGGTTCACAAGTCAATCCATTTCAAGTCAAGCACAGGGCAGGCGGGGCCAGCCAACAATACAATCCATTTGCTTTCATTTCAGGTGAAGTCAAGCAAAGCAAAAGCACAGGGCAGGCCAAACAACTCATTTAATTTCATTAAGGGCTAACAAATCATTTATTGCAAGCACATTAAGGGTTAACAAATCATCATTCATTTCAAGCACATTGCTGGCTAACAAATCATTTATTGCAAGCACATTAAGGGTTAACAAATCATCATTCATTGCAAGCACATTGCTGGCTAACACATCATTTATTGCAAGCACATAAAGGGTTAACCACATAAAGCACATAACCACATAAACCACATAAAGCACATAAAGGGTAGACTCACAGTTCAGTAGATTCACAGCAGAATCACAGAGTGACTGGCTCATGTCCAGGCATCCGGGGTTTTACAGTCCTGCCCCCCCCCCTCCCCCAGGGGCGTTACCTTCATCATGGTGATTGACAGGCAAGAGGACCAATCAGCTAATCTCAAGATTTTAAAAACATTCATAACTTATTTTTTCATCGATCGAAAAAATCCTCGAGGCAGCCTCAGTGGAGGAGGACTGTGAGTAAGATGGCCTGAAATCATAGCGATATATGGTAGCGTTCTTTCTAAAATCAATATACAGCGCAGACAGGAAGTGGTCAAGATGATACTTTTAGTTATATATAGATAGATAAATGTTCAGTTTTGGGTACCATGTTATAGGAAAGATGTTGCCAAGCGCATGAGGATGAGGGGTGATCTTATGGAAGTGTACGGAATCGTGAGAGGAATAGATCAGGTAAACACACAGAGTCTCTTGCCAAGAGCAGGGGACTAGAGAACCAGAGGACATAGGTTTAAAGTGAGGGGGGAAAGATTTAATAGGAACCTGAGGGGTAACTTTTTTTACACAAAGGGTGGAGGGTATTTGGAATAAACTGCCGGAGGAGGTAGTTGAGGCAGGTACTATCGTAATGTTTAAGAAACATTCAGACAGGTACATGGACAGGATAGGGTTAGAGGGATAAGAGCTAAACACGGGAAGGTGGGACTAGTGCAGATGGGACATGTTGGTCGGTGTTGGGCAGCTGGGCCCGTTTCCACAGTGTATGCACTTCAAATATATTTGAGAGCTAATGAGCATAGTTGAGGGATAGAATCAAAGATTTGCAACACTGAAGGAGCAAATCTAAACGGAGCAACTCAGCCTAATGTACATTGTAGCATTAGGTCACGGCTCCTCTCGTGCACATCCAAGTTGTTTTTAAAATGTAGACACAGGAGACTACAGTTGCTGAAATCTGGAGCAACAAACTGCTGGAAGATCTTAGCAGGTCGAGCAGCATCTGTGGATGGAAACGGACACTCAACCCAAAACATCACTGTTCATTTCCCTCCACAGTTACTGCTTGACTCGCTGAGTTCCTACAGGAGTTTATTTTTTGCTATTTTTAAATTTCTGATGCCATACCAAGCCCTGAGAGAAAACTTGTTTTCTTACCTCCCTCCTATCAATTGCTTTAAATCGATTTCCTCCACCATTTAAGTCGCCAATCAATCTTATTTGTTTCAAATAAATCATTTAATCTTTCTTCATAGCTACATTTTTTTTCCAGTCCAGATTTAGTCCTTGTAAATCTCCTCTGAAACTTCTCCATTGCAAATGCACCTTTCTGTAATGTGGTGATCTAAGTTGTATGCAGTTCTCAGTCCATAGTATACCTATTATAAACCGTTATACCAGGACCTCCAAATGTTATGTGTAAGAAGGAACTGCAGATGCTGGTTTAAACCTTCTTGAGTCTCGACACGAAACGTCACCCATTCCTTCTCTCCAGAGATGCTGCCTGTCCCGCTGAGTTACTCCAGCTTTTTGTGTCTATTCTCCAAACGTTATGTTCTATGCCTTGCTCATTAAAGGAATGCACTCGAAAGGGATGTCATTGTATCATCATGTCCCGCTGCCTCTGAAAATTTGTGGACATGCACACTGAAGTTTCTCTGTTCCTCAGCACCTCTTGTTATCTTCCCAGATTGTCCACATCAGTTGTTTGTCCTCACACCTCCCCAGATTGAATTCCATTTGCCACATTTCTGCTCTGCTGAGCAGACCAACCAAATCTTCCCACAGTCTAAAGTTTTCTTCCTCACCTACAAGGCCACTTTTCATACTGACTGCAAGCTTGTTTATTAAGCCTCCTACCTTTAAATCCATCCTCAACATTTACTGCAAAAACAAGGTTCAGAATACTTAATATTATGATGGACTTCCATTCAAAAGACCCATGAAATATTATCATTTGTTTCCATTGTTGGGTTCAGTTTTTCTCACTATTGAATCCGCATTGAATAGAGTTTTTTGACCAACCTCTCATGACAAACATTATCAAAAACCTTTTTTAAAATCTATATAGATCACATCCAAACCATCCTCATCGGCCTCCTTGCAAGCTCCACAGAAAACACGATCAATGTATGAGATCTGACCTTCCATTATCAAACGCATGCTGACTATCTTCGATTAATCTCTACCTTTCTAATGAAGATTTATAAGGTCCCTCAGAATTGATTTAAATAATTTACCCATTTTGCGTTGAACCAACTGGCTTGCAATTACACAGTTTATCCCTTTCACCCTTTTTAAACAATGGTAGAACAAAAGCAGTTTTCCAGTCCTCTGTTATCAAGATAGGTAGGTTTTGCTAATGCAGGTAATTTGAACAGAGTATCTTCAGCCATTAGAAGCCTTGTGTAAAGTCTCCATTACCACAAAAGAAATCATTGTGTGGAAGAGTGTAATTTAAGCCATCTTCAAAACCTAAATTAAATACCTTGATCTTACTACAAGATGCCAAATTAGAAGTTTTTGAAGTAGCTGAAGGGTAATTGTTCTAATTTGTTCTTTCCTCACAATCGGACAGATTGATGTGATTTAGATAAAGATTAACCTTGTTGAGTAGGGGCATAGCAGCTGATCACAC
The DNA here is from genome assembly GCA_038087875.1 of Malacoraja senta. Classification (NCBI taxonomy): domain Eukaryota; kingdom Metazoa; phylum Chordata; class Chondrichthyes; order Rajiformes; family Rajidae; genus Malacoraja; species Malacoraja senta. Next base: position 122,736,931 of record CM075978.1, on the reverse strand, counting down.
AGCGTCCCAGTGGACTGCACTTTCACAAAACTACCTGCAAAAGATCAAACATTTGAGAAGTTTGTGTTGCAATCACAAACTCGCCTTGTGGGCAAAAAGATAATCCTGTAGTCAGGGGAACTGTCTTTCACACCAGCTTCATTTAATGTATCTTAGCTGCAAGTATACCTACAGGTAACTGTAAATACAGTTAAACTGTATACTGAACCATCCTATCATCAACTAAAGAGCAGTTCTGACCTACCATCCACCTCACTGGAGACCCTCTGACTATCTTTAATTGGACTTTACTGGAATTTGTCTTGTGCTAAACATTATTCTCTTTATCCTGTATCTCCATGGTTCAATGGTCCTTTATTGTCACATGTACCATTTAAGGTACAGTGAAATTTGATTTACCATACAGTCATACCAGAAAAAAGCAACAAGACGCACAACTACATAAAAGTTAACATAAACATCCACAACAGCGGCTCCCCACATTCATCTGTACACTGGACAGCTTGATTGTAATCATGTATTGCCACTGACTGGATAAGACACAATCAAAACCGCATGTACCTCGGTTGTGACAATAAATTAAACTAAATATTTACATTGTAGCTCCAAATTTAAAATTGTTTTGCAGTTATTAAGGATTATGTCATGCTTTAAAAGCAAGGATAGGAACATACATTGGCACCTGCATTTTAAGGGAAAGGGCAAACTTGAACATATGAATAATATAATATACAGTATAGCATATTGTTTAATACATAAAATAAATACCCTGGAGTAACAACAGGGCTGTAATTTCATCGTTGAACTCTGATAATTATAAAGCACTAAAGCTTTACTCGTGAAAATTATTACATCATCTTCAACCTTGGATCAGGTTACAGCTTCTCAATCACACCCAGGGATTCACTCTTATTATGTGAGTGGGTTTGAGAGAGTTGTTTTGCAAATGGACTTTTTTTTGCCAGCTGCATAAATGTTAGTTATTTCCATCCATTTATTCTTTACTGTTTGTGCTTTGAAAATCTTAAAAGTCGTTGCAAGTAAAAATTACAATTTGTGTAGACATTATTGGCAGACAAAATAGCTGCAAACCATTTTTAAAATGGTTCTTACTTTTACCAAGTCTTGCCGTGATATACAAAACCTGTGGATGCCTGTAGATTCTTCAAATTATTCATGCTGAAAGTGAGAATTTTTTCTAAACAGTGCATATAAAAAAATTCTCAGTGTGGAAAAATTGATATAACAAGCCTTAATTGTGGTACAAGAGACTGCATATGCTGGAATCAGGCAAAAAAACAAAGTGCTGGAGGAAAGCAGGTCAGGCAGCAGCATCTGTGGTGGGAAAAGTACAGTAGCCACTTCAGTTCAGGTCCCTTCTTCAGTCTCAAGAAGGGTCCTGACCAAAACATCATCAGAACATTTTCTTCCACAGATCCTGCCTGACCCATTGAGTTCCTCCAGCACATTGTTTTTTGCTTGTGTCTGTGCTTACATTAATAGAGTTGCCAAGTTATCTCCTTGCAGGCTGTGTTTCCACGACTCCTGATGAAAACTGCCAGGGCAGCAGTTCTTAGTATTAATTAATGGGATAACAAGGAAAAACAATATGTCTTCAAAGATTTTGAAGTGTTCAATCATGTATAGGCAGATGAGATCAGTTTAACTTGGCATCATGTTCAGGACAAACATTGTGGGCCGAAAGGCCCTTCTTGTGCTGTACTTACTGTTCTATGTTCTAAAAAGTGTTGTTATAATGCTGACATCAAATTTTGTATCCATAATGTTGTTAGTCAATAAATTAAATGATGGTATTATACTTATGAAGACTATGAAATAGTTTCAGAATAGAACTATTTCTGAAAATCTTATTTATATTTCACTTTCAGCTTATGTGGAATAATTCCGAGTCTAAGCAGCATTTTGCTTCCTCGTATGAACCCATTTGTCCTAATTGACCTTGCAGGAGCATTGGCACTTTGTATCACCTACATGTTGATTGAAATAAAGTAAGTGGTGTACATTGCATGTTCTGCATTACAATTGAACTATGACACATTTGGAAACCAGACATAAAGGTATAGAAAATGCAGTTTAAAACATCATTTAAAAAAAAAAATTACTCATGGAAACCACAAACCTCACCTGTGATTTCCCTTCTCTACAGAATTAATTAAGTTATTCTTAGTGTGTCTCTTTCAATGTCTCACCACACACCCCTGCTTTTGTCTTTTTCTACACCATGTGGACATGGGCCCAGACTATCACGCAAACCAAGCTCCTTTCCATTGACCCCATTTACACTTCACATTGCCTCATCAAAGCCACCAGCATAATCAAGGACCAGTCTCACCCCGCCATTCTCTCTTTTCCCCTATCCCATCAGGCAACAGGTACAGAAACTTGAAAAGGCATCCCTCCAGATTCAGGGACAATTTCTTCCCAGTTGTTATCAGGCAACTGAACACCAGTTAGAATGAGGTCCTGACCTCCCATCTACCTCATTGGAGACCTTTGAACTATCTTCAATAGACTTTACCGGACTTTACTTTGCACTAAATGTTATACTCTTTATCCTGTATCTGTACACTGTTAATGGCTGGATTGTAATCATGTATAGTATTTTCATTGACTGGATAGCACACAAGAGAAAGCTTTTCAGTTTCAGTTTAGCTTATTATCACGTGTACTGAGGTGCAGTGAAAAGCTTTTGTTGGGTGCTATCCAGTCAGCAGAAAGACAATTCGTGATTACAATCGGGCCATTTACAGAGTATAGATACATGATAAGGGAATAACATAACAAAGTCCGATCAAAGATAGTCCGAAGGTCACCAAAGAGGTAGATAGTAGTTCAGCACTGCTCTCTAGTTGTGGTAGGATGATTCCGTTGCCTGATAACACTGTACCTCGGTACATGCAACTATAATAAACTAAACCTAAACGTCCATTTGAGCATGAATTTATTTTCTGCCAATGTTTTTGACTGCAATGTTTCCCTTGGCTAGTTTTTCTACACCCTCTGGTCATATTTCAAAGAAGGAATCTGTAGGCATGAAGTAATTGCCTTATTTTTTATTCGAAGGATGTGTTCACAGGGTAAATTAGTGTTTAATTGCCCGTCAATGATTGCCCTTGAGAAGTTGCCTTCTTGAACCGTCGCATTCTTGTCAGGGAGAAAGTTCCGGGATTTTAACCCAGTAATGGTGACCCAGCAATTGACTTTTTTTTGTTGACAGCATCCAGTTCTAACTCCATTTTTCTCAATCCCACAGATGTGTTGTGAATCTGCTCAACTGGCATTATAATTGAACCAGATTTTCTTAACTAAACTGCATCCTTTTGCATCATAGAAAATCAATCAGTATAAAACTACAATATCTAAATCTACAGACTAAAAAAAATAGAAGTCTATATCATTAACCTTTACTCACCAACTATTTTTCTCCTCCATTCCCAGTAATTATTTTGCTGTGGATACAGCGTCAGCTATAGCTATCGCAGTTATGACATTTGGCACAATGTATCCAATGAGTGTCTACAGTGGAAAGGTGCTACTTCAGGTAGGCGATCTCATATCAAATGTCCAATCAAATACAGAAAATATATCTGATTACCAATAAATTAGGCTCTTGCTTGAATTGTGTAGAATAAAACATAATTTCTTTTCAAAAGAATCATATGATTGACACACGATTGAGTGTGTCAAATTTTAATATTGTGGGATTTGTATACTTTGGTCCTCTTGCATCTTGGGAGAACATTTGGCATTTTATAACATGCAGAAACAATTCCTCTTGGTTAGCTTACTGTATGAACATCAAATTCTTCAATTTTAACCAAACCCTACCCCCCTTTTTTTTTGCACCCCTCTCTTCCCCAATGCCCCACCTGGACTCGCACCTGTTGGTCCCCTCCCCTTCCACCTACATTCCTTCCTTTAACTTCACATTTCATAAATCTTCAATCCTTTTGTCTCACACATTCATGCATTTAGATGAACAAGGACTGATTAGGGATAGTCAGCATGGTTTTGTACGTGGGAGGTTGTGTCTCACGAATCTGATTGAGTTTTTTGAAGATGTGACCAAAAAGATCGATGAGGGCAGAGCTGTAGGTGTTGAATATAAGGACTTCAGCAAAGCATTCGACAAGGTTCCGCATGGCAGGCTGCTCTGGAAACTTAGATTGCAAGGGATCTAAGGAGAGATAGCTGAATGGATCGAAAACTGGCTTCATGGAAGGAAGCAAAGGGTGATGGTGGAAGGTTGTTTCCCGGACTGGAGGACTGTGACTAGTGGTGTGCTTCAGGGTTCAGTGCTGGGCCCGTTATTGTTTGTCATCTATATCAATGATTTGGATGAGAACATATATGGCAAGATTAGCAAGTTTGCTGATGATACAAAATTGGGTGATTTTGCAGATAGTGAAGATGGTTGTGGAAAATTGCAGCAGGATCTTGATCGATTGGCCAGCTGGGTTGAGTAATGGTTGATATAATTTAATACAGAGAAATTGAGGTGTTGCATTTTGGGAAGTCTAACATGGGCAGGACCTACAGAATGAATGGTGGGGCTCTGGGGAGTATTGTAGAGTAGAGGGATCTAAGATGGCAGGTGCATGGTTCCTTGAAGGTGGAGTCGCAGGAAGATCGGTGGTGAATAGGCTTTTGGCACATTGGTCTTCATCCGTCAGAGTATTGCATATAGAAGTTGGGAGGATGCTACTACGAAGATTTACGAGGATGTTGCCAGGACTAGAGGGTCTGAGCTATAGGGAGGGGTTGAGTAGGCTGGATCTCAAGGTGAAGTGGAAAAGATTTAATAGGAATCCGAGGGGTAACTTTTTCACACAAAGGGTGGTAGGTGTATGGAACAAGCTGCAGAGGAGGTAGTTGAGGCTGGGCCTATCCCATCGTTTAAGAAACAGTTGGACAGGTACATGGATAGGACAGGTTTGGAGGATATGGACCAAACACGGACAGGTGGGACTAGTGTAGATGGGACATGTTGTCCGGTGTGGGCAAGTTGGGCCAAAGGGCCTGTTTCCACGATGTATCACTGACTCACACATTCCTTTCTCATCTTTCCCCTTTGTCCAACCATTTGTTTATCAAAAACCTCCTCACCTGTATCCATCTATTACATGCTCCACTTTCTCTCCCCCCCCTTCCCCCACACCACAATCAGTCTGAAGAAGGGTTCCGACTCAAAACGTCACCTATCTGTTCTCCAGAGATGTTGCCTGTTCTGCTGAGTTATCCAGCATGTTGTGTCATTATGACATATTATAACACCAAGTTGTTGATGGAATCAGTTTTTAGATTATCAATGAAAAGTACAGTATAAAATTCACGTTACAGCTTCAGCTATTTATTGGTGTGGAACGTGAGGTCGTGTTGGCAAGGAAAGGGGTTGATAATGATGAGAGGCAATGTTAATTTCATGAAAAGGTTTGTTCTTTGCATAAAGGGTGCAATTTGTGACCCGTCTGGTATTTATTTTTGCAGACAACACCTTCGCATGTGATTGGGCAGTTGGACAAGCTTCTCAGAGAGGTATGCATTGGAATAAAGATTCTTGAGAATAACAATAATATTTGCTTCTTTTATACACTGTTTGAATCCTTTCTGTCTTGTGTGTCACAAGTCATTTACCCAGATACATTAAACTGGAAGGCTTCCACAGTGGCTACATTTTCATTTGAACTAAATCACAGATCCATCTGTTTTTATTGCAAAATTAAAGAATTTGGGATGTTCCCAATCACTCAGATATGAATAACTCAGCGGGTCAGGCAGCATCTCTGGAGAAACGGAATAGGTGGCGTTTCGAGTCGGAAGCCTTCTTCAGACCTAAAGGGTGTTCTGACCTGAAACATCACCTATTCTCCAAGATGCTGTCTAACCTGTTGAGTTGCTCCAGCATTTTGTGTCTATCTTTGGTATAAACAAGCATCTGCAGCTCCTTCCTAGACCCAGATTGGAATATACTTGCATCTAACTTGATTTCCACGAGTGCAAGTTGAGAAAATTTGATTATTTGTGCACTCATAGGAGGCAGGGCCAGATGACTGAAAGTTTTGAAAGATGAAGACGTTAATGGCTGCATCCTGAGTTAGAGTCATAGAGAGTAATGGTGTCATACCCACACCGACCAACATGTCCCATCTATACTAGTCCCACCTGCCTGCTTTTAGCCCATATGCCTATATACCTTATCCATGTACCTATCTTAATGTTTCTTAAACATTTATTTCTCAGGTTACTGTATTCCCAAAGCTGTTGAATTTCAGCTGGTTTAAGTCTTTAATCCATTTAACATATTGTAGACTGACATTTTATTGCTATGCTGCTTGCGATATTGTCTTTCACTTGAGACATTAAAGTGCAATGGATATAATGCACTTTTCGAGGAAGACTGTGTCCTGACCATCGCTAGTCGTTCAACCAACATTGCAAGCGGATAAACGTATTGCTGGAGCATACACTTGAATGTTATGTTTAAGAAAGAACTGCAGATAACATATAATGTCATCATATGCACTCAGTTTGATATCCCTTTAGTGATGAATTCCTGTGAATAAATATCTTCTAAGTTCTCTGTATTAGAATAATTGCAAGGTATTTCAATTTTTTCAGCTTACTTTATTATTGTCATGTGTACCGAGATGCAGTAAAAAGCTTTTGTTTGCATGCTTGCTATCCAGTCAAAGAAAAGACTATGCATGATTACAATCAAGCTGTCCGCAGTGTATAGATAAAGGATAAAGGGTACTGCTGTTTTAGGATAGATGCAATAACAGAAGCATTAAGTTCTATGGAAGATTCCAGCATCTGTTCGATAGAGCTCTTAAAGATAGCGGTCAGGAGATATGGTGAGAAGGCTGGAACGGGATACTGAATGTGGATGAACAGCCATGATCATAGTGAATGGTGGTGCTGGCTCGAAGGGCCGAATGGCCTACTCCTGCACCTATTGTCTATTGTCTATCTGCAGTTCCTTGTGTCCAGCAAAAGTACAAAGGATCTGAATATTAAAGGGAGAAACTGCTGGAAGAACTCAGCAGATCAGGTAGTATTAGTCAGGAAAGAAATAGTGTTGATATTTTGGGTCAAGAACTCGTCCTCAAAACTGGGGGAAGAGTGGAGGATGTAGGTCTTCACCCCTGATTCCCTTGTGCTCATCGCCCAGTTCTGATGAGTCCCTGACCCAACATGAACTGATTTTTCTTTCCACAGCTGCTGTTTGATTGGTTCTTCCAGCATTTCTACTGTTTCAGATTCTGCAGTTTTATTTGGTTTCGAAAATGATTTATTGGTCTTTTTCAAGATTATTGAACGGCATGTCCTTTGGCGACATAACTGCCTTGTGAGGAGTTAAATTGAGTGGCTGACATGTAGGACAGTAGATTGCACAACTAACGGCTGGAAGAAACGTGACAGCATAAAGCAGCAGCAAAAAGCCTGAAACATTCTCCATGCTGCTTTTTTTATTATCAAGAATGATCTTTTCATTGCCCAATGCGAATCTTTTGAAAAATGTTTTGGAAAGAATAGGGCAACACAGTGATGCAGATGGTAGAGGTGCTGCCTCAGTGCCAGAGACCTCCATTCGATCCTGACCGTGTAGAGTTTGCACGTTCTCACTGTGACTGCATGGATTTCTTCCAGGCCCTCGGATTTCCTCCCTCATCCCAAATAAGCGCAGAGATTTTAAGTTAATTGACATCTGTAAAATAGTCCCCAGTGTGTAGGGAATGGATGAGAAAATGCTAGTTAATAATAATAATAAAACCAGTGTTAAAGGGTGATCGATGGTTGGCATGGACCGAAGGGCTTTGTTTCCATGCTCTATCCATGTGTATCTAAAAAGATAGTTTGACAGCATCATAATAATGATCTTTCAAAACCAAAGTGTTCTGCTATGTAATTTTTCTGTGCTTCCATGGTTAAGTAACTTGACAAGTCCTAGTGAAAGCAGTTGTGAAAAGTTGAAGCTGCTTATAAGTAAGTCTAAAATGTCACTGCAAGTTAATAGTTTGGTGTTTCTGTGGCAGGTCTCCACCTTGGATGGTGTTCTTGAAGTGCGGAATGAACATTTTTGGACCCTAGGATTTGGAACTCTGGTATGATCCTTAAATGTGAATTTAATAGTGACAAACTTAAGTGCCCTGAGTCACTAATGACTATTACCTCTTCATCCTTGTGTTACCAATTCCCTGCTGTCACTCCCTCGTATTGTAATAAATATCAATTAACTCTTATTGTAATAAACTCCTATGGTTAGATGCCTCACAGCACTAGAATCCCGAGTTCGATCTTGACCTCGGGTGCTGTCCGTGTGGAGTTTGCACATTCACCCTGTGACCACGGATTTCCTCCGGGTGCTCCAGTTTCCTCCCACATCACAAAGATGTGCGGGTTTGTTGGTTATTTGGTCTCTGTAAAATTGCCCCCAGTGTGTAGGAAAAGAATGAGAAATTGGGGTAACAGAACTAGTGTGAGTCCATGGTCGGCGTGGACTCAGTGGGCCGACAATCATTACAAACAGTAACTTTGCTTTTATTACTTTGCTATATCCCACATGTTCTGTCATTGCAATCGTTTGTTTCAATGTCTGAATTTTTTTTTTCCTTTTGCGGTTCAGCTTTCATTTTGGAAGTGGGAGCAAGTCATTTTAAAAAGTAGGTTTCAACTGAGTCTAATAATGATGAAAGCAGCCAAAAAGCTTAAGTTCTTAGCGTTGTGAAGAAGTGATTAGGAGATGGGGTTAGAAAGATCTGAAACTTAGCTTGACTCCTGTTCCTCCCATCATAACCATATAACCATTACAGCACGGAAACAGGCCATCTCGGCCCTTCAAGTCCGTGCCGATCATTTAAAATTTTTTTTTAAATAAATACTTCCCCCTAGTCCCATCTACCTGCACTCAGACCATAACCCTCCATTCCTTTCCCGTCCATATACCCATCCAATCTATTTTTAAAGGATAAAATCGAACCAGCCTCCACCACTTCCACTGGAAGTTCATTCCACACAGCTACCACTCTCTGAATAAAGAAGTTCCCCCTAATGTTACCCCTAAACTTCTGTCCCTTAATTCTCAAGTCATGTCCCCTTGTTTGAATCTTCCCTACTCTCAATGGAAAAAGCTTATCCACGTCAACTCTGTCTAACCCGCTCATAATTTTAAAGACCTCTATCAAGTCCCCTCTTAACCTTCTGCGCTCCAAAGAATAAAGACCTAACTTGTTCAACCTTTCTCTGTAACTTAGTTGCTGAAACCCAGGCAACATTCTAGTAAATCTCCTCTGTACTCTCTCTATTTTGTTGACATCCTTCCTATAATTAGGCGACCAAAATTGTACTCCAATCATGTCAGGGTAGGCTGAAGCACAACATAGCCCGAGACTTGATTTCAAAATTTGGTGAAAACGGTAAGGAAACAAAGCATTTGTAAAAGTAACATCAGGGAATCGGTTACACAAGGTACAAGTACTGTGAAATGGGCTTTTGGATTGGATTATAGAATCTATGATGCAGAAAATCACGTTTTAGCAAATTTGAGAGCATTATGGAAATGTCAAGGTTAATTGTATTAGCCGTAGTCATAGAATCATACAGTGTGGAAACTGGCCCTTCAGTCTACTTGTCTACCAACCAACATGCCCCATCTACACTAGTTCCACCTGCCTGCGTATGTCCAATAACCCTCTGAACCTATCCCATCCATGTACCTGTCTAAATGTTTCTCAAACTTCATGATAGCACCTGCCTCAACTACCTCCTCCAGCAGCCTGTTCCATACACCCACTGTGTAAAATGTTACCCCTTAGGATCCTATTATGTCTTCCCTCCCCCCTCACCTTAATCCTATGTCTTCTGTTTCTCGATTCCCCTACTCTGGGCAAGAGACCATGAGTTTACCCGATCTATTATGATTTTGCACATCTCCATAAGATCACTCCTTGTCTTCCTGCACACCAAGGAATAAAATCCTAGGCTGCTCAATCTTTCCCGAAAGCTCAGCCACTGAGGTCCAGGCAACATCCTCATAGAAACATAGAAAAACAGGTACAGGAGTAGGCCATTCGGCCCTTCAAGCCAGCACCGCCATTCAATATGATCATTGCTGATCATCCAAAATCAGTACCCCATTCTGGCTTTTTCCCCATATCCCTTGATTCCCTTAGCCCTAAAAGCTAAATCTAACACTCTCTTGAAAACATCCAGTGAATTGGCCTCCACTGCACTCTGTGGCAGAGAATTCCACAGATTCACAACTCTGGGTGGAAAAGTTATTCCTTATCTCAGTCTTAAATGGCCTACCCCATATTCTTAAAGCCCTGTCCCACGATACGAGTTCATTCCAAGAGCACTCCCGAGTTTAAAAAAAAAATCAAACTCGTGGTAAGCACGGAGAATGAACATAGCGGGTACGTCGGAGCTCGGGAACGTCTCTTAGCGCTACCGGCAGGTACTCGCGAAGACTCGCTAACGGCAGGTAAGCACGGGAAGACTCGTGAAGATTTTTCAACATGATGAAAAATGTCCACGAGAGCCCCGAGCACTGACGAGTGGCCATTACCGTAAATCTCCGATTTTGAATCAGGGTAAACTCGAGAGAACTCTTGGAATGAACTCGTACCCTGGGAAAGAGCTTTTAAACTGTGATCCCTGGTTCTGGACTCCCCCAACATCGGGAACATTTTTCCTGCATCTACCCTGTCCAATCCTCTAAGAATTGTATATGTTTCTATAAGATCCCCTCTCATACTTCTAAATTCCAGCTAATTCAAGCCCAGTCGACCCATTCCTTCATCATATGTCAGTCCCGCCATCCTGGGAATTAACCTGGTGAACCTACGCTGCACTCCTTCAACAGCAATAATGTCCTTCCTCAAATTAGGAGACCAAAATTGCACACAATACTCCAGGTGCTGTCTCACTAGGGCCCTGCACAGCTGCAGTAGGACCTCCTTGCTCCTAAACCCAAATCCTCTCGCAATGAAGGCCATCATGCCATTGGCTTTCTTCACTGCCTGCTGTACCTGTATGCTTACTTTCAGTGACTGATGTACATGCACATGCACACCCAGGTCTCATTGCACCTCCCCTTCTCCTAATCTGACACCATTCAGATAATAACCTGCCTTCCTGTTCTTGCCACCAAAGTGGATAACATTTATCCACATTATACTGCATCTGCCATGCTTCTGCCCACTCACCCAACCTATCCAAGTCACCCTGCAGCCTCCTAGCATAATTTCTCGCAGCTAGCACCACCACCCAGCTTTGTGTTATCCGCAAACTTAGAGATGTGAATTCCCTCGTCTAAATCGTTAATATATATTGTAAACAACTGGGATCCCAGCACCGAGCCTTGCGGCACCCCACTAGTCACTGCCTGCAATTCTGAAAAGGATCCGTTAATTCCTACTCTTTGCTTCCTGTCTGCCAACCAGTTCTCCATCCGTCAATAGCCTACCCTCAATACCATGTGCTCTGATTTTGCACACTAATCTATTGTGCGGGACCTTGTCAAAGGCTTTTTTAAAGTCCACATACACCACATCCACTGACTGTCCCATATCCATTCTACTTGTTAAATCCTCAAAAAATTCCAAAAGATTAGTCAAAAGATTTCCCCTTCATAAATCCATGCAAACTTTGACATGGTCCTGTCACTGCTTTCCAAATGCACTGCTATAACATCTTTAATAATCGACTCCAGTATCTTCCCCACTACCGATGTAAGGCTAACTGGTCCATAAATTCCCCGTTTTCTCTCTTCCTCCTTTCTTAAAAAGTGGAGTTATATTGGCTACCCTCCAGTCCACAGGAACTGATCCAGAGTCGAGAGAACATTGAAAAATGATCACCAATGCATCCGCGATTTCTAGGTCCACTCCTTAAATACTCTGGGATGCAGACCTGGGGATTCATCTGCCTTCAGTCTCAGCAGTTTACCTAACAACGTTTTCTGACTAATGTGGATTCCCTTAAGTTCCTCCCTCCCACTACTAGATCCTTGGTCCCCTAGTATTTCCGGGAGATTGTTTGTGCCTTCCTTAATGAAGACAGAACCAAAGTACTTGTTTAACTGTTCTTCCATTTCCTTGTTTCCCAATATAATTTTACCTCTCTCTGACTGTAAGGGACCTACATTTATCTTCACTTGTCTCTCACTGTAAGGGACCTACATAAATCTTCTCTGCACCTTATCCAGCTTGACAACATCTTTCCTATAACATGGTGCCAAAAACTGAACACAATACTCTAAATGTGACCTATTATTGGAACAAAACCGATTGCAAATTTGTTTTCAAAACCTCGCCATCAAATATTTGACCGTTTGAGTCATTCTGCAAGATTCAGACTGCTGTGACAATAGATAAGGCACATTTAAAATATTTTTTTCCCTGTTGTGTATTTTCCCATGTAATTCTATCACCTTTGTTTATGTTCCAGCTTCGTGTCAATAAACCATTAAATGTCACTGTTTCTCCTCATAGACACATATTGAGCTTTTGCTTCTGTGTAAAAATAGATCTTGCAACATTTCATTTAAATTCACTTGGGAAATATTTCTAAACAAACAGACTGGTTCACAAAACATATTATCATTCTGTATTCGCAAACATAGATACACATGATTTTTTTGGGTGGCAGTTAATAAATGTGATCACAAATTTATTCTTTTAAATACTTTCGCAAGTACATGAATCAGGCTTTCGGGCTTTTATTAGGTGTGTGCAACGCATATGATACGAAACTGGCTGCAAACAGATAGTTGTGTTTGGACCATATTGGAACATGTTTCTGGAGAGCAAAATGTTTAATTACTTGTTGCAAACAATTAGACCCAAGAGAGCAAATCAGCATCTGAGAGACAGGTCTCAAGCCACATCAAGTGCGAACATGCCACACACTCAGACACAGTAGAAAATCTGAAGTAACAGGTGTGAAAATAGATTCTAGATCCATTCAGTTGTTATATTTGTAACACACATACTTTCCATTCAAATCCCTCTGCACCTTATCATATGAACTTTTCTTTATGCGTACCCTAAATGCATTTGGTGCTGCTGTTTGCTGATGCAGTCTGTATATATATATATATATATATCTATTAATTTTTTTACTCTTCCTCTTCTGAATTCTAATTTTAATTTTCTAGTTGCTATTTTATATTTGCTCAAAAAGCTGCTATATGTTCATAGGTCATAGGAGCAGAAATAGGCCATTCGGTCCATCGAGTCCACTCTGCCATTCAATCATAGCTGATCTAACTTTCTCTCTAAACCCCATTCTCCTGCCTTCTCCACATAACCCTTGACACCCTTACTAATTAAGAATCTGTCGATCTCCACCTTAAAAATACCCAATGGCAGTCTCCACAGCCATCTGTGGCAATGAATTCTACAGATTCATGACCCTCTGACGAAATAAATTCTTCCTCTCCTTTCTAAAGTTGCATCTTTTCTAAAGGTATGTACATTTAATACGTGATGCTGGGTGGAAAAGTTTCATTTTCCATCTCTCGCAGCACCTGTTTTAATGAACCAAGATTTGCATCACAATTTTCATTGATTGGAGTCCAGAAGGACCAGGTGACATGGTGATGAATGGCTGGAATTTCCAAATTAACATTGCAGCTCTTACCGTGGCACCTTGGTGTAAATAGAAACCACCACAGTGATATCACTTACGCTAAGATTACCATGTCAAACCTGCGGCATTCTGATACCTGCTGCTCTTGTACATTGTTGTCTAATACCCACTAGTTATCTGACCAGTACCCACTAGTTATCTGTCCACTAACTGCAGCACAGTGGAATTTTAGTGTCGTTGAAAGGTGAACAAATTCAACAGCCACTTTACATGCAGCAAGATCTCACGAGCAGCATTACAGCTAAGGTCACGATAATCTACCCTGCTGTTGTCAGTCGAGATGCGAATATCAGCCTTGACTTTCAGAACTCCCCCATTCAAAGAGTGTTATAAGATCTTCTACTTCCACCTGACAGTGCAGACAATGTTACACTGAAACGCTTGACCAGAAATGTTACTCCTCCATGACTTTGCATAGTTTTTTAGTTATTCATGCAGGGCATGTGGTCCATGGGTAACAATTTTTTTGCATCTTGTGTTTTCAAAAAATGTTTTTTAAAACTTTGTTGAGCTTTTTGCTTTTTTTTTTATGATGGTTGCAGTTTAAATTGTTCATTTCCTTACCCTGGTAAGATTAATTAGATGCCAAGCCGTTTGTTCCTGGTGGGGATATTTCCGGTGAAGCACATATCCCAAACAATCGCGGAGTCATTCCATTGCTTTTATCTTTTGCATGCAGAAGGTGGTGTCCCTGGCAACATTCTGGAAGATACTCCAGACCATTAGTCCGTCCTCTAGATTATTAATAACATAATCACCATGCTACCATGCTCTTTTAATCTGCCCAGATGAAGTGATACATTGAGTACAAATGATAGGATTCATGGTATCTCTTCCACCATATGTCCGTTAATTATGCTTAAGCACTTTCAGGCATAGGTTAGGGTTTATTATTGTCACGTGTACTGAGGTACAGTGAAAAGCTTAGTTGAAAAGCAGATACTGCACGTAATATAATCGTCAAACTCAAGTACAATAGGTAGAGCAAAGTGCAAGATACAGAGTGCAGAATAGAATTCTCAGCATTGTAGTGCATTAGTTCCATAGATAAAGTCCAATGTCTGCAATGGGGTAGAGGTGAATCGAACAATACCTCAGCTTATCAAAGGACCTCGGCCTCATTCACTCCTGGGGAAAACAAACCTAACCAGTCCATTCTCTCTCCACAACTGAACTCTTCCAATCCAGGCAACATCCTGGTGAATCTCCTCTGCACTCTCTCCAGTGCAACCACATCCTTAATGTAGTGTGGCAACTGCACAAGGTACTTCAAGTGTGGTCCAAGCTGTATTTTGTAAAGTTGCAACTCAACAGCCCAACTTTTATATTCTACTAGACCAAGTGCAGATCCGTTGGGTCTGCTCCCCCAACGCAATATTCTAGCACTCACCCGTTCCCCCAACGCAACCCGTTTGGCTTTTTTTGAAACTTTAATCATGAATAACCCGGGGGGTGGGGGCAGATGTGTGGCACTCGGCAGCTTGAGAGACCATTGTGATTGTTGCACTGGAGGGAGGAAGGGGAGGGAGGTTTGGAGCGCTGGAGTGCCCCTCCCTCCCAGAGTGGCCCGTCCTGCTTTGCGAGTACATTGTGACGTTTTCTTCCGAAATGGGTGAGTTTGAAGAAATCGGGCTGTTTTTTAAATTTCAACAATTAAAAACTTCGGAAATATAGTTGTTAATGCGACGGGAAGATGTTTATCGCCACCACGGGAGAAATGTGAGTAGGATGTGTGAAAATGGGAAGGCTGTGGCCTAGCGTTTGGAAGAAGATAGGAATTAACCAGATTGACACAGAGCCACATCGTGGGCACGAACAAGACAAAGACGTTTAGTTATATAGAGATGCCCCATCCAATAATGACAAACATGCAATATGCCTTCTTCGCCACCCTACAATTCTATGTTGTCACTTTCAGGGAACCCTAAACTTGAACCCCCAAGTTTAGTTTAGTATATTGTCACCTGTACCGAGGTACAGTGAAAAGTTTTTTGGATGCGTACTATCCAGTCAGCGGAAAGACTTTACATGATCACAATCGAGCCGTCCACAGTGTCCCTCTATCATCATCATTCCTTATCACCCTACTATTTACTATAAATGCCCTACTTCTATTTGACCACAAAATACCTCACCTCATACTTGTCAAGATTATAATTCTATCTGCCAACGTTCTGCCCAATGTTGCATCTTATTTACATCCTGTTGTAGCTGTAGATAGCCAAGCTCATTATTCATAACACCGCTAATTTTTGTGTCATCTACAAATTTACTGATCCTAACTTCTGTACTTACATTGAAATTGTTAAACTAGGATCTCGGCACAAATCCCTCTGGTGCACCACTGGTCATAGATTTCCATTCAGAAAACTATCTTTCTACCACTTCCCTCTGTTTCCTATCACCAAGACAATCTAAGATCCAGTCAGCCATCTCACCTTGGATCCTGTGTGTCTTAACCTTCTGGATCAACGTATCATTCAGGACCGTGTCAAATGCTTTACTGAAATCCATGTAGACGACATCTATTGCCTTGCCTTCATCAGTGTCCTTAGTTACCTTCTCAAAATACCTCATTCAAATTAGTGAGACGGGATTTCCCCCGCACAAAGCCATACTGACAATCCCTAATATGCCCATACCATTTTAAATATACATAAGTCCTATCCCTTTAGAATTTCCCCCCAATAATATTCCTACTACTGAAGTAAGCTTCATTAGTCTGTCATTACGTGATTTATCCCTCTTGCCCTTCTTCAGTAAAGGGACAGCGTTAGTTATCCTTCAGTCTTCTGGCACTGCACCTGTGGATAGCAAATATGATAAAATCTCAGATAACATTTCTGGAGAACAAAGTTAGGTGACATTTCTCATTGAGACCCTTCTTCAAACCATGCCATATGCCTTCTTCACCACCCTACTTATCTATAATGCACTTTCAGTGAACTTAAAGGCTGAAGAAGAGTCCCAACCTGAAAAGCCACCTATCCATGTTCTCCTGAGATGCTGCCTGACCTGCTGAGTTCCTCCAGCACTTTGTGTCTTTCAAACCAGCATCTGCAGTTCCTTTTGACTATACTTCCCTGCATTCTAGGGGTTCCTGTTTGTAATGTGCTCCAGTGTAGCTGTTGTATCAGCTGTATTCACTGGATTTGTTTACTGTTTGTGACTCTTAATTTTGCTATTTAACTATTTTGTACACATGTATATGCCATATCCTGGAAATATGTCCCTGTGGGTTATAAAACAAAGCACAATAACATGTTATGGTGATTAAAAGAATGAAAAATATTATGAGTCCTTTACCACAGTGACGCAGGAGTAGTGAAAAAAACCATCAAGGCCATTCCGTTCTCTCAGTTAACACGCTCTTATTGATTAATACATGAAGACTGGCTTCAGAAGGACCTGTGGCTTGGTATTGTCACTCGTAGAGTCTCACAGCAGGGAAATAGGCCCTTCAGCCCAACTCGGCCATGCCGACCATGATGGCCCATCGAAACTGTCCATCTTTGGTAATAAGGTAGCAAAATTGTGAAGTGAGATTGGAAAAGAAACAATGTAGTTAATATTGTAGGTATATTTACAGATTATACCAAAATAGGTGGTATAATGGATAGTATAGAAGACTCTGTAAGGCAGAGAATATCAAATATCAGCAGAGTCTAGCTCTTTCTGGAAGGTGGGCCCAGGGAAGCCAACCGAATTTAGGCATTATACTTTAGATATCAAACTAGGGCAGGAGTTGAACAGTAAATGGTAGATCCCTGAAGAGTGTTGTGGAACAGAAAGATCAAGTAGAACAGGTGTATGGTTCCCTGAAAGTGGCGATTCAGGTGGGCAGAGTGGTGAAGAAGGCATTTGGCATGCTTGCCTTCATTGGGAAGGGTATTGAGTACCAAGATTGGAACCTCATGATGCAGCTGTACAAGTCGATGGTGAGACCACACATGGAGTAGTGTCTGCAGTGCTGGTCACTCACCTACAGGAAGAACGGTATTAAGTTGGAAAGGATGCAGAAAAGATTCACCAGAATATTGCCTGCAATTGCAAACTTGAGATATAGGGATAAGTTGAATAGGTTGAGAATTTTGTCTTAACAACAGGAGCGTGAGGAGTGACCTTATCGAAATGTATAAAATCATGAAGTGCTTGGATAAAGCCAATACTCAAAGTCATCTTCCCAGAGTAGAGGATTCTAAAACGGGAAGGCATAGGCTTAAGGTGAGAGGAGAGAGATTTTAGAGGGATCTCATGGGAAACCTTTCCCACCGAGGATAGATAATATCTGGAATGCGCTGCCAGAAGAAGCTATAGAAGCAGATACAATTATGACTTTCAAAAGACATTTGACAGGTATATGAATAGGAAGGATTTGGCAGGCATGTGAGGACTAGCACAGAATGCCAACCAAGTTGGGCCATAGGGACTGTTTCCATGGTGTATAGCTCTATGACTCTGACTGAATATTTGTATTGTTACAATTTCATAAAGAGTTCAAGGAAGGTATGATTGGAGATGTTTTATAAACATAGAAAAATAGGTGCAGGAGTAGGCCATTCGGCCCTTTGAGCCAGCACCGCCATTCAATATGATCATGACTGATCATCTAAAATCAGTACCCTGTTCCTGCTTATTCCCCCATATCCCTTGATTCCTTTAGCCCTAAGAACTAAATCTAACTCTCTCTTAAAAACTTTTGTTGTTGTTGACTGATTTACAAACACACCTAGGTCTTGATGCACCTCCCCTTGTCCTAATCCCCTTTTATGTTGATGCTGCTGGTCATTTTGGGGCTAAACACAGTATCTCAAATACAATACTTGTAGATTTCCCATATTAGTTATTTTACTGTAATTGTATGTCAGAAACTCATGGATGAAGGGTTACTTTAACATTAGCAAATTTGCAGATGACACAAAGCTGGGTGGCAGTGTGAACTGAGAGGAGAATGCTATGAGAATGCAGGGTGACTAGGACAGGTGGGGGAGTGGGCAGATGCATGGCAGATGAAGTTTAATGTGGATAAATGTGAGGTTATCCACTTTGGTATCAAAAACAGGAAGGCAGATTACTATCTAAATGGCGTCAAGTTGGGAAAAGGGGAAGTACAACGGGATCTGGGGGTCATTGTTCATCAGTCTATGAAAGTAAGCATGCAGGTACAGCAGGCAGTGAAGAAAGCAAATGGCATGTTGGCCTTTATAACGAGGATTCGGGTATAGGAGCAAAGAGGTCCTTCTGCAGTTGTACAGGGCCCTAGTGAGACCACACCTGGAGTATTGTTTGCAGTTTTGGTCCCCTAATTTGAGGAAGGACATTCTTGCTATTGAGGGAGTGCAGCGTAGGTTTACAAGGTTAAATCCCGGGATGGCGGGACTGTCATATGCTGAGAGAATGGAGCGGCTGGGCTTGCACACTCTGGAGTTTAGAAGGATAAGAGGGGATCTTATTGAAACATATAAGATTGTTAAGGGTTGGGCATGCTAGAGGCAGGAAACACGTTTCCGATGTTGGGGGAGGCCAGAACAAGGGGCCACAGTTTAAGAATAAGGGGTAAGCCATTTAGAACGGAGATGAGAAAACACTTTTTCTCACAGAGAGTTGTGAGTCTGGAATTCTCTGCCTCAGAGGGCAGTGGAGGCCGGTTCTCTGGATACTTTCAAGAGAGAGCTAGATAGGGCTCTTAAAGATAGCGGATTCAGGGGATATGGGGAGAAGGCAGGAACGGGGTACTGACTGGGGATGATCAGCCATGATCACATTGAATGGCGGTGCTGGCTCGAAGGGCCAAATGGCTACATCTGCACCTATTGTCTATTGTCTAAAACTGCACTTTATAAAAATGGTTCAATTTGCCATGCTACATGTTAACACCTTTACACAGAGGGTGGTGGGTATATGGGACCTGCTGCCAGAGGATGTAGTTGAGGCAGTAATATTTAAAAGACGGTAGACACAAAATGCTGGAGTAACTCAGCGGGACAGGCAGCATCTCTGGAGAGAAGGAATGGGTAACGTTCCGGGTCGAGGCCCTTCTTCAGACACAATCTTTCTTTCCTACACAATATTTAAAACATCTGGACAGGTACATGTTTAAGAGGGATATGGGCCAAATATGGGAAGGGGAACTAGCATAGACGTGACGCCTTAGTTGGCATGGCCATGTTGGGCCGAAGGGCCTGATTCCGTGCTGTTTGATTCAGTGACTGACTAATCAGCATGCTGAAATGCAATAAATAGTCATAGTCATACAGCAGGGAAACAGGCCCTTCAGCCCAACTTTCCCACACCAACCAACAAGTCTCATCTACACTAGTCCCACCTCCCTGCGTTTGGCCTATATCCCTCTCAACCAATCCTATCCGTGTACCTATCTAAATGCGTCTTAAACATTGCGATAGTACCTGCCTCAACCACCTCCTCCGGCGCCTCATTCCATACACCCACCATCCTTTATAGAAACATAGACATAGAAAATAGGTGCAGGAGTAGGCCATTCGGCCCTTCGAGCCTGCACCGCCATTCATTATGATCATGGCTGATCATCCAACTCAGTATCCTGTACCTGCCTTCTCTCCATACCCCCTGATCCCTTTAGCCACAAGGGCCACATCTAACTCCCTCTTAAATATAGCCAATGAACTGGCCTCAACTACCTTCTGTGGCAGAGAGTTCCAGAGATTCACTACTCTCTGTGTGAAAAATGTTTTTCTCATCTCGGTCCTAAAGGATTTCCCCTTAATCCTTAAACTGTGCCCCCTTGTCCTGGACTTCCCCAACATCGGGAACAATCTTCCTGCATCTAGCCTGTCCAACCCCTTAAGAATTTTGTAAGTTTCTATAAGATCCCCCCTCAATCTTCTAAATTCTAGCGAGTACAAGCCGAGTCTATCCAGTCTTTCTTCATATGAAAGTCCTGACATCCCAGGAATCAATCTGGTGAACCTTCTCTGTACTCCCTCTATGGCAAGAATGTCATTCCTCAGATTCGGAGACCAAAACTGTACGCAATACTCTAGGTTTGATCTCACCAAGACCCTGTACAACTGCAGTAGAACCTCCCTGCTCCTATACTCAAATCCTTTTGCTATGAATGCTAACATACCATTCACTTTCTTCACTGCCTGCTGCACCTGCATGCCTACTTTCAATGACTGGTGTACCTCCCCTTTTCCTAATCGGCCACCATTTAGATAATAGTCTACTTTCCTGTTTTTGCCACCAAAGTGGATAACCTCACATTTATCCACATTATACTGCATCTGCCATGCATTTGCCCACTCACCTTGCAGCCTCCTAGCATCCTCCTCACAGCTAACACTGCCCCCCAGCTTCGTGTCATCCGCAAACTTGGAGATGTTGCATTCAATTCCCTCGTCCAAATCATTAATATATATTGTAAATAGCTGGGGCCCCAGCACTGAGCCTTGCGGTACCCCACTAGTCACTGCCTGCCATTCTGAAAAGGACCCGTTTACTCCTACTCTTTGCTTCCTGTTTGCCAGCCAGTTCTCTATCCACATCAATACTGAACCCCCAATACCGTGTGCTTTAAGTTTGTATACTAATCTCTTATGTGGGACCTTGTCGAAAGCCTTTTGAAAGTCCAGATATAACACATCCACTGGTTCTCCCTTATCCACTCTACTAGTTACGTCCTCAAAAAATTCTATAAGATTCGTCAGACATGATTTACCTTTCGTAAATCCATGCTGACTTTGTCCAATGATTTCACCACTTTCCAAATGTGCTGCTATCCCATCTTTAATAATTGACTCTAGCAGTTTCCCCACTACCGATGTTAGACTAACTGGTCTGTAATTCCCCGTTTTCTCTCTCCCTCCCTTTTTAAAAAGGGGGGTTACATTAGCTACCCTCCAATCCTCAGGAACTACTCCAGAATCTAAGGAGTTTTGAAAAATTATCACTAATGCATCCATTATTTCTGGGGCTACTTCCTTAAGTACTCTGGGATGCAGCCTATCTGGCACTGGGGATTTATCGGCCTTTAATCCATTCAATTTACCTAACACCACTTCCCGGCTAACCTGGATTTCACTCAGTTCCTCTATCTCATTTGACCCGCGGTCCCCTGCTATTTCCGGCAGATTATTTATGTCTTCCTTAGTGAAGACAGAACCAAAGTAGTTATTCAATTGGTCTGCCATGTCCTTGTTCCCCATGATCAATTCACCTGTTTCTGACTGCAAGGGACCTACATTTGTGTTAACTAATCTCTTTCTCTTCACATATCTATAAAAACTTTTGCAGTCAGTTTTTATGTTCCCTGCCAGTTTTCTTTCATAATCTATTTTCCCTTTCCTAATTAAGCCCTTTGTCCTCCTCTGCTGGACTCTGAATTTCTCCCAGTCCTCTGGTAGGCTGCTTTTTCTGGCTAATTTGTACGCTTCATCTTTTGTTTTGATACTATCCCTGATTTCCCTTGTTATCCACTGATGCACTACCTTCCCTGATTTATTCTTTTGCCAAACTGGGATGAACATTTTTTGTAGTTCATCCATGCAGTTTTTAAATGCCTTCCATTGCATATCCACCGTCAACCCTTTAAGAATCAATTGCCAGTCAATCTTGGCAATCATACCCTCAAAGTTACCTTTCTTTAAGTTTCTGAATTAACAATGTCACTCTCCATCCTAGTGAAGAACTCAACCATATTATGGTCACTCTTGCCCAAGGGGCCACGCACAACAAGACTGCTAACTAACCCTTCCTCATTACTCAATACCCAGTCTAGAATAGCCTGCTCTCTCGTTGGTTCCTCTACATGTTGGTTTAGAAAACTATCCCGCATACATTCCAAGAAATCCTCTTCCTCAGCACCCCTGCCAATTTGATTCACCCAATCTATATGTAGATTGAAGTCACCCATTATAACTGTTTTACTTTTGTTGCACGCATTTCTAATTTCCTGTTTGATGCCATCCCCAACTCCACTACTACTGTTAGGTGGCCTGTACACAACACCCACTAGCGTTTTCTGCCCCTTAGTGTTTCGTAGCTCTACCCATATCGATTCCACATCCTCCAAGCTAATATCCTTCCTTTCCATTGCGTTAATCTCCTCTAACCAGCAACACTACCCCACCTCCTTTTCCTTTCTGTCTATCCCTCCTGAATATTGAATATCCCTGGATGTTCAGCTCCCAGCCTTGGTCACCCTGGAGCCATGTCTCCGTGATCCCAACTATATCATAATCATTAATAGCTATCTGCACATTCAACTCATCCACCTTATTACGAATGCTCCTTGCATTGAGACACAAAGCCTTCAGGCTTGTTTTTACAACGCTCTTACCCCTTATACAATTATGTTGAAAAGTGGCCCTTTTTGATTTTTGCCTAGGATTTGTCTGCCTGCCACGTTTACTTTTCACCTTGTTACCTATTGCTTCTACCCTCATTTTACACCCCTCTGTCTCTCTGCTCACACATTTAAGAAACCCACCACCTCTTATTCTTTGTTTATTATTTTTTTTCTTCTTCCCCCCCTACCTGTTGGGTCTGAGTGCTTCCCTTCTCTGCCTCCTGCCTCACACACCGTCTACAAGCTTCCTCTATTTGAGTCCCTCCCCCCAACCGTTCTAGTTTAAAGTTATGTTAAGTTATTCCTCAGGTTTCTGTTAAATCTTTTCCCCCCTTATCTTAAACCTATGTCCTCTGGTTCTCAATCTCCTTACTCTGGGCAAAAGACTGTGCATTTACCCAATCTATTCCTCTCAAAAAATGTTGTGCTTTTCAGAAAAGCTCCAGACATTTTTCTTCACAAAGGATTATTGAAAATAGGGGCGTAATTAATTGAAAAGATTAACACGACAAAAAAGCTAAAACCGCTTATAAAGTTAACACTAGCACAGCTTGAACGAAAGTAAACAAATAATTGTAGCTCCGGGGAATTTTAGAGATTTACTTGGATCTGTCTGGTCATGTTCTGTCATTTGGATACAGTCACAGCCAGTGAAAATAGTCTGTGCAGCGCCATTTAATACTGTCCCAAATGGACTGCCATCGCTGCGCTTCAGATGGGGAAGTAGATGTGCCATCCTCAGGTGTGTTTAGCATCAGCAAACACTCTGGATAATGCATGTTGAGGCACTCCAGGGATGTCGTACACAAACATATATTTTGTTTCCAGCCTTTAAGCAGTGCAGCGTTCTAACAAACCGACAGTCTTAAGGGGACAGGGATCCCCGGGTGGCTGTGAGGTAAGCGTTTTGTTTCATTTTGTTGGATTTCTATTCTATTGGAGAATATTTCTATTCTCAGCAGCATTACTGCATTAAAGTAGCAAAGATGTCTTTCAATACGTTATATTGTCAGTGACCTTGCATTGCTCAATTAAAGCCAGATAAGAAATTTATAAAATACACTTGTTTAGGCTTCTTGCATCCCTGATTGAGGTGCCATTTCATAAATTACCCCTGATGTGTGTCAATCACAGGTAGTCTGGGACAACCCATTTCACACTAATGGATCTTTTTTTTTAGCATTACAGTGCAGATGCATGCCAGATACAAATCATTCAATTGTGTAGTTTGTTGAGAGACTGGGAGCGACCTTAAAATGGAAACACTCAGAGGTGGTTTAAGAATGAGGCTCATCACCATCTCAAGAACAGTTGGATATGGACACTAAATAATGACCTTGCCATCGACGGCCACATCCCATGGAAAACAAACAAAAGTGATCTGCCAGTATTCATAACTTTCTCGTGCTGTGATATTACATTATCATGAGCTGGTATCTCTTGTAGGGCCTGAGCTGCAATGTCTTGCTGACAAGTATGAAATTCCTCAAACACAATAGGAAATAGATAGGGTGAATGCACAGAGTCTTTTACTCAGGGTAGGCGAATCAAAAACAAATGGACATATGTTTTGAGGTGAACGGATCAAGATTTAATACGAACCTGAGGGGCAACATTTTCACCTAGAACTTAATGGGTATATGGAGCGACATGCCTGAAGAAGTAGTGGAAGCAGATGCTATAACAGCATTTGAAACACACATGGACAGGTACATGGATAGGAAAGGTTCAGAAGGATATGGGCCAAGCACATGCAAAAAGCGAGTTTGGTATTCCGAAAAATGCAAGGAATCATGGGATTTGTCAAAGGTCACTCGCGATAAACATTCTCGGCAACTGTGCTGTTGCATGTATACAGACCTGCGTTTCATCCGTAGTCAGGATCGAATCCGGGTCTCTGGCGCTGCAAGCGCTGTTGAATTGCTACTGGACCTGTCCCCTCCCGAGTGTCCCATCCCTGTCCGGGGGCGGCTGGAGATGTCCGGGGTGACCCTGGACTGACGGAACACCGGCCCGGAGCAGTGGCGGCCCAGGCTTACAGCCAGCGCGGAGAAGAAGTGCTAACTCCAGCTCAACTCTGCCTGTCTCGCTGGGTTAACCAACAGCCCTGGACTGACGACGGGACACCGGCCCGGAGCAGTGGAGTTAATGCTTACTCCCCACGGTGCTCCGGGCCGGTATCCCGTCAGTCCAGGGCTGTTGGTTAACCCAGGTTTACCCGGCGACAGAGGCAGAGTTGAGCTGGAGTTAGCGCTTCTTCTCCGCGCTGGCTGTAAGTCTGGGCTGCCACTGCTCCGGGTCAGTGTCCCGTCAGTCCAGGGTCACCCCGGACAACTCTGGCTGCACCCAGTCAGGGATGGGACACTCGGGAGGGGACGGGGATGGTCCAGTAGCAATTCAACAGCGCTTGGAGCGCCGGAGACCCGGGTTCGATCCTGACTACGGATGAAACGTAGGTCATCCGTATTCATGCAGCAGCACAGCTACCGAGAATGTTTATCACGAGTGACCTATGACCTGGGCATGCGCAGTCGAAATACCAAACTCGCTTAATGGGACTAGCTTAGATGGAGCATCTTGGTCGGCATGGTTGAGTTGAGCCAAAGAGCCTGTTTCCAGGTTGTACGACTCTATGACAATGTGCATCACTGTGCACTGTGGAAAATATGGTGGATGATACTGGACAAAGCTTTATCACCTCTACCTCCACTTCTACAGACCATGACTTATTCTGTGGATTACTGTTCAATGAAGGGCAGTATGCCTTTTAACCAAGTGACTGCTCTAATTTTAACAATAACAATTTGTGAATTGATGAGCCAGTGATTGGGAAATGTTTCTGTGAAACGGTGCTTACAGCCTGTAAAAAAAACATACTAAAAATATGCACAATCATTCACATGAACTTACTTGGTGCAATTTGAATTGGCAATCCATCTATTTATCCCCTCCCAATGCTGGCTACACATGACACCATGTTTAGGGTTTATTATTGTCAAATGCACTGAGGTACAATGTGCAAGGTTAGCCAACTTTTTGTACAAATGTTTTATTTCAGCCATGTTTCTTCTGTGCATTTCTGGTTGTCCCATTACAGGAAGGATGTAGATGCTTTACAGAGGGTGCAGAAGAGGTTTACCAGAAAGCTGTCTGGATTAGAGGGTGTTAGCTATAGGGATGGGTTGGAGAAACTTGGATTGTTTTGTGTGGAGCGTCAGCGGTTGAGGGGACATCTGATTGAAGCATGGAAAATTATGAGAGACAGAGATACGGTAGACAGCCAAAACCTTTTCCCCAGGGTGTAAATGTCAAAGACTAGAGGGCATAGCTTTATAAGGTGAAAGAGGCAAAGTTTAAAGGAGATGAACGGGGCAAGTTTTTTTACTCTGAGACTGGTGAGTCCTCGAACATGGTGCCAAGAGTGGTGGTGGAGGCAGATGCAACTGACAATTATGAGGCTTTTAGATGGGCACATGGATATGCAGGAACTGGAGGGATATGCATCACATGCAGGCAGAGTAGTTTAATTTAACTTGGCATCATGTCCTGCATGAATATAGTGGGCCAAAGGGCCTGTTCTTGTGCTGTGCTGTCCTATGTTCTATGTAACTTTAACGATAAATTAAGTTGGGTATTTATATAGAATTTATTGTACAGAAACAACCCAGTCAACCAAAGTGGTCGTTGCTAGTATTTATGCCCTATGCATGCTTTCTCTTAATCAATTTAATCTTATCCTATCAATTTTCTTCTATTTTTTAACCTCGTTCTATTAATCTTAAATCCTCCGTATAATATTAGTCAGTGGAAGCAAAATGAAACAAAAATAAGTCAAGTTTATATCTCGCATCCTTGTGTCCTCAGGATAGCTCACTGCTTCATAACCAATTAATTGGCTTTAAATATAGTCATTGCTGAAATCTGGACCAATATTGCAACCACTAACATAAGCAGCAAATAAGATGGATGGTTTATTTTTTTAATGGAAAATTTTAACGGAATATCAAACAGAACAGTACAGCACAAGCCATTCAGCCCACAATGTCTGTGCTGAACATAATGCCAAGACCATCACTTATCTACCTGCACATAACCCATGTCCCTCCATTCCCTGCATATCCATATGCCCATCTAAAAGCCTTTTAAATGCTACAAATGTATCTGCTTCAACCACTTACCACCAATTGTGCTGAAAAATCTTCATCTTGAAATGTTAACTGTCATAGAGTGATACAGTGTGGAAACAGGCCCTTCAGCCCAACTCACCCACACCGGCAAACAATGTCCCAGCTACACTAGTCCCACTTGCCTGTGCTTGGTCCATATCCCTCCAAACCTGTCCTATCCATGTACCTGTCTAACTGTTTCTTAAACGATGGGATAGGCCCAGCCGTTCCATACACCTACCACCCTTTGTGTGAAAAACCCCTCGGATTCCTATTAAATCTTTTCCTCTTCACCTTGAACCTATGTCCTCTGGTCCTCGATTCCCCTACTCTGGGCAAAAGACTGTGCATCTATCTGATCTATTCCTCTCATGATTTTGTATACCTCTTTAAGATCTCCCCTCATCCTCCTGCACTCCATGGAATGGAGATCCAGCCTACTCAACCTCTCCCTATAGCTCACACCCTCTATTCCTGGCAACATCCTCGTAATTCTTTTCTGAACCCTTTCAAGCTTGACAATATATTTCCTATAACAAGGTGCCCAGAACTGAATACAATATTCTAAATGCGGTCTCACCAATGTCTTATACAACTGCAACATGACCTCCCAACTTCTATACTCAATGCTCTGACTGATGAAGGCCAAAGTGTCAAAAGCCTTTTTGGCCACCTTATCTACCTGCGACTCGACCTTCGAGGAACCATGCACCTGCACTCTTAGATCCCTCTGCTCTACAACACTACCCAGAGGCCTACCATTTACTGTGTAAGTCCTGCCCTTGTTCGACGTTCCAAAATGCAACACCTCACACTTTGTATTAAATTCCATAATACTCGGTTTCTCAATCCACAGATACTGCCTGACATGAGTGTTCCATGATTTTCTGGGGGGTTTTCAGATTTCCAAAATCTGCGTTTTTTTTATATTTATAATTCATTCTTGGTAGACAAGACACCTTTAGTTTAGTTTAATATTGTCACGTGTACCGAGATACAGTGAAAAGCTTTTATGTTGCGTGCTATCCAGTCAGCAAAAAGACTATACATGATTACAATCAAGCCATCCACAGTGTGCAGTTACAGGATAAAGGGAATAACATATAGTGCAAGATAAAGTCTGATTAAAGATAGTTCGAAGGTCCCCAATGAGGTAGATGGTAGCTCATAACCACTCTCTAGTTGGTGATGAGATGTCTGTCGATTTCCATAAAAGCCTAGTTGTTGATAGGATGGTTCAGTTGCCTGATGACAGCTGGGAAGAAACTGTTCCTGAATCTGGAAGTGTGTGTTTTCACACTTCTGTACCTCTTGCGTGATGGGAGAGGGGGGAAGAGGGAGTGACTGGGGTGAGGCTGATCCTTGATTATGCTGGTGGCCTTGCCGAGGCAGCATCAAGTTTAGATGGAGTCAATGGAAGGGAGGCTGGTTTGCGTGATGGTCTGAGCTACATCCACAACGCTACAGTTTCTTGCGGTTTTGGATGGAGCTGTTCCCAAACCATGCTGTGATGCATCCCGATAAAAGCATTTCTGCGGCGCATCTGTGGAAGTTGGTGAGGGTTGTTGAGGACATGCCAAACATCCTAAGTCTTAGACAATAGACAATAGGTGCAGGAGTAGGCCATTCAGCCCTTCGAGCCAGCACCCCCATTCACTGTGATCATGGCTGATCATCCACGTTCAGTACCCCTTTCCTGCCTTCTCACCATATCCCCTGACTCCGCTACCTTTAAGAGTTCTATGTAACTCTCTCTTGAAAGCATCCAGAGAATAGGCCTCCACTGCCTTCTGAGGCAGGGAATTCCACAGATTCACAACTCTCTTTTCCTCATCTCCATTCTAAATGGCCTACCCCTTATTCATAAACTGTGGCTCCTGGTTCTGGACTCCCTCAACATGGGGAACATATTTCCTGCCTCTAGCGTGTCCAATCCCTTAATCTTGTATGTTTCAATAAAATTGCCTCTCATCCTTCTAAATTCCAGTGTATAAATGCCCAGCCGCTCCATTCTATCAACATATGACAGTCAAGGAAGCAGAGGCATTGGTGAGCTTTCATGGTCATTGCTTCTGTATGCCTGGTCCTGGACTAATTGCTGGTAATATTTATTCCGAAGGACTTGAACCTTTCAACCATCTGTACTTCGGCGCCATCAATGTATACCGCGGTATATGTACTGCTTCCTGAAGTCGATCACAATCTCCTTTGTCCTGAATACACTCCTGATGGGTTTGGTGGGCATTTTTCTGGAATTGTTAAAATCTTTGCGGTGAAGGTGTACGCAGCAATGCTGTTGTATCAGAGGTGGCAATTAAGAAAATAGTTTTTTAGTCCCAAGATTTGCAGATTTTCACAGATTCTATGATTTGTTATACAAGAACCGGTTAATCTTCTGTCATGTCTAAAGGCTCCATTACATAAGAAGGCAGTTTTGCATAGGCAGTGCATCATTCCAGTTTTTTTTAATGTGATTTCCTCATTTTTCTTAATGAGGAAATGAAAATGTCTTGCATCCTAATGAAATTGAAAATATGTCGGCTACAATAACTTGGAGGTTAAAAATGCTTAAATTCATGAATCTTGAATACATTTTTTAATTCTGTGCATTATTGACACTCTTGGGTAAATTTATTTTTTTCTTCGACGTGTGTCTAGAACCCCATTGTGCTCTCTTAATCACATCTTTGATCTTTACACCTATTTCTTAAAAGTAGACCAATAGCAGCACACATCTGATGATGAAGGCCAACTTGTTTTTTGAAAGATTTTATTTATTATTTTCTCTTTAAATGGGCAATGTGTAGGATCCTCTGTGAAAGTGGAGAGAATAATAGATTGGATTAAGCTTCACACTGGATAAGAATAGACCTGGGAGAACCAGCAATTTTAAGGCAAAATAAGCTGTGTATTAGTTCTCTACAAAGCCACTGCATTGTAAAGGGAGGACATCTGAGAAGCAGCACCTTGTCTCCAAACATTTGTTGCTTGTGCTGTGTGAAATGCTTTGTGCTGTCAGTGGAAGGCATGTGATCCCTGTGGAGAATTTCATTCAATGTCCATAGAATGTAGTTTAAGATTGTGGTTTACATTAACATATATCATAAACAATTAATTATTTTGTGGCTTTCACAGCCAGTTAACCCCTACCCCCATCCCACCCCATTGCTTTTCTTTTCCGTCTAGTGGTTTGAGCCCTCTTAACCTCCTTTCATTTAAGACCCGGCGGCACAAGAGACTGCAGATACTGAAATCCATAGCAAGGTGTGGCGCAGCGGTAGAGTTGCTGCCTCACAGTGCCAGAGACCCGGGTTTGATCCTGACTACAGGTGCTGTCTGTACAGAGTTTGTACATTCTCCCTGTGACCCCGTGGGTTTTCCCCGGGTGCTCTGGTTTCCTCCCACACTCCAAAGACGTACTGGTTTGTAGGTTTATTGGTTTTGGTAAAATTATAAATTTTATCTAGTGTGTAGGATGGTGTTAGTGTACGGGGTGATCGTTGGTTGGCACGGACTCGGTGAGCTGAAGGGCCTGCTTCTACACTGTATTTCTAAAGTCTAAAAAGGAGAACAGCTGGAGGAACTCAGCAGGTTAGGAACAAATAGAGACCCCTTCAAGATGAAGGGTCTTAATCCGAAACGTCGACTGCCCATTTCCCTCCAAAGATGCTGCATGACCCGTTGAGTTCCTCCAGCTGCTCTCCTTTTACATTTGTTTGACTTAATGCTTGTTCCTCATAGTCAAGGCATTAATTATTGATTGACACCCCTCAACATTGTGGTTTATTTAAAGGGTAATGACACTGGGAATGATTGCAAGGCAGTAATCTGAGCCAATATCATAAATCATGAGAACAAAACTCAATCAGGTATCTAAACTCTTTAGATGAAATTACAGCACAAAATCATTCCACAGAAATCACTTGTCCTATTAATAACTGTGCAACGATTTTATTTCGTTTTAAGTAGCTTTGGGTAATTATCAATGTATAGAACCTTGGCTTGCACTTCCTATAATTAATATGTAGAAACAAGGAACTGCAGATGCAGGTTAATACACAAAAGTACACAAAGTGCTTGAGTATCTCAGCTCAGATGATGAAGCAGGGTCTCAACCCGAAACATCACCCATCCATGTTCTCCACAGAAGTGCCTAAGTTGCTGATTTACTCCAGCACTTTGTGCCCTCTCGTGCTCAAATTAATAGTTTGATATCAGAAGAGCCAGGCCCCATATTGTAAACAGGTATAAAATATTTGAAGATAGGCATAACTTCTGACAACATAATAAAAAGTTAATTAAACTTGTGCGTGTTGTGTATCAGCACACTGCTAACTCATGGCCTGCAGAATTAGAGGAAATTGATAGTTTTTCACTGGAGCTCAGTACATGCGACAATAGTCCCACTAATTTCACTGTCGTCCTGCATAGTTTCACTGTTTGTATAGTTTCACTGTATTACCATCTCCACGGCCAACAATGGACCATTGTGGACTCCACCTTTCCTTGATCATCGTTGCTGGCTTTGATTTGTTTTACATAGCTTTCATTCATTTGTTCTTTGTACCTTTTCATATCTCTAATTTCCCTCTCAAATGTTATTTTCTTCACTGTATTTGAATGGGAATTAATCCATTTTTATTTATTCATTAAGTGAAATATATTATCTAGAAAAATGAGTGTAGTCCCTTGAGTAATCTGATTTAGAATCAGACTATTTTTAACCAAACTATGAACTACTACATTCCGTGGTGTGCAATAATTGGTTTCTTGATAAATTAATTATATTGTTCTCTAAAAGCATTTTTAAAAATGTACCAAAAAAATCCTGTTCCAAAAAATGAGCAATTTATAGAAGCTTATCTAATTAACAGAATTGACAAAAAAATATATAGTTTCAAGGAAAGATGAGTTGGCTGGTGTGGGGCATAATGATTTTAGGACTAGTGTGACTTAAAAAATTGCACAGGCTGAGCTCTTTCTGCTTGGTTTGCTTTAATGTTACTGTATAGAGCAGAAAACAGACCATTTTTAATCCCTTCCCATGGCCTGTCCCACTTGGGCGTCATTTGCGCGTCATTTATGCGACATTACGCGCGCATGATGCGTGGTGACGTAGGCAGTGACGCGCGATCGCGCGCAACGCCCCAGGATTTTGGGATGTACAAGATCTTTGCGCGCCATCTGCGTGACGCGCAAATGACGCCCAAGTGGGACAGGCTCTTAATGCTCTAGAACTTGGGGGACAGCATGGTGGCGCAGCCGTAGAGTTGCTGCCTTACATTACTAGAGATCCGGGTGCTCCGGTTTCCTCCCACACTTCGAAGATGTACAGGCTTGTAGGCTGATTGGCTTTGGTAAAATTTTTTAAATTGTTCCTAGAGTGTAGGATAGAACTAGTGTACAGGGCGATCACTGATCGGCACGGACTGGGTGGGACGATTTCTGTGCTGTATCTTTAACCAAAATAAACTAATCTGATAATATTCATCTTTCCAATGTTATTGCCTATAAATCTTAAAATATGCCATCCAGTGTGCCCTTCCTGTTGGTGTGGTCACCACATTGCTGATTAATTACGTTAGTCATTTGTTTTACTCTTGATATCCTGAACTGTTAGACTCAGTCTTGACCCATCAACATCAAAAATAAAAGGAAACCAGTCAGGAAGTGCCATGCTGATTCCCGCAATGGCTGACAAGCACACATCGATAATCATATAATTTATTTTTGGCCATGTCACATCTAATTCATTTTTGTACGATAGTTGAAAAGCCTGAAACTTGATTGCAGCAGCCATCCCTGTCGGATTTTTATTCAATCGAGTAATGTGTGAGTGCTCCAGATTAATTTATAGTACTTAATGTGCCTCACTAAAATCTGGATTTAAGGATTACAACAGTATAAACAATGGTCATTACTAATGATTTCTATGCTGAACAGCTGGAGCTTTATTCTGAGGACTGTCATGGATCAGCTGGATGCTTCAGGATTGTTGATCGGGATGATTTCATCTGTGGACTAAAACTTGGAAAGACTCCAATTTTGAAAGGCTGTCGTCAGTTCCTATTATCATCCAGGTCACTAACTATAATAGTGATTAACACCTAAACATTGTTTTAAAGCAGAGATTGATAGATTCTTGATGAGTAAGGGTCACAAATGCTAAGGGGAGAGGTAGGAGAACGGAGTTAAGGGGGAAAAAAAGATCAGCCAAGATCAAATGATGGGACAAATTCTGCAACTATGTCTTATGATGATCTTATAAACATCTGCTAAGTTGTTTTCACGTGTAGAGGTATATCTCATGTTTCAAAGCAATTTGTCAAGAGAAATTCTGAAAATAATAATTCATTAAAATCTATCAATATGAATGAATTAATAAGTTTATTGGCTAAGTATGTTCACATACAAGGAATTTGCCTTGGTGCTCCGTCCGCAAGTGACAACATGACATACAGTGACTATTAGGAATGACGCACAAAACATTAAACATTAATAATAAAACATTATCATTTAAACATGTGAATTACCGGTAAATAAAATACCAGAGCAAAAGGAGGCTACAGATTTTTGGTTATTGAGAAGAGCCACTACTCGTGGGGAAAAAAAGCTGTTTTTATGTCTGGCTGTGGCAGCTTTGACAGTCCAGAGTCGCCCTCCAGAGGGAAGTGATTCAAAGAGTTTGTGGCCAGGGTGAGAGGGGTCAGAGATGATCTTACTCGCTCGCTTTCTGGCCCTTGCAGTGTACAGTTCATCAATGGAGGGAAGGTTGCAGCCAACAACCTTCTCAGCTGATCGGACAATTCGCTGCAGCCTCCGGGTGTCATACTTGGTGGCTGAGCCAAACCAGACCATGATGGAGAAGGTGCGGACAAACTCTTAAGATGGCCGTATAAAATTTGACCATCATTGCCTGTGGCAGATTGTGTTTCCTCAGCTGCCACAGGAAGTACATCCTCTGTTGTGCCTTTTTGACTGTGGAGTCAATGGTGGCCCCACATTTAAGGTCCTTGGAGATGATGGTTCCCAGGAACTTAAAAGGCTCCACAGATGTGACTGTGGTGTTGTTGATGGTGAATGGGGTGAGCGGAGGGGGAGCTCTCCTAAAGTCCACAATCAATTCCACTGTCTTGAGAGCATTGAGTTCCAGGTTGTTGCAATGGCACCAGGACGCCAGCTGTGTCACTTCCTGTCTGGAGGCAGATTCCTCCCCCATCCTGGATCGGTCCAATCAGGGTTGTGTCGTCTGCAAACTTGGGAAGCTTGACAGAGGAGTCTTTGGAGGTGCAATCATTGGTGTAGAGAGAGTAAAGGAGAGGGGAGAGTACGCAGCCTTGCGGTGCTCCTATGCTGAGGGTCCGAGATGTGCTTTTCCAGCCTCACATGCTGCTTCCTGTCTGTCAGGAAGCTGGTGATCCACCGACAGTCACACAACGCGGAAACATGCCCTTCAGCCCAACTCCTTCATGCTGACCAAGATACCCCATCTAAGCTAGTCCCATTTGCCCACGTTTGGCCCATATCCCTCTAAATCTTTCCAATCCATGTACATGTCCAAGTGATTTTTAATCTAGCTACTGTATATATCCCCGCATCGGTTGTGTTTCCATAGTGGGTTATGCTGCTCATTTTTTGTGCCTATAGTTTAGGTGCACCTGAGTTATATGAGCAAAATCTAGGCTTTTACTCTGGTCGACTTTGGAACAAAGAAAGTGCAGCATTTTCAGAAGTGCCTCCTTTTGATTAGATGCCAAGTTCACTTTTCCAGCAAGTAAAAAATGTCTCATAGCAACATTTGCAGAAATCCGATTCTGGCCACTATATAATCTTCATTCAATATAACTTTTTCAAATAAACAAGTTATCTAGACATCATCATTTGCTGTTTGTGAGAATTTGCTGTGTTTTATTCATTACATGGAGAGGTATTTAATTGGCTGTAAAGTAATTTGAGAGGTTGCGAGTCCATAAAAGATACGTGCAACTATTTACAGGCACCTCTCATTTTACGAGTGTTTGATTTATACATTTGTGAAACAACACTCTTGTTCCTTTAATACTAAAGCTTGATTTATGTGCAGGTATTTTCAGAACAATGCTCTCAAATTTAATGCTGACAGTGTAATCAAGTATATATTTAATGTACGCGTTTTTGAATTACGCGATGCTTTTCAAGCACGTAATCACCGCATTTAGGGATGCCTATATTTGTAAATGGAAAGCAATTTGGTAAGTGGAATAGATTCTACATTAAGAATGATATCAGTAAATAGCTCAAGTAAAACCTGAAACTGTTTGCCACTGAGAAAATAGGCATGAAAGTGGTCCTCTCTTCATTTTTACCTTCACTGTCTTGTTTACTTTTTATATGATTTACATTTTCCTCTGAAACGGGTTTCTGTAATATTCAGGGACTATTAAAGTTGCCATTGGTGTCCGGAATAAAGAATTCCAATGTTTCCAGGGAATTTTAGCAGTTAAGAACCAATGCATCTGCTAATTCTGCAGCCTCTTCCTTTGAGACTGGTGAATGAACTCAGCGGGTCAGGCAGCATCTGTGGAGGGAAAGAATATGCAATGTTTCAGGTTGGACCCCTTCCTCAGATTCTAGTGATAGGTGTTTACAGATGCGGGGGGGGTGGGGAGAGAGGAGGTTTGATTCGAAGTTGGGCAGAGGAAATGGCAAAGGTTGGAGGTGACAAGTGGCTGGAGGAGACAAAAGGATGTCAGGTAATGAAAGGAGGAGAAGTCAAATGTAAAGCCTGAGGGACGGATAAGTGGAAGAGGACGAGGATAGGGGAAAGAGAGGGTATAAATGGGAAATGTGGGAATCGTGCTTGGGAGATGAGCGTACAGAGGAGGGGAAAGGAGCTGAGTGAGTGACGGGGTGAGCGACAGTATGGGACCTGGCAGCCTATAGCCCCTCCTTATTTGCCTCGTATTTACAGGTTGTTTTAAGTTCCTCCCTCCATGAAGCTCGTTGAGTATCTATTATTGTTGGAAATTTTCTGGTGCCTTCTACTATGAGGATTGATCCAACATAATTATTTAGTCTGTCCAAATCTCTGTTTTTCATTATTAATTCTCCAATCATATCCACTACATTTACTTTAGATTCCCTTGCTTTTTATATCCTTGTAGCTCTTAATGTCTGTTTTTGTATAATTTCCTGCTTCATACTCCACCCTACCTCCTCTTTAGAATTCTTTTAGTCATCCTCTGATGGTGTCTAAACATTTTCCAATTGTCTGACGTGCCTCTGATCTTTGTATGCTATCCGTAACTTCCATAGCCACAGATCCTGTACTGTTTTTTTCTCACTACAATATGTTTTGCACATTTTAGCAACCCAACCATCACACAAACCAACCTCCCTTCCATTGTCTCACAAGGCCATCAACATAATGAATGACGAGTCTCAACCCTCCCTCTTCCTCTTCTCCCTCTTCTGCCCTCTCCCATCAGGCAAGAGTACAGAAGTTTGAAAACGCACACCTCCAGATTCATGGACAGTTTCGTCCTAACTGTCATCAGGCAACTGAACCATCCTATCAACAACTAGAGAGTGGTCCTGAGCTACTATCTACCTCATTGGAGACCCTTGGACTATCTTTAATTGGACTTTACTGGACTTCACCTTGCACTATATATTATTCCCTTTATCCTGTATCTGATGGCTGGATTGTAATCATGTATAGTCTTTCTACTGACTGGATGGCACGCAACAAAAAAGCTTTTCAATATAATTTGGTACACATGGCAATAGACTAAACTAAAAGAAAGACGTAATCAGACTCTTGAATGGACCTCTCCTTTTAGTTTAGTTTAGAGATACAGCGCGGAAACAGGCCCTTTGGCCCACGGAGTCCGTGCCGACCAGCAATCCCCGTACACTAACACCACTCAACACACACTAGGGACAATTTACAATCTTTACCGAAACCAATTAATCTACAAACCTGCACGTCTCTCATGTACTAAGGATAACTGATCTCCAAATCTACTTTTTCAGCCTTTGCATTATTTTTTATCTGCTCTGTATCTGTAAAGCTATGTTGTGCATAATGGTTCTTTATTTATCTTGCACTATCTTGATCTGTTTGCGTATGGTATGATTATCCTGGACAGCACGGAAAACAAAGTTTTACACTATTTCTCAGTGCAGGTGACAATAATAAATCATTGCTGATATTATCTGTTGCAATATCTTTTCTGGTGTAATGAGTGTGTAAAAAGCTCTTGTTTCTCTCTGCTCAGGTTGGCTCAGTGCACGTACGGATCAGGAGAGATGCAAACGAACAATTGGTGCTGGCTCACGTGACCAACCGTCTATCCACACTTGTCAAAACGTTAACTGTTCAGATCTTTAAAGATGATTGGGTTCGGCCGTCATTAATGACAGCATCAATCCCAAGCAACATACTGAACCCACTGGACAGTGCCAATCTTACCCCAGTGTCAGCTGCCAAGCCCCCGGATGGCATCAATCCCGTCACCTCCACACCAGCAAAGCCAACCAGCCCTCCGCCCGAGTTCTCCTTCAACACACCAGGTAAGAACATCAACCCGGTGATCCTTCCCACTGCTCCTTCAACTCGCCCTTATGGCTTAGGACTCAATCATGGACCTGCTCCGTATGGGAGTGCTTTTAGCCAGGGGATTGGAAGACCCGGAACTGGAGTAACTCAAGGATTCAGATCTGGATTGATTAACATTCCAAACAAATACACAACAGATACTCAAGGATATGTCAACCAGTTCAGATAATTGGTGCAGTACAACACTCCATGATTTGAAGACAACAGACTTCTTTAAGTTGATTCTTTAAGCAGCTGAATAAAATATTTTAACTGCAGAGCTTATATTTGGCATTATTACCTCTATTTTTTAAACATTTTATGTATCTGCCCTTCAAATCATATGTCCTTCTCAAATTGTTTGGTAAAAAAATAGATAAACCATTTGCCTACATTTATACTTTTGGCTGGGAAGGTCAAAGACTTGCTTATATGTTTTATAGCTGACCATCATGCTGTGTAAGATGTCAACATAGTGACAAATCAACAGACTTGCTCTTTTGCTTTTGCCCCAATACCTATCTGACAGTCTGACTGAGATCGGAGATCCTGCCATGTCGTGGAATGATGGTGCACAACCAGACATGGAGCGCAAATCTTTGGGATGGTTTCATCTTTCAGGTTACTTCAGCCAATCACGCCAATGCCTTTTGTTTCCAACCACTACAGTTGTTTCATTCATAAGAACATAAGACACAGAAGTAGGATTGGGCCATTCGGCCCATCAAGACTGCTCCACTGTTTGATCGTGGCTGATCTATTTTTCCCTCTCAACCCCATTCTCCTGCCTTCTTCACGTAGCCCGCCACCATGTAGCATCAGTTTTCCTTCTTGCAACAGGGTGCTGAAAGATCAACATAGATGTCACTAATAAAGACTTCAGCTTGGCCTTGGCGATGATCTATTACTTATGGCAATTCATTTTTGCAAGTTATTTTTTATTCCCTGAATCTATTTTTTTTAAGCAAAGGGTATGATTATTGATATCAGTGTTACGAAGCTTCAAAATTATGTTACTTTGGAGACAGTGAAGTTTCCACAAAGTTAAATGGACAGACTGTCTATGGGAAGCACGGTCTGTATGGCTGTTTCTGAACCCAGGGTCTTCATGCATTTGGTACAATAATCCTTCAGGTATTCCATTGTAATTAGTTACGTGCAATTATGCTCTAAGCTTGAATTCACTGCGAACTGGATTGTCAGTGTAAATATCATCTGGATAAAAGTATTGATTTATGTTCAGAGACATGAACTGTACAGCTGATACTTTTATTCAGAGGTTTTCAAGAAAAATATGTGGATATACTTTATTTAAAATACTAAAAATATGTATAAATGTGTGCTGTAGTTTGTACAATAGGTATAAGTTTGTTATATTTGGCATTAATGTACATAAACAACTTTTTGAAAAAACTGGATCAATTATGACAAAAGTAAATGCAGCCTGGTGTGAATATGTTAAAGAAAATGTGTTTTGTTTTACATAACTATTCTATTGACCAATAAAGTGAGTACCAAAATGGCAAACTGTTGTGGTATCAATTAATCAGTGCAGTTTTGCACTTGGCATTGCATCACAATAACTTACAGTTTAACAACACATTGAATTTTTAAAGCGTTTCGAGTCATACAGCACAGAAACAGGCGCTTTGGCGCAACTTGCCCACGCTGACCAACATGTCCCAGCTATACTAGTCCCACCTGACTGCTTTTGGCCCATATCCTTCTAAACCTATCCTATCCATGTACCTGTCAAATTGTCTTCTAACTGATGTGAAAGTACCTGCCTCAATTACCTCTTCAGGCAGTTGGTTCCATATACCCACCACGCTTTGTGTTAAAAAAAAAGTTGTCCTTTGGGTTGCTACTAAAACATTCCCCTTCACCTTCAGCCTATATCCTCTGGTTCTTGATTCCCCTACTCTGGATAAGACTGTGCATTCACCCTATCTATTCCCCTTATGATCTTATACACCTCTATAAGATCACCCCTCACTCAGCCTCTTGTGCTCCAAGGGATAAAGTACCACCTGCTCAACCTCTCTGTATAGCTCAGTTCCTTGAGTCCTGGCAACATCGTCGTAAATCTCTGCACCCTTTCCAGCTTAACAACATCTTTCCTGTAACAGGCTGACCAAAACTGTACACAATACTCCAAAGATAGACAATACTCAAAATTTGGCTTCACCAATGTTTGTAGAATAAATGCACTAAAATGCCATTTTGAAAATGTTAGCTGTGGCCAGTGCTGAGTCAGGATCTATTCCACAAGAACACAAGAAAATTGGAGCAAGAACAAGTCATCAGGACCTTTAAGACTGCCTCATCTTATAATATGATCATGGCTGATCTTAAACATTCACATTTAGTTCAGTGTTTTCAATATATTTTAATCAAAGTCCATGATTAACATGTAGTCAACCACAGAAAGTTAGAAAATATGAGGAATTGTAGATATTCTAGTTGGGTAGCTTGCCATCCGAGAGTCAAGGGTGTTTTATTGTCATAGAGTCATACAGTGGAAACAGGCCCTTCAGCTCAACTTGCCCACATTGACCAATATGTCCCATCTACACTAGTCCCACTTGTCTGCATTTGGCCCATATCCCTGCAAACCTATCCTGTCAATGTACCTGTTAATTGCTTCTTAAACGTTGCAATAGGGCCTGTTACCACACTGTATCACTGTATGACTCTATGACATACCAAATCTCCTCAATCTTCTAAGAAAGTAGAGGCATTGATGGGCTTTTTTAATTATTCCATCAATGTGCTGGGTCCAGGACAGATCTTCAGAAATGTACATGCCCAGTCTGAAGAAAGGTCTCGATCCAAAACGTCACCCATTCCTTCTCTTCAGAGATACTCCAGCATTTTGTGTCTATGTCCTGGAATTTGAAGCTTTTGTCTCTCTCCACCACCGTCCCGTCGATGAAGACAGGTTTGTGGATCCTTGTCCTTCCCTTTTTAACGTCCACGCTCAGTTCCTTGGTCTTACTGATGCTGAGAGCAAGGTTGCTGTTCTGGCAACATTTGATCAGTCGATCGATCTCCATCCTATACTCTGACTCATCGTTATCTGTAATTTGTCCAACAATGGTTGTGTCGTCGGCGAACCAACATCCAACAGTATGAACATTGAATTCCCCAATTTTAGATAACTAACCAACCCCCCCTCCCTCCGTGTCCCACCAGAATCGCACCCATTTCTCCCCTTCTACCTACATTTCTTCTACCAGACAAACTGCAGATGCTGGTTTACAAAAAAAATCACAAAGTGCTGGAGTAACTTAACAATTCAGGCAGCATCTCTGGAGAACATAGATAGGTGATGTTTCGGGTGCGGACCCTTCTTCAGATCAGAAACGTACGTATCCATGTTCTTCAGAGATGCTGCCTGAACCATTGAGTTACTCCAGCACTTTGAGTCTTTTCATTGTCCTGCCCCTCCTCTCTTCCAGATTTCTTTCCACCTTCCCCCCTCCCCAACCACAATCAGTCTGAAGAAGGGTCCCAATCCAAAACATCACCTCTCCATGTCCTCCAGATATGTTGCCTGACCTACTGCATTACTCCAGCACTTTGTGTCCTTTTTTCTAGAAAATGCGAGTTTGGATTTTGCCCTGAGCTGTACGCAACAATAACTAATCAGACACAAAATGCTTGTGTCTGATTAGCCGGTCAGGTAGCATCTCAAGAGAAAAGGAATAGGTGACATTTCTGGAAGAGAGGAGGGGCAGGACAATGAAAAGACATGAAACGTCACCTATTCCTTTGCTCCAGAGATGCTGCCAGACCCGCTGACTTACTCCAACATTATGTGTCTATCTTCAGTGTAAACCAGCATCTGCAGCTCCTTCCTACACAACTAATCAGACATGTTTGGTAGATTGTGTATAGACAAAAAATCCAGGTCGGTGCTTTTTAATAATCTCCAGTCTTACTCTTTGCCCCAGC
The DNA here is from genome assembly GCA_038087875.1 of Malacoraja senta. NCBI lineage: Eukaryota > Metazoa > Chordata > Chondrichthyes > Rajiformes > Rajidae > Malacoraja > Malacoraja senta. Next base: position 122,695,227 of record CM075978.1, on the reverse strand, counting down.
CACAGAAATGACATCAGCCGAGGAAGTGAAGAATGGTTTCCCGCCGATGGTGAAGGGTTAATAGGTTCACTGCACTCAGATAATAACTAGCATTGTTTAATGGCAAAGCTGACTTGCACACAAGCAAGACAACAGCTGCAAGTTTCTGTGATCCTCGTGGTTATGTGCCAGCGACCTCCAACTGTTATTATATTAGCACATTGTCGCTCATTAATCCATCTGACATCGCACAAGGCTGACGTCATATGTGTGTTCACATCATGTTAACCAGAATCCTAAATTGATTGGAATTTTTCTTACAAAAGAGCACAAAGTGCTGGAGTAACTCGGTAGGTCAGGCAGCATCTCTGGAGAACCCACTGAGTCCACGCCGTCCAGCAATCCTCGTACACTAGCACCATCCTACACACTGGGGACAATTTACAATCTTTACCGATGCCAATTAACCTACAAACCTGCACACCTTTAGAGACTGGGAGGAAACCGGAGCACCTGGAGAAAACCAACGTGGTCACAGGAAAAATGTACTAACTCTACAGACATCATCAATAGTCAGGATCAAACCCAGGTCAAGGCAGCAACTCTACCACTGCTGCTCATTGTAGGGGGTGGAGAAGAAAGCTAGAAGAAAAGAGAGACAAGACAAGACAAAGTGGCAGGTAATAGGTGGACGCAGGCATGGGGGGTTTAGTTTAGAGATGCAGTATGGAAACAGGCCCTGTGGACCAACAAATCCATGCCTTCCACCAATCCCCCATTGACATTCGTTCTATGTTTTTTGGGGGGTGTCAGATAAGTTCAAATCAGGATTTGGGACACTATTGTCGATCAAAACCCTAAAAGAGTTGTCAAAAATAACTGGATGATGTGGTAGGAAATGTTCAAAGATGTGACTCATTCACTTCTGACCACATTGTTCTTTTTTAATTGTTTATAGTTTTTAGGTTAGTTTAGAGATACAGCACGGAATCGAGTCCTTCGGCCACTTAGACTGCTCCGACCAGCGATCCACGCGCACTAACACTATCCTGCACACACACTTGGGACGATTTACAACTTTACCAAAGCCAATTAACCTACAAACCTGTACGTCTTTGGTTTTACAGGTTGATTGAAAGATACAGCATGGATACAGGCCCTTCAGACCATCGAGCCCACGCAGCATCGATCTCCCATTCACACTAGTTCTATGTTATCTCACTTTCTTATCCACTCCCTACGCATTAGGAGCAATTTGCAGCAGCCAATTAACCTACATACCCGTGTCAAAGTTTGTTTCTTAAAAAGCAGATAGCAACAAAAACTTAAAAGTAAACCACGGCAATCTTTAATTGATTCGTCAGACGGGAGTGGCAAAGATCTACAATGAGCACAAACGTTGCTCAGTGCTTCTCGGGCTCCACTCATAGAACAATGGAAAGTTAGCACAATTATACATTTTTCTTATCAGTAAAACACTCCTACCAAGTCTGAATATGGCATGACTGAAAGAATCTGTAGCCTTTCAGAATATAAAAAAAAGCTGGGTCCAAATCAAGCTCATCCAACAACAAGTTATTACTTATCTCTGGAGCTTCAGCTATTTTTTTCAATCTTGGCTTCTTTATGGCCTTGAAAAGAAGCACATGTTATTACGCAGGCTGCCATCTTAATGTCTTTATTGAAAAGACAACCTGTCCTCCATATTGTGTTCCATATAATTTACAAAGTCATTCAGGCTTGGCACCGAGCCATTGATTTGTTCTACTAGTCCATGCTTTTGTAGAAGAACGACTCCATTTTAGATTTGACTATTAGATTTGAATATTAGCTCTTTCACCCGCATGCAAGTGGGATGTGGGAGGAAACTGGAGCACCCAGAGGTAACCCACGCGGTCACAGGGGGAACGTGCAAACTCCGGACAGGCAGCACCCAAGATAAGGATCGAACCCGGGTCTCTTGCGCTAAATGGGAAATGCTTTACCAGCAGCACCACCGCCCAAATTTATGTTGTTAAATTTTCAGCCGACATTTCAATTAGTCATTAACATGATGTGAGTATTGGATAGGTTTTTATTGAGAATCTCCAGATTGCCCCTGAATTGAGTGGCTTCTTCAGGCGTTTAAGGCACCCATCGGGAGTCAAACATGTTATTGTAGGTCATAAATCACATAGGTCACACCAAGTAACGTCAGCAATGTGGCACAAAATGCTGGAGTAACTAAGCGAATCAGGCAGCATCTCTGGCAAGGATAGGTGACGTTTTAGGTCGAGACCCTTCGTCAGACTGATGAATGTTCTTTGTGTATTAACCAGCATCTACGGTTCTTTGTTTCTAAGTAAGGACAGCAATTTTTTTCTTTGAAGGGGATTCAAGGAAGCAAGTGAGAGTTTGTTTGTTATAGTCCCGCAGTTTCATAATTTCACTATTATTTACACTAGCATTTTATCATTCTTGATTTTTTGTAATCACTTATGTTTAAATTCCTCAGCTGCCATAGTTGGATTTGAACCCAGGATCATAAGTTATCACATCACCACAATGCTCCATTCATAAAACATGCAAATACTAGCTGCATTGAAAATCAGGTTGCTTTTGTGGATTCAAGGAACTGCAGATGCTGGTTTACACAAAAAGACACAAAGTGCTGGAGTTGCTCAGCGGATCAGGCAGCATCTGTGGAGAACATGAATAGGTGATGTTTTGGATCAGGATCCTTCTTCAGACTGATAGTAGGGGAGGGGGAAAGAAAACTGGAAGAGAGATGGGGCAGAACAAAGCCTGACTGGTAATAGGTTGATACAGGTGAGGGTGGGGGAAGGGAGGAGTGTTTGATAGTCAGATGATTTGACAGAGATGAAAAGACTGAAGGCGTGAGACAAAAAGGATTGAAGAGTTGCAAATTGTGAAGTTAGGAAGGTTGAAGAGGAGGGGGAGGGGAGAAATAGGTGCGAGTCCAGGTGGGGCACAGGGGGTGGGGAAGAAGGGAGAGAGCCAGCTGACTTTACGTTATTCATCATCTGTATCTGCATTTCCTGCAATGTTACAAATAAGAATTACACATAATAAATATTATGTCAACTGTTACATTTCCATAGAGAGTTTTCTCTGCTATTCAATCTTGGTGGTCAATTAATCCATCTTCAAAGATTAAATTTGAATAATCTAACATTTAGTTATCTGTCTTCCCTTCAGAGGCCAATTAACCTACAAACCCGCACGTCTTTGGGTTGTGGGAGGAAACTGGAGAACTTAGGGGTAACCCACACAGTCACCGGGAAACCGTTCAAACACCACACAAACAGCACCCGAGGTCAGGATCGAACCAGGTCTCTGGCGCTGTGAGACTGCGCCGCTGTCCTGGTCCCACTCGAGAATGAGTTGTGAACAACAACAAAAACAATTGCTCCAACAAAGATGATTCCATTAGTTTACTTGAGTTCAGAGATACAGCGTGGAGACAGGCCCTTCAGATCACCGAGTCCACCAGCGATCCCCGTACACCAGCACGGTCCTACATACTAGTGACAATTTACTATTTTTACCAAGCCAAATTAACTTACAAACCTGGAATGTGGGAAGAAACCGGAGTACCTAGGCTTGTATTCACTGGAGTTTAGAAGGATGAGGGCGGATCTTATAGAAACATATAAAATTATAAAAGGACTGGACAAGCTAGATGCAGGAAATATGTTCCCAATGTTGGGCGAGTCCAGAACCAGGGGCCACAGTCTTAGAATAAAGGGGAGGTCTTTTAAGACTGAGGTGAGAAAAAACTTTTTCACCCAGAGAGTTGTGAATGTATGGAATTCCCTGCCACAGAGGGCAGTGGAGGCCAAGTCACTGGGTGGATATAAGAGAGAGTTAGATAGAGCTCTAGGGGCTAGTGGAGTCAAGGGATATGGGGAGAAGGCAGGCACGGGTTATTGATAGGGGACAATCAGCCATGATCACAATGAATGGCGGTGCTGGCTCGAAGGGCCGAATGGCCTCCTCCTGCACCTATTTTCTATGTTTCTATGTTCTATGTTTCTACCTGGGGAAAACCCACGCAGTCACGAGGTGAACGTACAAATTCCGCGCAGACAGCATCCGTAGTCTATTGAACCTGTGTCTCTGCCACTGTAAGGCAGCAACACTATTGCTGGGCCACTGTGCCGCAGAATTGAACACAACGTTTTTCACAAATCAACATTAGCACTATATTCCACTGTACCACTGTTGAATACAATATTAACATTTCCTCTGCTGTATTCCTTCACATTTCAGTTCACAATACTGAAACTATTTAGGGGCGGCACAGTGGAGCAACGGTAGAGTTGCTGCCTTACAACGCTTGCAGAGCCAGAGACCCGGGTTCGATCCCAACGACGGGTGCTGTCTGGACAGAGATGGTGCGTTCTCCCCGTGACCGCGTGGGTTTTCTCAGAGATCTTCAATTCCCTCCCACACTCCAAAGACAAACAGGTTTGTAGGTTAATTGGCTTGGGTGTGCATACTGTACTTGGTATGTGTAAATTGTCCCTAGTGTGTGTTCAGAGGGAAAGATAGATCTGCCATGATTGAATGGTGGAGTAGACTCGATGGACCGAATGGCCTAATTCTGCTCCTAGATCTTGTGAACTTATGAAAGGCTTAGGTTTAAGTTTAGCTTTGTTATTGCCAGGGGTACTGAAGTACAAGGAAAGTTTTGATTTACATGCTATCCATACAGATGTGCCACTGGGCTCTTTGAAGGCAGGAAACGTTACAAAGTAAGGCACAAAATGGCCTAATTCTGCTCCTATAACTTATGAACATGAGCAGAAAATACATTTCTGTTAAAAATGTTAGGAATCACATAATTGGTAGAATCCAGTATGGAAAGTTTGTGCAGATTTATGTGGCATTACAAGTTTCTTTCCAAATTATTGAAAAGATTTCTGAAAGTTTGTTGGAATTAATAACACCGATAATCTTATTTCAAGCTGTACCATTAAACTCTGTACCCAGTTTGTTTTGTGTTTGAAGGGAGCACTCTACAAGGTGCATGAAAGGAGGACCTCAAGTCCTTTACAAAGGTGGACAAAGTATTTTAATCCCTTGAGGAATGCAATAACTTCAATATTAACATTCTTTACATCATGGAATCAGTGTTTATATACAGTGAGTTCAATAGTATTGAGAAAACAAAACCTCTGCACTTGGACTATTGTGTTCAGTTTTGTGTTCAGTTTCGGGTACCTTGCTATAGGAATGAAGCCTTATGCTGAAAAGATGCAGAGAAGATTCACAAGGTCTCGAGGGCCTGAGCTGTAGTCCTAAATTGGGCACACTAGGACTTCATTACGGAGCGCAGGAGGCTAAAGATGATTTTAGAGGTGTAAAAAATCATGAGAATGGATAGGATGAATGCACAGACATTTTCCCAGCATAGGGGAATCAAGAACTAGAGGGCTGAGGTGAGGTACAACCTTTTCACACAGAGGGTAGTGGAAATGTGGAATGTTGTTGGTGGAAAGAATAGTGAGGGATAATAACTAGTAAATAGGGATGTGTTTTGTGCTCATGTGGTGATAGGGAACAGCAGACAAAGCCTGAAAGTAGAGACATGGATGCATCAGTGAAGAAACCCGTTTCAGGAACTTCAATGATTATGTTATAACGTGCACCTATCGTTGTGACAGAAAATAGTAAGATTAAATGAGAACTTACCAGTTTGAAGTTTGATCTTTATTTTATGAGAAGTTGCGATGAGGGATTACGTGAAGAAGCCCGCCAGCCCGCATGCGCGTCAACCTTCAAAGCAGCGGTGTGAAATCACAGAAAACAATTGCTGAACTGATTATAGGAACATTCGAGAACTAGAACTACCACATGATCTTTATGAAAAGAGGGTTGGGAGCGGAGGGCACGTAATCCCTCATCGCAACTTCTCATAAAATAAAGATCAAACTTCAAACTGGTAAGTTCTCTTTTAATCTTACTATTTTACTTCGAAGTCACGTGAGTGACTACGTGAAGATTTTAAAGCTCTGTGATTTCATGCCGCAAACACGAGTCCATGCAACACACTGCATTAGTTGACCAGAAATGATTGAAACGATAATGCATTCAGACATGACATAGATTTAAAACATGCTGATGCTATTAATAAGCAAATAATAAGCAAATTATTGAATAGAACTTAAATTTGAGTTGGCAAACGAACCCGGCCTGGCAATCGGTTTATTATAAAAGGTTTGGAAAGTCCGCTCATTAGACCATACTGCTGTCGCTAGGATGCGGTCCAGCAGAACCTCCATGAACCTTGCTGCTGATGTTATTGCAGCCCTGGTGGAGTGAGATTTAAAAACATCAGTGTTCACTCCTGCACAAGCCAATACATATCTAAACCATCTGGAGATGGTCTGCACTGAAACCCTCTTGTGTGTTTTTTTGTGGCTAACGAACATTGCCAGCTCAGTGCCTCTAAGGTTATTTGTAGCCTTAAAATATTGATGAATATGTGTGACAACACACAATCTATGGTCCATAGGATATGCCAGAAATTCCAGCTTTAGACCCAACACCCCCGGTCCGCTTAGTTTAATTAACTAATTTATATAGAATGTTATTTTGTTGGTAGATATAACCATTCTGTTCAGCCGTAGCTTATGCGACGACTGGACGCGTTGCGCTGAAACCAGCGCCATGAGCGTAACTACCTTATATAAGAGCCTGGGGGAAATAAGGACGTAGCTGGAGCCCACCGGCGAAGTAGTGTTAACACAATGTTAATATCCCATACTTCCGTGTACCTGGGCCTGGGAGGATTTGTGTTAAAGATATCCTTCATAAATCTGGATATCAGAGGGTGAGACCCGACAAAGTGGGTCCCGATCCCAGCAGCAAATATGATGACAAGGCACTTTTGGCACAGTTAATGGCACTATAACTTAATTATTTGTCAAGAATCATTTGAAAGGAATTCCAAGACGTCAGTTATCCGTGCCGTTTATATGTTATATTAGCATTTAAACAAAACACTTCCTGATGAGGAAATGTACTGCTTTTTGGTGCTATCACTGCAAGCTGCAGTGATCACGTCCACGGTTCAGTCTGACAACCCGAGCCCCAGGAACGGTCTTCTTAGAGTCTGCAAATCAATAAATTGATTCTATCATGCAGAGGGTGGCTTCCCGAGTCACGGGATGAACCAGCAATTTTTGTGTTTAGAAACAACCATATAAGGTTCTACTATCATTCCCAACATCAGCGGGAACCATGGCTGCGTAGGCCAGTCAGGCCCTACAAAAAGCCTGAAGCGGAATCTTGCTGGATTCTTTGCAAGACCCGACTGATGAGGCAAAATGGAGGAAAGGCATAAAAGAACATTCCTCCCCAGTGTAGCGAGAATGCATCTATCGCCACTGCCCCTGGGTCTGGCTCCCATGCCACATATTTTGCAACTGGTGATTGAGCCTAGATGCAAACAAATCGATATTCGGTGTTCCATACCGAGCAACAATGTCGTTAAATACTTTGTGATCCAACATCCATTCTGTGTTGTCATTAAATTTACGTGACGATACACCAGCGCCAAATGAGGTTAGCTAAACTATCACAGGATACTGACTTGATTCCACCCATGTGATTAATATATGCCACCGCATATCAGTTGTTAGGCAGTAACGAAGTTTCCCATTTTAAAATGTCTATATTGCACATGTGGGTTAAGTTGAGTTAAATCAAGCATGATCCGACATCCTCCATCTTTCCTTTCTGGAGGCGCAGGGGTGATGTCGCCGAAACGGTGAAGCTTTGCTCGTCGTGGGTGCTTTAATTAGCCCAACAGCTTTAGCTTCCTCACCCAGATCTTTTACTTGTTTGGATAGGTCTTACCCGAACAGAAGAATAGACGGCTGGACATTGACTTGACTTCTTGATTACCCCTTTTGTGTGAAATTTATGAATTTCTGCTTGTATATCCAAACCTTCTTGTTTGGAATGAATAAATGCCCGACTTGGTGTATGTTGTATGGGTGGCAATGAGTTAAGAGGAAATTCAATTTGGAACCCTTGTATACTGTGCAGTATAAACGGATCTGATGTTATCCACCGCCATTTGTTCAAAACAAGTGTAACCTACCACCAACTTGTAACTGATCCACACACCCCATGTTCCGGAAAGAACCAGACCCACCTACCTCCATGGTTACCGGTGGTCTTATGGTAGGCCCAAAGGCCCCTGATACGGGTTCTATTTCCGTCCTCGAGGTTTAGAGGGTAGGACTGCTCGGGTGCGCGGATTGCGCATTTTCCATGAAGGCCGGCTTGGGCCTTGGCCTAAAAAAGACCTCTGCCCAGAGAAATCAGCTTTCGAGCTACCACCAGCTTCAGCGAACCGCTTACTGCTGATGGAGGCGTAGGGGTGTTGTCGCCGAAACGGTGAAGCCTTGCTCGTCGTTGGTGCCTTGATTAGCCCGACAGCTTTTGCTTCCTCATCCAGGTCTTTAACCTGTTTGGGTAGATCTTCCCTGAACAGAAGATTCGGCGGCTGGACATTGCTGGCTTTACATAAGCCTGCAAATTTGGGATTTAAGGCAGGTCTGATGGCGTTCTTCCAAAAGCAGTTCATTTCGAAGTGTGCATTGCACATCAACACCAGGGCATCCTGCTGGACATCCGATAAGGGCCCGCCATCCACAGATCTGGCAAATGCCGTGATGCCTGAAGCCAGCAATTTTAAAATTCTTTGGAGTTTCATTTCTTGGGCTTTGATGCCCCCTCCAATGTACCCCCAGATAGAGCTGTTCACTGCCGGCACTTTCAGGGATGCACAATTTACAGGTGTATGGTATTTTGCAGCCGTTTCAACCATCACCTCTTCCTGTAATTGATGCGACGTGAGGTAGTTTATGCTGGAAGCCAGCTCTTCTTGCAGCGGCTCCCCTGTTTGCGAGGGTATCGCAAACCTTGATGCCATGGCAGGCAATTCTTGAACCTCACGCATGTCATGCATTCCACTATGTTCCACAGACATAACTCCGAATTCGGAGTCAGTCATATACTGACCCCGTACATTCCCCTCCTCAGAGTGGGAGATATTAAGCAGCCCTGGACCAGGCGCTGCCGCAGGCTCGCAAGGAGACCTGCGCTGATATGTCCCCGTTTCACGGAGCATATCACGATGGAGCATCCTTTCCATAAGGTGCTCCATCTGGGATAAACGCCCGAAGACGCTATCCATGTTTGTAGGAGGAGAATCCTCCTGGCCTGACTTGTCTGAGTCTACAGGCCTCACAGACTTCCTTTTGGCTTTGCCCCCTTTCGGGGTTGCCAAAGTGCTTTGGGCAAGCACCAAGTCTGAAGTCGCTGACTCCACTCTCAGCGACTCTGACGGCGAAACCGACGGCCGCCGGCTACCCGCACTCCCGCGGACCTCCGTAGCCGGTTTCCCCGCGGCCCGTCTGGATTTCGCCCTGGATTTTTCCATATCTGCAGCAAACTCTGTAAAAGAGATTTCCCAACCAAAACTACGACCTGAGAATAAGTTAAAAACTTACCTGCAGGGTTTTTAAAACTTACCACTGGAGGAGCGATGCTCCTCCCAGCCAGTCGTGCGCCATGCGTTAGACGTATTGACGCGCATGCGGGTTGGCGGGTTTCTTCACATAGTCACTCATGTGACTTCGAAGTAAAATTGGATCTACTGTCAACTAAGTTAGCCTTGTGGATAATGATTTTATTCTGTAATGAAAACCAAGTTTGTTACCTAATTAAGTCTTTCTGCAACCTCCATTCTGCAATCAAGACCTAGTTTTACCGTTAATCAAGTTACCGTAAATCCCACAAAGTCCAGTTTCTGCCCACATGCCAAAGGCTTGCTGGCTGGGACATTAGTTCGCTACCAAGTTACCCCTCGTGTAAGTGGATGGCAGGAGAACTGGAGAGAGTTGATGAGTTTGCGAGATAAAAAAATTGGATTAATATACGGTCAGTTTAAATATGTGCTTGAAGATCAATGTGGATTTGATGGATCAAAAGACCTGTTTCCATGCTAGGGGGGAATCCATGCTATGATTCGAAAGAGTATAGTTACATTTAGGGGAAATCTGGTTTAACACACAAAGTGGAGAATGGAAAGACACAAAATTCTGGAGTAACTCAGCAGGTTGAGACCCAAAACATCACCTATCCATGTTCTCCATAGATGCCGCCTGATCCTGCTGAGTTTCTCTGTATCTTTTTTTTGTTAACCAAGATCTGCAGTTCCTTGTTTCTAGAGAATGCAAAGGTTTACTTAAAGGACTCTATAAAGAGTGACTGGAGTTGGTTTGCGTGGAGCATAAACACCAGTTGGTCAAGAGACCTGTTTCTGTGCTGAGATGCTCTATGATTCTCTATGGTATAATTGCATTTAGGGGAAAGCTGGTTTAACACATGAAAAACTAAAGAATGTACCACCTATAATTTACTATGCGTTATATCCACCTATCACTTGTTAGGCTTTGTCCTAACCCCCCCCCCCCTCCTCCCATTACATTACAATCAGTCTGAAGAAGGGTCCCAATCCCAAACGTCAGCATGAATGCTGCCTGACCCATTGAGTTAGTCCAGCACTCCAGTTAGTCCAGTTAGTGGGAGATTGTAACCTTCACGTGTTTCGACTAATGCAATCAACCCGGCGTGCACAATCAAATAAGATCAAATAGAACAAGTTGTCCTATACGCCACGCCATACGCAAGAAGAAGAAGTCCAGCACTTTGTGTCTATTTTTTAAAGAATGGAAAAGTTTGCTTAAAGAACTTTGTAAAACGCGGACACAAAGCGCTGGAGTGATTCAGCGGGTCAGACAGCATCACTGGCGAACATGTATAGGTGACGTTTCAGGTCAGGAACCTTCTTCGGACTGATTGTGGCAGTGAGGAGAGAGGTGGGGGCGGGACAAAGCCTGGCAAGTGACAAGTGGAGTGATAATTGATAAGTGTTCAGTCTGAAGAACGGTCCCAACCCGAAACGTCACCTATGCATGTTCTCCAGAAATGCTGCCTGAACTGCTGAGTTACTACAGCACTTTGTGTCCTGCTTTGTAAACCAGCATCTACAGTTCCTTGTTTCTACTCTCTATAAAGAGTGGGTTTGGAGCATAAACACCAGTTGGCCAAGTGATCTGTTTCTGTGGACTTTATACAACACATATAAAAGATGGGAGAACCTCAAAGACCAATTGTTGCAGCAAGAAAGGTTGTGAGCAGTGATACTATCATGGAGACATATGCTTGTGAAAGTTATATTCATAATAGAGACTTTAGCTGTGCTTAAAGAATGTGTCATGGTGGACTGAGATTGTTTGCCACTAACTTTGATACGATATCACCCAACTGGTTTTCTCAGGAGGATCATTAGTTTGAAGACAATATGCATGGGATGTGGGTGATATAAAAGATAGTTTGGACAAACTTCTTTAAAAATCTCCAGGGCTTTTCAGTGGTTGTTGCTATTCTTCTGAACAGAAGAAGGAAGTCTTCTTAAACACTGAACGAGCTGTCACCCTGATCAGAACATTGCCTCATTTCTTTGGTTTCAGTTGCCATGGGAACAAGGCCTTGGATAAGCTGAACAACAGGATCAAAAGGCAGATTATGATTTGTTCTAATGGAGTTCATTAATAGGACACATTGTGCAGATGTGTGACGGCTTGAAGCTCCCGATGAGTTAACGAAGGTGTGATCCGGTGCGCGGACGCACGTAGAAGAAGCTCGCTTTCATGAATAGGATAACTCACGAGAAATAGTTTTCAAACCTCAAACGTTGTAAAGAACGATTGCGATGGGAATATCGAGCCATTGATTCTGGGCCAAAGTCAGGCCTCATTTGAGCAGGATCCAAAAGAGTAAATGTATAATTCCCTCCGCTGCTGAAATGGTAAACTGAAGATTTGGCTCCAATCCAATATTCCATTTTACCATTAGAGAAAGGAAAGAAAATCTGCATTTATCCCGAGTTGGAATTACCAAAGCTCAGATTTCCTTGACTGCCCAAGTTTGAGTCCACTCTGATTTCAAGCACAGATTTGCACTCTCTCTTAAGTATTAACAATTCAGATAAGCTTGCCAATTGTTGTTATCAATCCTGCTTCACATCCTTGTCCAGAAGGACATGGGCAATATAACAAATTGATCGATTTTTGCCATTTGAATTTAGTTTCCTTAAAGTAAAAATATTATGAGCTCAATTTTCTTCTTCATGTGAGAGTGCGAAGGAAGGAAGTTGATTGTATGTGCCTTGTAGTGTTACCATAGTTATAGTCTATAGATTATCATTGATATAGCAAATATTTTTTGTGGATTAATTGATTGAAAGGTACAGCATGGAAAGAGGCCCTTCAGCCCACCTCGTCCATGCCTTCCATCGATCATCCATTCAGACTAGTTCTGTGCTATCCCACTGTCACATCCACTTCCTACACACTGAGGGCAATTTTCAGAGGCCAATTAACCTGCACGTCTTTGGGATGTGGGTGAAAACCGGTGCACCCCGGATGAAACCCACACATCGCAGGACGAACGTGCAAACTCCACACAGACAGCACCCGAGGTCTGGGTCTCTGGCGCTGTGAGACAGCAGCTCTATCAGCTGCGCTACTGTGCCGCCCGATGCTATAGAAACATATCAAAAAAAAGGGAGAGTAGGTTTAAGATGAAAGGAAGTTGCTCTAAAAGGGGGTAAAGGGTGAAAACCTTTTACGAAGAGTGTGGTTGATACCTAGAACTCGCTGTCAGAGGAGGTGATAGAGTCAGTTACAAACACTATGGTTTAGAAGCATTTAGAAGCAGTGTAGAAAGATGCATGCCTAGTAGGCTGTGGGCCAAGGTGCTTTTTCGTTTCATGTCGTGACCCAAATCACGTATCTACCTGTATTTTTAACATATTGTGTAAAAATATTAGATAAATCATACCTGAAACTTGTCAAGAACAAAACCTGCACATAATTTTAAAATTTGAGAAAAACCTCAAATTTTCCGAGTATTAATTGACCAATCAAAGCACGCTTGACATTGTCGGACGCCTATTGA